>VZTI01002517.1:897550-1028966 GCA_013397865.1 Struthidea cinerea
AGGGGAACAGCCAGCAGCAGTAGGGGAACACACAGCAGCAACTGGGGAACACACAGCAGCAGTAGGAGAACGTAGCAGCAATAGGGGAACACGCAGCAATAGGGGAACACCCAGCAGCAGTAGGGGAACAGCCAGCAGCAGTAGGGGAACACACAGCAGCAACTGGGGAACACACAGCAGCAGTAGGAGCCGGGCCCTCTAATAGGGGAACACGCAGCAATAGGGGAACACCCAGCAGCAACAAGGGAACACCAGCAGCAACAGGGGAACACACAGCAACAGGGTATCACACACCAGCAGTAGGAGAACACAGCAGCAACAGGGTAACACACAGCAGCACAGAACAGCACACACAAGGTACTTTGTCACATTCATGGAGGCTTTCCTGCCTCCTCTTTAATTTGCCATTCACATAATCTCAAAATGGACATGGCAGAAGTGAAAGAAGCCCAGAGAAATGTAAGCTGGAGAAAAGGATCAATGGAGGGGAACATAAGGAAGATCTACAACATAAGGGAGCGTCATAGAGGACAAACAGCGACTGACAATTCACTGTCACTTCCTCATAAATTCTCTGCTCTTTGGCAAGTGCTTTTGCTCATGTTTGGAGGATCAAACCCCACTAGGCTAAGCAGGAACAAGGAAGCAAAGTGCCTAATTTCCTAAGGAAATTACCCAATAACTACCCCCACCACTGCAGCAGGTGCATACCAAAAGGTCAGCTTTTGAAGCATGGACATGATGAGCACACCCTGCCAGGAACATTGATTTTTCAACCACCTAAGCCCTGTGAAGGTCCCTGAAGCAGGAGAATCCTGAGGAATTATAAAGGATCCTGAATGACACTCATTACCCTTGGGTACACTTTGCCCCCAGCCTCCCTGGCTATTCTGTGCACACAGGTCTATTATTACCAAAAGGAAATCTGAAACTAATGGTGAAAGAATCCCCCTTTGTTTTTTCTTTTAAGAATTCATTATGTGTTCACATGGCCTGGAAAAGCCCCATATTTAACTAGCATCACCTGAATTGCTTGTTTACTCAAAATTGTATTAGCTATTTAATTTACTGAAATAGTTATTTAAACATTCAGACAAAATGAAGTCTTAGCCTTTAATATTAGGGAACCACAGTACAGCAGACTTGAGAAAAAAAACCTCCAGAGTACAAATAAAAAGAAAAATAGAGTACAAATTGCTACTTTTGGATGAAAATACATTAAAAATGGATTAACCCAAAATCTTCAAATATGCTTTCCAAACAAAGCACAACATAAAAAGATGTTTCACTGTGGGTGGCAGAGGTATTTAAGGAATAATTAACAATACTGTGCAATATCAAGGAAGCAAGGGTTAAGCCAATACCTTCTTCTCCTTGGACTGGCTCCTCCAACAGCAATTCTGTCATACATTCCCAGTCTTTCAGCAGTTCTTGAGAGCTCTCCCACAAGCTGTCCACCAAATAGGCTGCATGTTCATGCAACTAGAAAATCCAAAGCAATCATCAGTACAGCATTTGGTATAAGCACCAGTTCTTCAACTTTCACAACCATGTGGCCACAGAGAGTGTCCTGGGCAAGTATCTTATGTTAGTTGGAAAGAACATTCAGTTTGAAACTAACTTGGGAAGGTTTTCTCCCAACTGAATGATACCAGTGCAATGGGGTTATGTTTTAACAGAAAATGGAATAAAACCAAACTGAGCGTCTATTGCACAAAGCTGCTGGTTTGTGAAAAATTCCCAGAGTTTTGACCCGGCAGCTGTAAACTTACCTTTCCTCACTTTCTCACTGCATTACAAAAAGGTGAGATGGTGAGACATGAGAGTTGTAATGTATGTGTTTTGAACAAGCATTTGGTTTTCATACATGCTGCTTATGTGCTCAGAAAAAAGGAGCAAAAACCCTGCTGATTTCAGGGGGTATAGATTTAACACTAACTTTAACTGCAAAAAATGTTTTTACGTAAACTAACACAACTGTTGTAAAGTGAGAAAAATAATCCATAGGCTTCTGCTGTTTCCTAAACTCATCTTTATCTACTACCAACAAGTAACAAGCACAGCACGCAGTTTGTGCTTGCCAGTGACTGATTCCTTAGCTGGAAAACATCTCTGAGTGCAGAGGAGGAGGTGTCAGTACGCTCCCCTCCTCTGTTTCTGACAGCTTTGGGCAAAAACGTCACGGGCAAGGTTCACTCCCTGGAACGCAGCCCCAGGCTGCAGCGCTCACTCGTCCTGCGCACCTGCAGACTCCCAGCTCTCCAACTCTTTACCAACACTGGAGCCAGGACATTCTGCTCGGTTCCTAAAGACTCTCTCAAAAACAACAGTAACAAAAACTGGCCCTGAGAGCCAAGTGACCTTCAGGGAGCAGCCCGGGAGGCACTTTGCTGATCTTGGCTTAGGGAGTGCAGCAGAGTTTCTCTGCTCCTCAGAAGGGCAGACAAGTCAGTGCTGGCTAACTCCAGTCACACACACTCACATCTAAGGTGTCTGCACTGGAAAACACAATGAACTTCACAATATAAGTTTTAAAGAAGCTGGAACTAAAAACCCACTCAGGTGGCAGATGGCTCACACAGGTAGTGACATCTCATCCAGATTAATTTGTAGGTTTATGAGGTGTTTCTAAAAAACAAGAACACTGTACTGAAATTTTGTCCGTCCTTCTCAGCAACTCTGAGTGTTTCTTTTCATTCTCACAGTCAAATCTCTTGTTCAAGGCTTCATAACAATTAAAATAACCAACTGCAGTATCTTTCCTTTTGCTTTTCACCCAAAATATACTACCCTCCCTTCTCTAGAGAAACATTTCTGTCATTCCTTTCTTTCAGTCTATTTATTATCAAATCAAATGTATAATTTTGAACCTTTTCCCCTCTATCTTCAGAATGTCCTGTACCTGACAGCATCTTCTCAAATTTTCCTCCCTCCCCGCCATTCCGCACCTGAATTGCTGTTACCACGTGTACCATACAATTTCCCCTAGATGCTGTCTCCATAAATCATGGGCACAATCCCACCCTGGATGTGTTCATCAAACACTTCATGTCACCACATCTATGCTTGCTGCCCTCATCCTCCAAGGTTTCCAAGGTGCACCTGCATGAAGCCCTGAAAGACCTCATCTCATCTCATCTCATCTCATCTCATCTCATCTCATCTCATCTCATCTCATCTCATCTCATCTCACCTCACCTCACCTCACCTCACCTCACAGCTGACTCTGCTCTGAGCTGAGGACCCCCAGGTCCTTCGCACTCTGAGCTCATCTATGATTCTGATCAGAACTGGAGATACCGTGCAATTTGTGTTCCGTCCTGCTTCAAATGATTTTACTCCACAAAGAACAACTCCAGAGGTTACGTAAGCAAAGAGCCATTTTACATTTGTGTGCAGCAATGCACCCTGGCAGGCACCACAGCACCAGCAACACAGTGTGAGTACAGTGGGCACATGCACGAGCTAAATAAACCAGGAAGATTTTCAGACCGATTTGCTCAATGGACAAGGAAAAGGAGGGGCAGGGGAAAGGGCTTACAGTATTTCTGAAAATATAAAGAACAAATGGAAAAGAAAGACAATTTATTACTGTTTGTTGATAAATCACTACTTAAGTTCCAGGTTTTATTAAACATTTAAAGGTTAAAAACGACTTTTTTACCTCACTTTCAAGAAAGAAAAGAACCAACATTCTAATAAGGTTTCCATTTGGGCTATTTCGCCCCCTCCTCTTTGCTAGAGCCTCTTCAGCTTGGGGATCATGTCTGCTGAACAGCCTGAAAATAAGCAGAAGGAGCTCATGGCTATCACAACAATTCTCATTTCTGCAAGAATATGATGAGCATTCATTCTTGATACAGTAAATTTGTTCATAAAACAGTGCAAGTATCTCAAGCTATTTCTTTCAAGGGAAAGAGGGCATGACCTCTGGCTGTCTGAAAAGATGAATTTATCTTCAGAGTCATTGGTTTCACAAGGCTGGAAGAATTTCACACAGGAAAAAGCTCTCTAAAACCTACTTATATTGAAGGTTTTGCACAGTTTTAAATATTTGCATCACTTGTACAGTTTTGCATTTATAACTTATCCAGTCTTACAGTGCTCCAAGAGCTCAGGTTGTATCACTGCAGCTGGGCCATGGTACAAACCAGCCTGACATCCATCAAACAGCCAACCTCAGGTGCCAGGAGCAGCAGCAAGGATAAAACCAGGTCCTGCTCATTATTTGGGGTTTCACAGGTAGGTGACACACTCTGCACTGAGCTCCCTGATGCATGGCCCATCCCAAACCCCTCTCAATGCTCACATTTTCCAAGAGACCTCAGATGTGCCAGTCTCACAGTCACAGCAATGCCTGTTTTGCTTTGAGAAGTCTGAAAGCTGTTCCTGGCTTTTACAGTGAAACCACAAAGCAGATTAACACATGAAACACAGAATTCTGATTTCACTGCTGTAATTCACTGAAGAGAAGGACGAGTTACACACAAGTGTTGTGTTTTAGTTAAAAACATCACCTTGTCCCCCTGCTTATCTTAACAGATAAGCAATGAGCACCTCTGCAGGTGCTGAGATACCTTACAACCTCAGGGCTGAGCCAGTGATCCTCTGCATTTGGTGATCCTTTTTATCCTCTGCACTATTTGCTTTCCTTGGCTAAGCACAGAGAGCAAGTGTGATGATCATCACAGAGAAAGTGATAGTGAAATGTATTAAATTAGGTGACATAAATCACACCTCAAGTGCCTCAAATAGATTCTAACTTATTTAACTGGAAATTTTCTTTGCAGAAACCAAGACAAAATTAGGTAAGAATGGGAAAATCTTGTCTCCATGCTGTTAGCTTTGAGACACATTTACAGAACACAGCTTAGTACCTTGTAAAAGAAGTCAGAATGAAGTTTTGTCTTTATCCTAAGTGCACTGAGGTGCAGATATGTCCTTATTTACATTTGAGGCATTTTTCAAAAGTATTTTGTCACGTGTTGATTAATAAAGGAATTTTAGTATATATTTTTAAAGAGAACCTAACCCTTTCCAATAACTAGTAAAATGTCTTGTAGGTAATGGAAATCTGCACATATATTCTTTGAAACAGATAGTGCTTGATCACAATGCTGGAATTCCAAAAATCCACCAATGAAAGCTTACAATTACAATGTGGACTTGTAAATCCCTAATAAACCATAGAAAATTGGAGCACTGGAAAGAAAAACAGATGGTTTTGTGTATTTTTTCCTACCTATATCTCGGCATGAAAAATTAGATAATCTGGGTTCTGATATAAATCCTCTATATATATAATAGAAAACTCTAACATCACAACCCATGAGGGGAAAAAATCAAATTCCTGCTGAAAGATTTTTAACTGCAAACAATAAAAAGAAAAGGGTAACTCCTATGAGGTGGCAATGCCCTGGTCACAGTTACTGAGGTGGCGTGACTCACATCCATGGAAAAGCTGGCTCCTGTCCTTTGGCACAGTGAGGACATGAGAGATGTAACCATAATGCAGTGTATTTTCAGGGGAAGGCAGTGAGTTTAGAAACAAATTTTGTAATTATTGCTACATAAAAACCTCTCAAGTTCACAACACTGAAGTAAACTGGCTTAAAACTTGGTAGAAATTCTGACTGTTGGTGTATCAGGTAGACCACCACTGACTACAGGCCCAATATATGTATCTGATCACACCAGAAATTCAGCAAGTGCTGCAGGACTTAAACCAACTTTAGAAGTTTATGCAGCCTTTGTATATTTAACCCTTGAGGAGTCAGGAAAAGTTATCTGAATTGTAGAGCAAGAAAAATGTGCATTCAGCTTCTTCAAGTACTCAGGTCTTGTTTAAACAAGAGAATAAAGTCTCTGGTTTAAATGAAATACCCGATTTGCTAAATTGGGATATTTCACTCTACTGCTTCTTTGCTTTTTGATGGTAATTCTCTAGGAAGCATTCACAAATCTGGTCTCATTCCAGGGCAACTGATGACTTACTTTTTGTGGAGGAATTCCCCAGCTGCTACTGCCACAGGCCGGTGTGCTGAGTATACCAGGTGATAAACATTCTCACAGTCTTCATTGGACAGAGCCTCCTCGCTCCCACTGCAAGAGTCACAGGAACACCTGAACTACAGCAGAGGTTTCGTTTCCATCCCCTCACCTCCCACTGCTCACTTGGGACAGCCACAAGGTCGGCTCACTTCCCACAACATCCTAAATGATTGAACAAGGACTTCAAGGATCTTCGGTTCAACTTCAAAATACAGAGGTATTTAAAGCGCCTGTAAGACTGGAAGTTTCTCTAATTTCCTTCTCCCAGTTGTATCAATACAGAGATAAAATAATATTATGAGAAGATCAGAATCACTGCATGCAAACCCTCTCCTGCTCATTCCTTAGACCGTCACACGAACTACAATGCACACATTGCAAGATGCCAAACACTCATCAAACATCATCAGTTAAAAACCTGGAATCACAGAATCCCTTAGGCTGGGAAAGACCTCCATGCTCATCGAGTCCAACCATTAACCCGGGCCCTCTGTGTTCACCACTAATCCATGCCCCCACATGCGACACCCACCTCTGAACGCTTCCAGGGAAGGGGATTCCACCACTTCCCCGGGCAGCCTGTCCCAGAATGTTAGCAAAAAATTATATAAAAATACCAGCACTGTCACAGTCAGGATGTTACCTCCATCCTTGTTTAGCTGGCACCCATCAGAACCATTTATGTGTCAGGACTGTAAATCATTTGGCTGCATACTACACATAGTTTTAGTTGGTCATTCCCCATCAGGATTGCTCCAGACACCTTTTTGGAGTTCCTACCTGCCAGAACATTGCCCTGTGCTCTTCAAGGTGACCCAGACTCTTCTGGTGCTAAATGCATTTAGCATTGCCTGTGCTTTCAACAGGCAACCAAAGAGAAAGCAGGAATGGACAAAAAAAAAAGTGCGCTGGCTAATTTTTGACCTTAAAACTTACTGTGTTCCCAAAAATTGCTAATAATGCAGGGAAGAGATGTGCTCTACATGTCATTTCTGATCATATTTGTTGTATTTACTTTAAAAACAAAACAGTAGATGCAAGATTTCATTTCTTGCTAATATTACAAGGGTAATCTCTTTAAAACAGAGTGACCCATAAATAAAAAGCTGAAGTCAAGACTTCTTTACTAAGGAAAGGCTAGTGCAATCTTTCATCCAAATTCCACATGTCCAAAAACATTCTTCAAAGTAGAGTCAGTGGATATAAAGTATGAAGCAAAAATTCTATGCATCTGCTTGTAACCCAGACGTTCTTTAATACAGCTTTTAATAAATACATTATAAAAGCCGAGCAGTGCCCCTCCAGGTGCACACTCATGAGGCTGCTGGGGACAGGCTGGTTCCACATCAGCACATGGGAGGATTTCGGAGGTGATCCTTACCTCAGGGGAGCCATTGCATCCCCACATGGAAAAGCCTGGAAGCAGGTATCTTACCACATGACTGTTTTCAGCTGTGTCAGGAAATCAGACAGCTCTCCCTGCTCTGGATCTGTGTTACTGCTGGAGTTATCCTAGCAAGAGCAACCCACAGACACTCGTTTTGGGAGGACAGTTGTTCTGCCCTTGGCAAAAGGCAGAAATGCCCTTTGGCATTCTTCCACACAATGGATGCACTAATGGCCCCAAAACATCCACACATTTTTACACTTTGCCTCCTATATTTCCACGAAATGAAACATCTTACTTTAGCTTCACGTCCACATTGTATGTTCAGTTCAACTTCGTACTAAGCGTAAAGTAACACATTCCCTTCACTACACAAGCAAAGCACTCAAGCCACTCAAATGTCACTGGTTTAGGTGATTTTCCAAGGGAATACAGGGGTTTGGAGCAGCACTCACTGGAGGATGAGCGTGACCAATCGAATGGCTTCCACAGCGACATCGTACTCCTTGTCCAGGGTCATGGACACAATGCGGTCCTGCAAGGCAACTCCGGGTCAGTCACAGGGCACAAACACAGCACAGCCAGCAGGTGGGAAACCCTAGAGATTACTAAATAAATACTTCTGGAGAGAAAGACGTTTCGACTGCACCCTGACAACGAGAGCCCCTCAGTATTACCCAACCTTTCAATGTGCACAGTGGAACAACAGGAGCAAGTGCTTCAGCAGTCCTTATCCTTGTGTGCTTGCCAGAAAGGCAGGGAGGAGACTTGGGAGTCACAGCACTGTTCTGGGCTGGGTTAATTTAACTTTCCTGAAAAGTCATGTACTTGGGTTGGACAACAGCAGAAAAACTGCCCCACTTCATTCCCCTGAAACCAAATCCTTTCAGAGGAAGGAACGCTGCATTTATGGAAATACTGTGAAGAAAATCACACCTGAATTCATGCACCTGCAGATTGCCTGTAAAGTTGTGACCTTTTTCCTGTCTACATCTTAAGGTTTGAAGTAGATCTCAAGAACTACACTACAGAGCTTCTCCAGGAAAGTGGGGAATTCCATGGTTTGACTTTGTGTCTTCCCATACTCTTTCCAGTGGAGACAAGCACATCATTTTCCTGTCAAATCAAATGATTTTCTAACTTCTAAGGACCCTGTAGTTATGAGAAGTCTTTTAAGGGTTTCTTTCTCCTTAGGTTCCATTTGCTTACTGGCAAAAATAGCTGTGATCGGTGTATGCTGTCCTTCCTATCTGGGGGGAATTTTCATCCAGCCATAAAAATGCAATATGTCTCAGTGCTCTTTGCTTGACTGATCAAGTTACTGAAAAGAAATCAGGCCGTCTGAAAATAAAACTTGATTTCTCTGGCTTAACTTGCTTCAGGAAGGACTAGGTACTCTACGACATTTTGGGATATGAAAAAAATAGAAATCAGGGACGGGGAAAGAAACAAGGGAAGTGTAAGGCAACAACAGTGAAAGTCACCAGAACAAACTAGGACAAAATAAAGGTTTTCACCTTTTTTCTCTACTATTCCTGCATTTAAGGGCTGAAGGGGAACATCAAGCAACTGATACAGAAATTTCAGATCAGTACTTAAAGAATGCATCATGGCTGTCTCAGGTGTTACTTCCCAACAAAACCAGGTCAGCAGAGACACTGTTTGTCACTGTGACTGAAGGAGCCTCTATCAATCACTATTAAGTTCCTGGGGAATTTGATACAGTTCATGTAGCTCTAAACAGTTCAAAAGGCTGTGAGAAGTCCGTGGAGAGACCCAATGAAACAACTTTCCACACAGGACACTCTGTAATGAACGAGACAACAAAACTGCTGTCAGCTTTTCCTAAGGTCCCGGCCAAGAACAGCAGTAACAGCACCAAGAGAAAGAACAGCCAGGGGTACTGACCTTAAATGTCTCAGTGGAATTTCATGTATTCCCTCAAAGTGTATCTTACACCCCAGGATACCTCAGGGAGGGAACTAGCTGCACATGAGTGAGCCCACAGGTGGAAAACTCCTTCTGCATCTCTGAAAAAAGCCTGGAAGGGAGGGGGTCCTCTCTCCTGTCCACGGAGCAGGAGGTACCCTCTGAATCTGGAGTCCTTTGGGACTTTGAAACCAACCGAGGTGAGAAGGTTTCCTTATCCAAAAAGACCATTCTCTCAATTTTCCCCCAAAATATCAGGCTTAAAATAAACAGCACAGATGTGTCATTTTTTGCCTTGGGGCCAGCACCTCTGTGTGGTGGCACCTGCCAGCCAGGCCCCAAGAGCCTTCCCAGCAAGACCTGCACACCCGGTGCCTCTGAAGGTGTAACTTCTGTGGCTGAGGAAGTTCCAGCCCCCAGCTGCTCCACCTGCCCTTACAGAGGTTCCCTGTACCATTGTACCAGAGCAGGGCACAGGCCTGCCTGTTTAACCTGAAATTCCCAGTGTCTCTGAAGATCAGTTTTCCTTTCTGTACTGGGCTGTGAACAAGGCAGACGGAAGAGCCAACCTCTCCTTCTGCCCCCAGGCTGTGCAGACAGCACAGGGTCAGGGATGAGGGAGTCTGGCACTGACTGCAAGGAGTTAATTCACAGCTTTTCCATGTGGGGTCAGTTAATGACTGTGTCAAGACAGGACTTCTTGATGGAAAACAAAAGTCTTCTCTTTGATGGACAAATTTTTGTTTTGATGGACTAAGCTTATTTTCCAGCATATCACCTACTCTTAGAAACACAAATGCTGGAAAGAACAGGCATTTTTCCTTTGAAAAAGGGACAGGATCACATCCTTGTCACAGCTCTCTGGAAGGCGGTGAAATATTAACACCCCAGCACAAGGCACTCTGGATCAAATTAATTTATTCTTTTTACAGCTAGAAGACCTCTAGAGAGATTTCTCTTAGTTTGAATGGATTGAACTGAACACCAGCTGAACTGTGCAGGTCGATTAAATTCTGATGAAGAAATATAAATAAGCAGCCATGGAACTGAAAATGGCAGTTAGGTCAATTATTTTTCAAAGAGGTGGTGGTAGAGTCTGTGGCAGCAAGACATTTAGCTGATGTATCAGAGATTCAAAAAGCATTAATTTGGAACTTTGCTCCATCCTGGTGCCAAAGGCCACATCCCTGACAGCAGAGCTGTAAATCCAAGTGCAGGCATTTGGGCCATGCCAGCTTTTTTTCCCTCTTGATGTGGCAGAAACTGAAACTGATTAATCGTTCTGTTAAACAAATCTGTTCTCTAGGCTCACAGAGACTTCGAGCACACCTTTTCCTCTTATTTATTTCAGAATGATACAGATTTCCGTAGTAAAACCAGCTTTAATGGGACAGAAGAAAGATGAATTCCTAACAGGGCTCCCTTTCCTCTGAACCTCTTTGACAGCAATGAAAATTCCTTGTGCCATCCCAAGCCAAGCAGCAATGCACAGGCTAACCCAGCTTCCTTTAAGAGAATTGTCTGTGCTGTGAACAACAGGATGTATTTAGAGGTTTCATGTCCTGTAGTTTTCTGGAGCACAGTACTGAGTAACTATTGCCCAAAGTGTCTCCAGCTGTCCTGGAAGTTTTGCTGGTGCATGGGACAGGTTCAGCTTCAAAGCAGTCTTTCCCCTTACGAATTATGGGATCCTGGCAAAGAAGCATCCAGCACATTTTCTAGTAAAGAGAAGTAGATAAAGGCACGCGAGAGCTTTAGTGGCCTGTTTAACAATAAATGGAGTTACAGAAGCAGCAAATATAAACAAAACTAAAGCCTGCACAGAGGGGACAGGAAAAGCAGCAGAGTTGGAGGGTCCATTTTTCTGGTTGTCCTGTGAGGATAAAGCAAACCAGACTTAGGAGGCATTAGAGAAGCAGTCTGAGGTCTGAACCCGTCTGCCGGGCTCTCTCCTATGAGAGGAAACTTTGTCTTTTCTGCAACAGTCCCAGAAACTGGCTTTATAAAATTAGAAGAATGCAGGCCCTTAAGTGGTCTCACAAAATGATCCAGTTTTATCTCCTGCTTTAGTCAACTACACTTAGTTCATTCCTGGCAGATATTTATTTAATCTGCTCTTTAAGACTGTTATCTTAAACGAAGGAGATTCTTAATAAAGAGTCTGCTCTATTATATAATTATCATTTTGGAAAAAAGCTTTCCTTAGTATCTAGGCTTTACTGTAGGTTAAGCATCTTTTTTCTGCATTTCAAGTGAATGTGGTAAAAGGCTGATCATCATGTTTTTATAAATTGTTTACATACAGGGAAAATATGACAAATTTTCTTATTTTTTTGCTTTCTAGATCAAGCTGGAGGAATTAATTGTGAAATGGCAGGCAAAACCAGTGAAGCAGCATAAAAATCTACAGGGAGAAGTTTAAGTCTTGTGCACAGTATTTATAAATATTTAAATCTCCACTTTTCTAAACAGAATTTTTTATCAGCATTATAATAATGATTTAAGTTAAAACAAACCAGTCAGCTCTGTTTCTTTTCTAAACAAATTTTTTCATCAGCATTCTAATAAAGATTTAAATGAGATAAATGAGTTTTTCCTTGGGGGTAGCCTTTCCCACAGTGGTGTGTTCTGCAGAACACAAAAGCCATGGGGAGGGGTAGCAGCTGACGTGGTGGCAGTGCCTGAGCACTCTCCTCACCAGGCATCCAAACAGGAGCAGGGACAGTGTTCCCACACCCATCTCTCCAGACAGTGCACTTGTAAAATAAAGCAGTCGGACCACAGAGTGAATTAACAGCCACATTCTTATCCAGGTACCAAGCAAAAAGTTTGTGCTAGTAAAAACCCCATGAAATATCCCCCCAGCACTTCTCTCCTGAAGGGCCAGTCCGGCTCAGGGGGTTTAGAAGCACAATGTGAACTCCTGCTCTGCAGCAAGGCCAGTTCACCGTGTAGAGGACTGTGATGCACATCCAAGTGACTCTCTCCAAACACAAGCACTTACTGAGCTAAAAAAAGCTCTGTAACAAACAATCTTTTGTTACTGGCTGCTACTTTCAGCTCTATTTTAGACTGTGTAAGTATAAATCCTTAAAATTCAATAAATCTAAAATTACATAAGTACAGGCAGATTGAATAATGACAATATATAAGCTATCAGTAATACATACAGACAAATAATCATCCTGGTTAAGTCTGACAAATCTTCCAAGATAAACCCTGTGAAATGGGTTTGGCTTCGTTTCAGCACTCAGTAACACAGTTTTAGTAGTGCAGTTACAAGCCTTGTCACAAACTAATGAGTTTATTTTTAATAGACATGACCCAAAGACCACAACAGGATGATGATACTTTTACTTTCTGTCCTCCTTCCAAAAACTGTATTTCCTCTTACCTTGAATCTGTTAGTGAACAGCTCCAGTTTGGGAAACAACTCTCTGTTGGTATACAGGCTCTGAAGAGCTTTCAAACACTTCAACCTCACTTCACCTTGCTAAATAAAACACACCGAGATTAGCTGTCAGAATACTTTAACCAAATGCACATGAATGTTAAAAAACGTAATACTGTAATTTAATGTACATTTAAAATTTTATGCAAATGACCAAAGCCAATTTGCAATTCAGCTACAAACCAAAACCCACGTGCAGTCACCTACAATGTTAAATTTCTTCCTGTTTGTATACAGAAAGAATTAATGTGCCATCACTTACACGTCTGTTAGTGCTTCCCTTTCAAGTGACTCCCCAAAAAGATAAAGAATGTAGCAAGCAAATCCAAAACAAAGCTGTAGGATCTCCAGGTGGTTGGTGCAGGCAGGGTGGCTGTTTGTCTTCAGGAAGGAGCCCACGGGCACCTCATGACTGACAGCTCGTGTTCAAATCAGTGCACAAGGGCTCAAAATGACTGGGCATGGGCTCAGCAACCCAACTAGCTCCGAGGGCAGGGACACAGGGAACACACGTGGCATCTGTTATCCCCAGATGTTTTACAGTCCACCCCTCACAACAGGACAGCACAGGCTGAAGGATGCAAAAAGTGTGAGAGACCCTCCAGTGGGGAGCAGGTGGCTGCCACAGCCCGAGGAGCCCGAAAAAGGGTGGCTTGTGTCCCTGGGCCTGAGCTGTGCTGGTGGCAGCAGCTCATTCCCAGCTGCTCCTCAGCTGGGGATTGCTTTGGTCTGGTGGGCTGCAGGCAGGATATGTGGGTGTCATGGGACAGGGCCTATGGACTAAGGTTTGTGTCCTACAGGAACATTGCTGATGAAGAGAGGGACTGGATCCCCTGTGCTGCAGGTGGACAACTCAACTGCACCATCTTGGCAAACCATGTATTCTTGTTGAAAAATATTTGTGGACAGCAAAAAGGTTCTAAACACAAATCTACTCAAATATGATCTGTAGAGTTCACTGCAGTGTCAATTTACTTTTATGAAAGTGAAGACACTACCAAGTCTAAGGCCTTAAGCTGCTCAAGAACTAAAACGAACCATTAAACTTCATAAATAAAACTCCATACACAGAGGGCTTCATTTCTGAAACTGTCTATTCCAGAATCCAGTCTGTATTTAAAAAGTGCTCACACTAAAAACTGAAAGAACACTCACAGATTGACATAAAAACAGAAGATATAAATCCCGACTTTAAAGTTTCTTTCCTCCTTCACATCTATTTCAAAAATTCAAACAGAAGACAAAAGCAGCACAGAAGTTGGATTTTCAGAAGAACTTCCATGAAGAACAACTGTTCCTGAGAAATCATTTCTCTATATCCATGAGGAGTCTCTGAGCACTCGTGCTCTCTTCTAAGGCTCTTTTTGACTACCACTGCAGAGAAAGTCAGTGAGCTACGTTTAAAGGGATCTATCATAAGATCTTTCAAGGTACAGAAAAGAACTTTCTTGAAGAAAAATTACATGGATGTGATCAACTGCTAAAAAAGCCCAGAGAAATGCTGCTTGACATTCTTTTTTTAACAGCACCTGTGTACCAGAAATGGTGTCTGCTCTGGTGCTCATAATGCCCAGGATGTCTGGAGCCATCCCTGCTGACAGGACATGAGCCTCTGATGGCCTCAGTGCACTGGGGGTACCCAGAGGGTCAGGATCAGGTTAGTTCTGCCCTGTAGGAACACTGCAAGGCACAGTGAGGCAGCAGCTTTAGTTACAGCTGCCCTGGGGCTGTCCCACCTGTGAGCCGACGGCCAAATGTAAAAGTCACCCACAGCGGGAGCCGTGCAGAACAGGCTCAGACTGTGTGAGCCCATGGAGCCCAAAGCCCTCGGAGACTTCCCCAAACTGCATGGATCGACGGTCCCAGAGCTCAGTCCGGGCCCTGTACTGGGCTGAAGCCAGCAAATGGAGCCAGGCAGGCAGGCAGGAACCACACCCTGAGCACGGGCTCCCTGCATGCCCTGCCAGGAGACTGCAGCCAGGCCACCCTAACCACAGCGTCCTGGACCAGATCTGAGAGAAGGGACTGCAGGAGCAGGTGAGGAAGAGAGAGAGAAAGGTTGTGTTATATCTGGTGCCTCTGGCTGGGAGCAGGACCAGGAGATGCAAACCCTGGAAATGCCTGCCCTTCTGGCAGAAGAATGATGAAGGAGGACTCTTTCTGAGTCTGTTTTTTAAACTGTTGGTCAAGGATGGAATTCACCTCTTTGGAGAGGGGAGAGCTCCTGCACATCAGCTTGCTAATCCTGGTAAGAAGGTTTTAAAACAAAGTCAGTGGAGATGAGTGGCAGGAACACCCTGGGAAGCCTGAAGAGCAGTGAGCTGGGCAGGAGCAGAGCAGGGTACGGTGAAGGTGTGTGTGGATGCACTCCAGACCAGACTGGAGGAGCAGCAATGTGCCACAGACCCCCAACACGCCACACACACGATGGTTCTTGGTAACTGTGAGAATCCTCCAGCTCACAGGAGCTTTTAACACCCCAAACACCTCCTAGCAAGGAAGTAATTGGGTGGGAAAGCTCAAGTTAGGGTGATTCTTAAGAAACTTAATGCCAGCATAAGAGCTGCAACAGGGATAGACAGGAAGGACAGCAAGAGACTTAGTAAACCCAGAGATTAACTTATTTAACTAATTAATTCATTAATTAGGAGGTCAAGCACAAGAGGAACATCTGCTCCAGAGCACCCTGGGTTCATCCTTTCTACAGAAACAGACAACACGCAAAGGTAAAAGAAATGCAAAGAAGGAAAATGCATTTTCTTATGTGTTAGGAAGGTTTTAAGGACCATGACTGTCCAGGTATCTAGAGACAATTATGGTTTCAAAACAGTTCCATGCCTCAATGAAGTAGGTGAAAATTAAGACTGAACAGTCGAATTTAACACTTTTATTTTCAAGAGGGTTTTTTTAATGCAATTATATCGTAGTTTATACACTTTTAATTTATGCTCCCAGATACACAAGAATGAAAAAGATGCTTAAAAGGAGGGAAAGGCAAATTTGAAAGCCACATTCAAATGAGAATCTATAAAAAACAAAAATCCCTACAGACATTTGTCTGAAATCTGGGAGACAGGATTAACATACAAAATATAAGGATTTTTTAAATTAGAGAACTAAACTTCTGTATCCTGCCTCTGAAAGACTACATTGGACCTACCACAAAGAAATGTAAGCACTGTTCTTCCCTGTGGTTTAATTTGTATGTCTTCTGAAGCAGAATATGAAACTGCTGAAGAATCTCCTGCACTGCTGTCTCCTTTTTGCAGCAGCAAACTTCCAGAGAAGTTAATAATTTTGGGGTGACTTCTGTTCATGTGAAGTGGAAATAGCTTACGGCTATTGCCTCAGCCTTCATTTTTAAAATACCAATTATAGCAAAAATTATCTCCTGATCAAAGCAAAGCAAAATCAAGAAACTTGGGTACCAGCTGGCAGGTTTTTCAGGTGGTGCCAATGAAAACCATGCTGTTAAGGGATCTTGTACTTCTGGAGGCTTTGCATTTTCAGTTGGCTCTTACTCCATCTTCTTCCAATATATTCTTCCTATTGCACCTCCATCCTCCTTTCTGTGCCTCCCAAAATGTCTCTTTCTCTCCATTGTCTCCTTTTCCTTCCTTTGACACCTGCCCCATGCTGCCTACAGTCTGTCTCACTCTGCAGATGACACATCCACGACATCAATAAAACCCCACCACCACCTATCAGGTGGACTGAGACATTAAACACATTACTGATTTAAAGACCTAGAACCCCAAGGCACTCCTGTGGCCTGCAACAAAAAGTCCTACAAAGCAGAGGCAGGAGAGCAGTCTGATAGAATTCTGCTGTGCCTGGTCCAAATGGTCCCGTTTTTTACCCCAACACTGTAATTCAAAATTCCTCTGATATGAAAGAACATGTTGATTTTAAAAATCCTGAGGCATAAATATGTGTTAAGGCTGCAGGCAGATGACCAGACCCTGGCCTGAGGTTAACTAACTGAAGAGGATGTGAGAAAATACTGCACATGACATGAGAAATTGCTGGATGTGACAGATGAGAGTGTGAGATTCCACAGATGGGTAAAGGGAGTGATGTGAGAAATGGATGGACTTCAGAGATACTAGGAGGGGGCTGAGAGCTGTGGAGTGTGGCCCCACGACATTCCAGAGGTGCTCCTTTGTGGAAATGTCCTACAAGGTTTAGAATGTGCTCCCAAAAATTCACTGCAATTATTCAAGGGATAACTTACTTAAATTACAAGTCCTAGTAAAACAAAGCCCTCCACACACCTGAAATCCTGATCCTCCAACCTGATCTGACCTCCCCACTGGTTTGCTAACTTGAACAACACTGTCTCCTCCTGGAGCGTGGCAGCTTGTGAGGCACAGCAATGTCACCAACAAGGGACACAGAGCAGCAGCTCTGTCCCTCCAGGCACTGCCACGGCTGTGTTTCCACATCCAGTGTTCACTGAGACACAGTGCAGTGGCTCTGGGCCAGACAGGGGTCATGGCTGATGGAAGCAGTAAGAAGGATCTTCCTCCTGATCAAGTTTTGTTCAAGGAGATCTAATGTAAAAGTTTGGGGAAAATTTGTAAAAGAAAAGTTTGAGAACTACAGGTTTGGAAAGAAGTCCCATGTCTAGTGTAAAGCACAGAGGATACTCTTAACAAGTGAACTGCTCATCCAGATGAGGGCAAGATGCAGATCCCTGGCAGCTGTAGTTAAAAGAACCAGCAGCAGCAGCTGACTTCTATCATTAGTGAAAGCCAATGTCTGTGTAACTCATCTGGCTCAGAATTCAGCACAAGAGTGACCGAGTCAGAGCCTAAATATTAAAATGATGTTTGAAGTTATTGAAAAAAAATAATATTTTTAATAATCAGCTGTTAACTATCAGTTATGCAAGTCATCAGAATGAACATGCAGACTTAAATTTTTTTTTCCAGCAGTGCTCCTAGAAAAGGAGAATAGTCTGAATCAGGACGCTGGAAATTAATGAGCATTTCAACAGCACAGTAAGTCTCCTTTGTATTCCTTGGATAGTGTTAGCAAGAGAGTTTAGAGTAAAACAAGTGATTCCAGGGGTTTTGGTGGGAGTGGGAGCACAGCCAGTCCCACTGCTGCCTGGTGTACACAACCCCCAGGCAGAAGTGCCAAGGCCTCTGTCAGCACCCAGAATGGGCTCCTCTTGCTGCAGAGCTGGGGGGATACCATCAGTACCAAGAACTGTGCTGAGCCAGAAAAGCACCTCTTTTGCTTCCATCTGGTGTTTCAACGATTTTCTGAAGAAAAAGCTAAAGAGAACCTTGAAAAGATTCTTCAAGGAAGGGAAAGTGAACTGATGATAACTCCACTGGCTGTGGAGCCAGTGGTGCCTGTTGAGGACCCAGAGATCTCCTTTTCTCCCCTAACCTTTGGGCAATGTAAATGGAAGACACGTGGAAATCTGTTTTCCATTCTGCTTCAGACACAGAGGCTCTCAGGGGTGCTCTAAGGAGACTTCTCTTTCTCTTGTAATCAACAGAAAAGCCCCGTGGAAGGATTTCTATCAAGACACTTCAGCAGAGACTGAACACATGAAAAGGACATGGACCAAGCAGACTGGGAGTACTGCCTCCTAATTTAAGGCAATACCTGATTGAAAGATACCAGGTGAGGAAACAGAACAATCTCTTTGTAAGGCAAGGAGGATGCTGTGCTGGGCAGCACAGCAGCAGCTGCCTCCAGGGCACTCTGCCGTGTGTGGGAATACACAATACTCACCCTGTCATGTAGTGTCCAACCAACATATTTTAAATAACTATCATTCAGGAAGGCATCACTGTACATTTTCATCCAGACACCAATTTCTTCAATACAGACAGCTCTAATCTCAGCAATAGCATCACTAATATGGAAAAAGAAAAGAACAAGGATTAGCCGGATTATAGACACATATACTTCTCATTCCTGTTGCCATAGCTATAATATTTTGCTTTTACTTGTCATGAACCTCACTATGTGAGGCCTGTCACCGTTCTTACTGCCATCTCACTGATTTTCTGTTCCTCTACATCCTTGAACTCACTGATCTATGTAATAATTTCAGTATTTATATATTCTCCTACATTTCCTCTATGTAAAAAAATTCTCACCCTAATTTACTTCCTAGTCTATTACTCCATCTTTAACCCCTCTCTTTTCAAAGAGAATTATGAACCCAAGCTACAAACCTCCTCTGGACAATCATTTCTGAAACAGCATCCCTGACATTTGCTTCGCAGCCCTGTCTCCAGCTTGAGGTGCTGAACCATTGCAGGGTGGGAGAAGCTACTTGGTTTAGCCAAAGGCACCTGCCAGAGGAGCACAATGGAATTTGCTACACAAAGATATCTCATTTCACACCCCCCATGAACAACCCTGCAACAAACCCATGAGAATTTTGCACTTGAGCATTGGTTTCTTCCCGTTTTCTTGCTTTTATACTACATTCTGACTTCGGCAAGTCATGGAAGAAGCAAAGCCGTATCTCAGGCAGACTTGTCAGCTGCTTAGCTAGGAGGGGTGGCAGGAAACTGGAGAGATCACCTAGGGAGACCAGGATGGAAATGCTTTCCATCTGATTGGCACTTTCCTGCCTGCCTGACATGGAGCATGGCATCTTTACTAATAATGAAACAACGGGAAAAGGGATGGGGGCCATCTGTCCCGTCAGTAATTCCATCTCTGGGACATCTGTTACCATGAGAAATCACTTGTGCCACTCCAGCTGGCACTGCCTCACAGTTCCAAATTTCAGCTGTAATACAAGAGGAACACAAAGAGTCATTGCTCAGAAGAAGGGAATGTCTCGTGCTTTGCAAACACTGGACTTGCTTGTAACTGAGACCCTTCTTTTGTATTTTTATTTTAAAAAAATCTTTTTGGAAAAGTAATAAACATCATAATTCTATAAACAAACATCATAATTCTAAACCAGACCAACAGAGCCCCAAAATGAAATTTAATTTATGGGAAGGAAAGAAAGAAATTCCAAGCTTCAAACAAGAGAACAGTTGCAAAAATGAGAAACTGCATTTTTCTGAAAGTCATCAGTTTTACAAAATACAAATAAAATGCACTCACTCTTCTGGTCAAGACACGCTGCACAGGTTCATAGCCCTAAGCCAGCGCAGCAAACCCTGGTGGTTCCATACTGGAACCATGTACTTCCCTCCTGCAGGCTGGCCCAGCTCACCCAGTGCCAGAGCGCTGTCCCTGACCTTCCAGACCCGAGTGGGGACCCACGGCTCCCCCGGGACCCTGGACAGGCCCAGCACCACACACGGCCGGGGGACTTCTCCAGGCAAGCCCCGGCGTTTGAATTCAACCTGCAGGGAGGAAACTGCACTGCTGCCACAGCATGAACAGCATGTGATGCATTTAATGCAACAACACGAGGGGGACGTCTGTGGGAACGCCACCAAACCACTGCCATTGTCTCTCTTTGCCTGTGAGAAACACATTAATTTTACCAGCTTCCCAACAGCATCAGCAAAGCTGGTCTGTCCAACTTCCTGAAGCCTCTGCAACCTCAGAACCAAGGTAAGGGGCAATCCACAATGGAGAAAAGCTGCATGAGGAGCAGGGCAGGGCATCAAGCACGCTGCTCCTACCAGGGATTTCTCAAACAGGTTTAACTAGTGTAAGGACCAGTGTGCTAAATATCACACTCAAGGGTTAAAAACTGCATTCCTTATGGGAAATGCAGCCATAACGAAGACAAGTTTTAGTTAAAACTATGACTATTGTCATATATATATATGTGTGTGTGTGTGTTTAATTATACACTGCTTCACACTGAACTAGATTAGCAATTCTCTTACATGGAGTTACTTTTAAACTATTTTAAAAGCAAAATATAGGTGGAAGAATGCAAGACTTACGGAAAAACCTAAAAGACCAGCAAATATAAATCAAGAAAAAATGGGGAGCCACATCTGCAGCAACACAAAGTAGCCAGGAAGACGTTTTTACTAGGGGATGACAGCCTGAGTCTTCACATCCAAGTAGGTTATTTCACCACCTTATAATTTACTAACTGTAGAGGATTTTGGAAGGATTTAATGGCAATCCCAAAAAGAACCTAAATGTCAACAACCATTTAATCATGCAGCACAGCCAGCCAAAAAGCAGGAAAAATCACGTTTTCCCCAAGAGTGCATTCAAGCTTCCCTAGGCAGACAGTGAACAACTGCTTCTTGAATCAAAAGCCTTCTCAGGGATCCCTCAGCACTACGGACACTCACTCCAAGCTGCTAATTAACAAAAAAAAAAAAAAAAAAAAAAAAAAAAAAAAAAAAAAAAAAAAAAAAAAAAAAAAAAAAAAATAAGCAAGAAGAAAGCTATTCAACTGATCAAGAGACTTACTGTAATAAGAATTTAACATCTCCAGTATAATCGAAAATGAGACAGAATCATGGATAAGGCATGTGAGACCAGCAAACAGACTCAAGCTGCTGGAGAAGCAGGGGGACTTGTGAGACACCACTTCCCACTCCAGGCAACTATCCCCAGTCAGAGTTACTTGTGTTCCTGCAGGAATCACTCACACAGACTCCATGCCCACACGATGCTGTATCAAACACAAGACAGCCAAAAAATCCTTGTACCTTTCCTATGGATGTGGTAATTGCTTGTCATTAAGCTGTAATTCTTTTCTTCTAATTTTTATACAGTTTCTTATATATTTTTATACAGCTTCTGGTCAGAGTCACTATGAATTGTTAAGCCTTTTGAAAATACACATAATTTCTGGGTGACACAAGAACAAATAAATACTAATTATACCTGCACTGGAAGTGCTTTTTGAATAATGAATGCATTATTAATTACCATAATTATGAATTAGTGATGTATTGCAAGCTTGTATTACTTGCCAAATGCTTCTAGAAAGGGACAGAAATGAAAACTAACATGGGATCTACAAATCTTATACCTGAAATGAATTTAACCCTTTTTTCAGCACAAACTGCAGAGCAAGGTCTACATGGGGAAAATACTGGCAGCACAGTTCACAGCCTCAGTTCCTACTCTGGGTGGAGAGATCCTCCATGATGCAACTTCCGAAAAGATTTGACAAAAGGGGTTCAGGTAAGAAATTCTCCGTTTCCTTTTGAAGTTTTGGGTTGACAAGGCAGGCCCATACACCTCAGGACAAACCACAGCAGTCTCAGGAAACACATTTTACCAGTGCCACTCCAAGTGCCACTTCAGCGCACCTTCCATGCCAAAGTACACACAAGAATTGTGACTAAGGCCAGAAGTATTCAGGACCTGCTCTGATGGATTTTTGGGACATGTCAGGTGCAGAGCAGTGTGCTGCTCAGGGCTGCTGGAGTGCCTGTCAGCTCCAGCTCACGGGTTCTCTCAGTCTGTTTAATCACAAACTCATGAGGTTAATCACGACTGAACTGAAAGCCCTCTCAGCAAGGCTGGCTGGTGTGCAGTGCCCTGGATGCTGACATCCTGCAGCACTGCCAGTGCTCAGTCAGACCAAGGCATGGCCTGACGATGGCCAGCAGAGCAGGAACTGCCTCCAGGCTTCTTGGAAGCTCCTAAAGGAGCCTGGCTGCTCCCATTGCACCTGCTTGCCCAATCGAGATGTTGCTTCTCACACCTTGTTCTGAGACAGCCAGAACTGCAGATAACCATCAAAGAACGTGGTATTACTCAACAGGCAAACCAGATATGAACAGAAAAATAGAGATATTTCAGTCAATGGGCTGGGCTGAGAGTTAGTCTATAGGAAAACTTTCTAACAGGGACAGAACCAAGGGTGACTCAGTGCCTTAGGCCTTCTGTGGGATGGAAGCTCAAACTCCCACCCAAGGGACTCCAAGGAAATGGAGCAGCTGCACAGGACCACAGCACTGCCACTTGGACAGAACTGGGCCCGTCTCTTGGGCTGCCTGGCAGTTTGGAAACATTTTGAAGATGTAATTATAATGAGAACTGGACAAAAATGTCTTTTCTACTTTTTTTTTCTATGACTCTCAGCTCTGGAGCTGCATGAGGACCCCATAAAAGAAGAAGGGTAAGAAAAACAAAGAGTTCAGAGCCAACTTCCAAAAGTTCTGGTGAATGCTCACTGCATGTCCCACTCATGGGAGGGGCTGGCACACAGCACTCCCACTCCTAAGTACTTCTGCGCAGAGCAGCTATTTAATTATCTACCCCAATAACCTGTTACCAGGCTGATTATCCAATGCTCCTGCCAGACCAAGGAATTTCTTGTTTGAAGGCATGATGTGGATTCTGAGATGTAGCTTTACGTATCTCTGACCCCAGTGCTTCCCAAAGAGTTCCTGTCCCAAGAGGAAGCTGGGACAGGAACCTGAATGAAGTATGAGGCACAGCTGTGCAGGGAAGGGAGCAGTGTGTGCTTCCAAACTCCACAGCAAGGTCAAACTCACTTAAACTAAATGATGCAGCTTTGTGCCTTCTCGTTTTTTTGTGCCTGTAAGTGACACCAGTAATTTCTGTCTGCTTTTTCAAACATACCTAAAAACATAATGCATTTCCTTGTCACCTAAGAGACATGTTTTGCCTCCTTAAGATAACGCATTTAGGGTGCAGGCAGAAGGACTTTTCCCTGGTTTGGTTTAGGTTTCCATTTCCCTGTGATGACTGGTTTGTGCTTCCTCACCAAATTGTCATCCGAGAACCCCTCTCCCTTCTCCTTTTTTGCCATGTGTTGTTTCCCACAGTGAAATTCCCATGTAACTTGTCACCATAATCCTATTTACACTGCAGCAGGCAAAGGAACACCTTGGAAGGAGACAGAAGCATCTTCTCCACAAAAATGGCAATGCCATCTAGATTTGGCAGGGTTTACCTTATTTGCCAGTACTGACAAAACATTACCTCAGGACAGGCTCATACCCTGCATAAATTCCCAAAACTGTGTCCATCAATGTGAGGATCCCCATTCTGGCCTGCCAGGAGCTAAAACTGTAACAGTTCTGTTTTTCTGGACAGTCACACCTGGAGGAAAACCTCTCTAAGCACTCAAAACAAAAAGATACTATGAAGTAGGACCGAAACCTGAGAGCTCTCAATCTTACCCTCTGAAAGGGAAATGTGTCTGGACACACAGTGCTAAGTCCCAGGCATGGAAAGAGCCAAATCAAAACTCTGACACCTCAGACAACACTTGAGAGGGATGAACATTTTATAAACACTCATTACATCTCAGCAGCTATGTGGCAATAATCTGAGATTCAGTCATCTCTGACATGCAGATACAACTGAAATGAAGAAATAGACCTCCCTTCCTTTTTTTTATAGATATGTACCTTGCAAGCAATTTTCAGCTTTTGACTTCAGTAAAAAAAAAAAAAAAAAAAAGGCTTAAACCCCCTTTTTAAGGTTTAAAAAAAAAGGATAAGAAGAACCATTGGACAACCAAATATATCATAAAGCCACAGAAACTTAGTGAGAACAAATGGCTGAGGATACACTTTCTGCATGCTTATTAAGAATATCTCAGTTTTTGACCAAATCTGCTGTTCACACTAGACTAGCATTATACCTAGAAAACTATTTAGGTATTTCTGAAAATCTCTTTTTTTTTCTTGGTGAGAGAAGTGAGCACTGAAATCTTCCAGTAAATTGGAAGCCAACCTCCAGAAAGAAGATGTAACCTCACTGCAACACTCCTCAGAAGACACATTCTGAATGAAACAGTTTTGGGGGTTTTGTTTGGGGTCAAGGACTTGTTATTTAAGCTACAAAGGTCACTAAGCATGAATCACTGTGGCTGAGTCTGAATCACGTTGAGGGGTGAGATTTACTCCCTGGGAATAATTAAAATAACATTCTTCCAAAATCATCACCACTTGTGCATGGTTTAAGGCCTGTAAAATCATGTGAAGTTTATAAATAATTTGAACTATCTGAGAGAAGGAATGTTCAAGAAATTAAGAAGTTATGAAAGCAGATAATAGTTCGAAATCCTTTACATTTTATCCCCCCTGGGCTTTGTTTTCCGTTAGCTGGGTTCCACACAGGCCATTTCCCCCTCTATGTTCTCGCCCAGCTGTGAGCGCAGGAGTCTCACTCTGAGCTCTCCGCTGTGCACCATCACTCATGGTTTGGTGAATGCTGTAAGAGGCTCTCTGGGGCTCCCAGAAGGTCAGGGACAGTGAGTGCTCACACAGCAGGCTCTGGGGGCAGGGTGGGAACAGCTTCCTCCGGCCCTCTCTGAACAGCGGCACCAGCGGTGCCACCACCTGTCAGGTCACAGCCAATTCCCCGCTGGTCCAGCGGGGCCACCACGGGCACCCTTTTCCAGGGCATCAGTGGAGTTTATTTATTTGGCCTCTCCTTTGCAACATCAGGTCTTTGTTAGTGGTGGCAGCAGGCAGGAAAAGAAACTTTTTTACAAAAGGGGGATTTCAAAAGAAAAGCAAAAGCACCAGAATGCAGACCACCAAAAGGCCGAGTCTTTTTCCAACCCCACACAAGAGCATGAACTAGTATACTAAGAGGATATTTTAAAGCAACGTTTTGTTTGATATAATACCCTAAGTTCTGAAGGGATAAAAATGGAAACACTCTTAGAATTTAATTTCTTTGGCTTTTTTACCTACGCCATGAACGCTGCTCTCCTGCCAAAACGGTGTGAGTGCTACACTGATCTGGCACACTCATTTACCTGCTGGCCCTGCATGCCCGTCGTCCTGCTGCCAAGTAGCTCGAGGCTTCCTGACCATAGACCATGAACTTTCTGTCCATGCTCAGGTACTGAGGAGACACCCTCCAACCCCAGTGTGCTGCTTACCCTCACACCCTTCTCGGCACGAGCACCTTCCCAGTTTCCTGCGTGCTGTTCTCCAAATTACAATCACCCCTCTGTCCAACTGAACTATGGGCTCCTCTTCACCCTCTAACCCTCTCCTCATACGCCCTTTTTTCCTGCCATTTTCCTAAAAGATTCCATAAATTATAATCCTTTAAAGCTGAACTGAAATCTGAAAGGTTAATTGTGTAGTTTAGTACCCTTGAATTTTATCTTTGATTTCAGCAAGTCAATTAACATTTACAGAGCCGGTTGCACCAAGGTGCTGCAGATGCTCTGAGGCATCTTGTGACGCACAACAACCCCAAATCTGTTTTAAAAGACTACTGCTCTCTGGTAAACCTTATTCCAGATTGGCTGTTTACACCCAAGACATACGAAAGGAAATGCAGGCTGGAGGACAACTGCTGTCCAATGACATGCAGTGATTATTTGATTGTTCTTAAGATATGTCATTTTTGTGCTCCCAACATGGACAACTTTTCTTTTCAATATGCAAAGATTCAAAGCCCATGTCTCCCACAACGCTTTAAAGCTGTCCACTAAATTAAAATAAAGTTGTGTGGATGGCTCTATTGTGAAATTAATAGAGGTTACAATTTGTATGTTCTTCCATAACTTGAAGTGTTTTTGACAGTGACCTTGTAGCATCTAGAATATTACATCAGAAGAAAATCAACCCAGAAATTGCCCTTGACTTTCTTTATGACCACACTTTGTTAGCACAACCTACTGGAACATGCATTTTCTTACCGGTATCTATGAACAAATATACCCTTAAAAATAGAGTTCATCATATTTTCGATTTCATCTTGGTTTTCTTGTAGCTGTGAAAAACAAAATACAAAATAAATAAGAGATCATTGCTTATTATCATTTGGTATTCTACAATTCCTTACTGGGAAACCTTAGAAGACCTTGGAAGAGCACTTCAGTAAGTTCACCATTTCTGCTTTTCTAGCACATGCCTATATTGTGTGCATATACATACAAATATTTACATTTATGTATGCAATGTCTTAATGGAAGAAAATTAACATTCACTACAAACATCAGTTTAGTCTCTCAAATTAGTTCTTTGAAGTGATCATCAACTTTTGCCACTGAAAATGAGACAAGCAGAGACAATGTGTGCAGTAATGTCAGCAGTGCTGTGTTCACAGGGGAACACAGAGCTGAGTGAATGACAGCTGCAGAAACAAAGCTGGTTACAGATTAGTTTTGAAAAAATTAATGTTCTATTTAAGGAAAGGAGTTGGAGATGTTCTCAATCTTAAGTAAAAGACTGTCAGTTGCTTGAACTTCAGCACCCACAATAACTGGGTTTCAGAAGCAGGAAGATTTCCAGGATCGGAGCACACCTGACATCCAGGCCTTAGACTGCAAGAAACCAAACCCAATTCCAAATGAAAAGGTGTTATGAGCATGCTTTTATAAATAAGAGCATTTTCTTAAAAATCTTTTCACTTCCTGTGTAATATGAGCATGTTTTGCAAGCACTATGGGAAGCTTACCTTGTGTCAATTAATATGTTAACACAACTTGGAATTAATTACAGCATTCTCATACTGTCAGATCTTGTACTAAACTAAGTAAGTGTAACTTAATTACACCTAAATGCAGCTTTGTTAATAAGATGACATCAATTTTATCCAATCAGCTTTTGGAGCAGCCATCATTCTTCCGTCAAGGTGTTCATTACAGTCCAAGCACAGCAGCACGATGTGGGAATGTAAATTTGCCCACATTCTCAGTAGGAAAACCACAACAGAGCCTTGCTAGCAGAGTGCATATATGCATAAAATAATTAAACCTGTATAATTATGGATGTATGTATTTAACAGATAAAAGGTTTTAAAGCCAGAGGCAAAATTGTGATCAGCTGGTTTGACCTCCTGCATGGCGTGAGCTCTGAAACACTCTCACCTAAGGGCTTCTGTTTTTCAGCCAAATATTTCCACTGCATCTTCCAGGTACGAGCTGAAGTAGCTTCAGAACTCAGGCAGTGAAGCCTCCCGGTTCACTGAAGTGTAAAAGGAGGTGCTGTCCCCACTTTGCATGAGGGGAAACCAAGGCATTGAGGGCTCTTGACTAAATTGTCAAAAGCCTGCCAAAGAAACTAATTTCACAGTAAAAGGGATTAAGTACAAGAGCTGGGTGCACACCAGCTCTGCATACATGAACCAAGCATATTTAGACGTGGCCTCTGGGAAAAGCACTATTTGCAGCATCAGCTCAACCCAAATAAGCACAGACTGAATGCCTGTTTGAGAATTCATAACCCAAAGGGGACTGTGAGTTCCTAATCACTCCTCAGCTGGATGACTCCACAGGCTACAGGCAGGGAAATATCCACAGAAACATGGGGGTAGAGACAGCCTAGCACAGGCTGTGCAGTAAAATGAGGATGGGAATGAACCAGGAAGCCTCAGAAGGCTTGCTGAAAAACTACCAGGGCCCTGGAAGGGGAAGCTCACAGAGAACTCAGGGAATGATTTGTTGGTATAAAACCACACCACAGAAAAGAGGTAGGAGAGGATGGACTTCCTGAGCCATGAGAAAGTTGAGATACTGAAAAAAGTGTACTTTGGTATCTCTCTTGAGTGCAAAGTGAAGCAGCACGGTAGAAGCCCGAGCAGCACAGATGAAGGGACAGCATGGATGGCTTCCTCGCTCTTCTTCTGCCCAGAATTTACAGCTCACTATAAACATGGCAAATTATCATCTGGTACAGGTATCCAGGTGCTGGGACACAGCTGGTGTGGAAGCAGAATCAGACATTCAGTAGGTCCTTGTGAGATCCCTTTTACCTCTGTGTACTAACATTTAAAAGATACAATTCTCAAATGTATTTTAGATTCAGTAATGAATTTTCTCTGAAACTCTAATTGCTTTATACACTTTCAAGTTTTCTAAACCATGCACTTGAATCTGAGTACTTAACTTCAAGCATCTTGAGAGAGCACTTGTGTCTTGGGACTCCTGCTCTTACCAATGCAAAAATGATTTAACACTCCCCCTCTTAAACAGAAGTAAAAAATGAGGGAAACATTCTCTTGTTGACTCTGCAAGCAGGTTCAGAAGCTCAAAAAGACATGTATGACAAGCACAAAATTTGAATTACTACTGGCAGATACTAAAAAGACAACTTTTTCTGCTTTGTGGCATATTGGTACAGAAATCATCCACTTGAGCTGAAAATCTCCTTGGTAAGACAGAGCTCCATGCACGGCTCTCCCTTCAGGCCTCTGGATGAGGGCATGAGAATGAAACACTTCAAGAAGGGCTCCATCTCCTCTGCCTCAGACTAACTCGCCACACTCAGTTGGTGAACTGTGCCTCTATCACCTCGTGAAGACCAACACGTGCACATGTACGTGCTCAGGAGGGGTTGTCAGGATGGCACTTCATCAAAGAACCAACTGAGGGAGTGCCAGCACAGAATGCCACGGTCAATCCAGTGTATTTAAACACTGGGAATATACAGCATTACGTCAGGAATTCCTACCCAGAGTCATCAAGCCATCTAATCCTGAGAGATCCCTTCAGCCCAGGTGCCCCTGGTGTGCTTAACCCCACGGACACACTCGATCCCCAGCACTCCTCCCTGGCGATTCCCAGGCAACGCCTGGCTCCGCTGCCGTGAGCTGAGCTGGGCTGAGAGCCCCTGAGCACACAGAGCCACAGGTAAGGATTGCCAATTGCTCCTTCTCCTGACAAGGCTCCCCAGCCCGGAGCAGCCTGGGCACCCCTGCTCCACAGCTCCCCAGAGACAGGACATCCTGCAGCTCTGAAAGAACGGCTGCGGGAAGGAGCACAGAGCCACAGAGCCACCAGCCCAAGGTCATCAGAAGAATTAGTGCCTTTGTCCTCTGCAAATTCAAAGCAACAATCAACAAATGTGGAATACAAACTGTGTCCCAGCTAGTTTGCTTTTCAAAATGCTTTAGAACTCACATCCAATTTAATATTTAATTAAAAATGTTTCTCTCGCAGTTTGGGCAGGAGAGATTGTTTTTGCTTTGTACCTTCATGCATGCTTTTCAAGAATTATGAAAACCAAATAAAGTTGTGCTACAGATCATAGGGGTAAAGTAAAAATACACAATTGTAATTATCTCCAAAAAATTATACAAAGTCAAGCAATTCTGAGTCAAAGTTACACCTAAAGGAATCCAAGGTGCACACAGGCAAAGCACCCAGACATCCTTAATTGCCACAGAGTAAAACAGTGGTGGTGAAATTTCAAAACTAATATATTAAAAATCATAAATTTGAATCTAAGCCATAAAACCTTCGATTTTTTAACCTCTCTTATGAGTTTTACTTAGCATCTTTACACATTATGGTTGTTTGGGTGTATGTGTATTAATTTTCTACCTGTCATCTTTAAATTTAAGTACACCTCTAAAACTGAAATTTCCTGTGATATAATACTTTATTTAGGGATGATTACAGCATGGTGTGGACCTTCTAATGGTTTTTCTCACCTAATGCCAGACTGGTACTTCCTAAAGGTGACTTTAATGTCTCCCTAGCTTCTTCTCCCTGAGAACAGCTGCTACAGCCCCAACTCCAGTGTTTCCTGAAAGCAGCTAAAAAAGAAGTACTAATGAGACAGTGTGGAGTTACTGCAGTGATCGAGGGGGAAAGTGGGCAGTGCAGGGAGGGAACGTGTGATCCTCTTGTCGGAATCTTTCTGCATCATTCCAACAGTGACTACTTGCAGTTTGAGACTCTTCCTGCCTGGTCATACATAGAAGCCTGAGAACAGAATTCTCCTGGGTGTGCAGAACAGCACCACAAACTCAACTGAATGTGGCAATACAAGATTTAAGTAGTGTGCTTGACATGACACAAACACCACTGCAGAACTAAGCTCTTTCTCACTGTGGTACTCAAGTCACAAACCACCCTGGGCTTTCTGTTGGAGGGAATGCACATGAACCAGGAAAAAAAAAATTGTCTTTTCACTTGCCTCTTTTCTTTTCTGAAGCAGCAGCTCCAATCTTTCATTAGCTCTTTTGCCAATCATTTTGTTTCTCTCAGCTTCATACTGCCTCTGTGTATTGTCCTGATGAATGCTCAGGTTTAAGGCAACATTCACAAGAGCAGTCATAAGCTTCATAGCTGCAAAGGCACAAGACAGATTATGACTCTTTACCTGTAGTCAGAGCTCAGAAGATATTTCCTCAGCAGATCCATACAGCAAAAAGCCCCTCGACCCTGGCACAGCCATCTGGAAAGGCACTTCCACCCAGGCAGTACCCAGGCCATTGGCCCACGGTCAGAAGCAGAGTCTGTACCCCACACCGAGCTGCAGGCAGTGCTCCTCGCTGTCTTCTCCAGACAAGCTCTGCGTGCAGCAGGGAGCCAGCACGTGAGCCTGCAGCAGCATCAGGGCACCGTGCAGGCAGTGGCTGGCGAGTTACAGCCATTCTGCACGGAAGAGTGCCAGCAGAGACGGCTCCACGCTGAGGGTGGCCTTATCCAGTGGCTGCTGAGGATGGCTCAGGTCACAAGGGACCACAGCACAGCTTCTCTGAATGCAGGTCTGACACTGCTCTAAAGTCAGCTGTACAGCCATATAAAAATGCAATTTTTTTTTTCACAGATGCTGGATATAATATTGTTAGTGTCCTCTTTTCGGTACTGAAATTCATTTTTACAAAAAACATTAATAAAGGTCTTTCCCAAGTTCTGTGTGTTTACACAGCACAACACATTTTACAATATTGAAAAACCAGCAAAATAATGCAACAAACTATCACATCCTCTCTGCATGCTCCTCTAAATATGCAGCATTGCTTCAAGGTAGAGAAGCAACCACACAAATGCAGAAGTGAGGCTACTTGGACTGATTTACACTGCTATACCAGCTCAAAGCTGGTAACCTACAGGTATCTCGTCCTACAGTGAATCATCTCTCATTCCAATTGACTAGCATAGAGGAAAACTGAAAGCAAGGACTTAGAAACACTCCTTCAAGAAGAAATGCAAGTCTACAAGTAGATTTTCAAAAACTTTATCAAGACTCCATGCTCCATGGCATCACGTTGACCTCTGCTCTTTGAGACTGCAACACAATTAAACGTGCTAAAAACAGCTTGAAGGAAATTTGTAGAATCAAAGCAAAGCCTCAAGCTTGTTACAACAAGCAAACGAACAAGTAAGTGGCATGTAGTGTCACTGGTAAAGGCTGAGACCTTTGGCAGCTCCTACCCCTAACGCAATGTGAGATAAATGTGCCATTAATGCAAGAAGCCAGCAGTGGCTGAAATGACTGCAGTCAGTTGTGATGAACCTCAGCTTTAGCATCAGCTTATTCTCGCTGCAAGTTTCCAGCTACAGAATCCATTCCAAACAGTGGCAACTCTTTCTCCCACAGAGCACAGGTCTTGGGAAATGACTCTAATAAGTGGTTCTGTTTCCTGTCTTTTAATCAAGCCCCTCATACTTTCCAAACATCTGCCCCATGCAGGGACGGACCAGTCAGTCCCAGGGGCCAGAGTGCAGACCTCCCTCCATAAACTCTTCCCTATGAACCAGTCAGCCACAGTCTGAGCAAACAGCAAATCAAAACCACCCAGAACTGCAGACAGCATCAGATGGAAGGTAATATAGTTTAAACAACAGGCATGGATTTCCAGCAGGTTATCTAGGCTCAAACAGTGCTCACCTTGGAATACTGATTTGTAGAGGAAACTCCAAACCTGGAAGCCTAAGCCTGCATAATTCAAGGTTCTACCATCCCATTGCTGAGTATGGTGAAGAACACAAGGGAATGTGTTTCCAAAGGAGTTCGGTCACTGTGAGTTGAAGGGTTTGGGTTTCAGTTTTAAAATCAAAATCCACTCAAATCTGGAGTTGTTTTTTTTCAATATGATTGGAAATCTGCCTCTTTGATTCTTAACAAGAGATGAAATTTAAATAAATTCTAATTGCATTTGTTGAACACTGGGTATCGGTACACTTGAAACTGAAAAACTGTGTATGAGGCTGTTTGTGGAAAGACTAAATAGTAATAAATACTGGCCACAGAAACATTCAGATGATGACAAATGTCTGCTGTAAGAGTTTCAAATACCTGGCATGATCTATGAACCTTGCAACAGGATGGATTTCTTATCCCCTGACATGACCAGCTGTAGACACCTACACCCAAGCCAGCCACCCTGGCAGTGCTTTGTAATTGAGAAAAATAGTTCCTTGTGGAGAGCAGTTCATCCCTCTTACAGGAGACATCTCATACAGGTGCCATGAAATACATACGGAAAGCCCATTTCTATCTAATAATACACCCAGGGCACTGAAAGGGGGTGTGGCTGCAGGCAGAAGACAGGGAGCCCTACAAGCTCCACTAATCCCAAACCTTATGCTTCTCCAGAGTTAAGGCACAGGTTTGTTTTTTTCTGGTGGATGGAAATTCTTTGATAATACAACTGTCCTGATACTTCTTTAGAATAAATTTATACTCTGAAATATACAATTACTCCAACGTTCTGTACACAAGTGAACAATTAATAACAAAATACAAGACATAAGCACGCCACTTTTGATTCTCAGAATTCATTGGAGGCCCTGGGCATGACAGGAATCCCCAAGTGCCTCAGCACACTCCTTTCCAAATAAAAAAGTAGTATTTTAAGTATAGTTGTACCGTGTGTGGTACTCGGATTTGATGAAGCTTTCCACAGTTTTAGTGCTGGTCAGGGTCCACCTGAACCCAAATGACAAGTACTTCTGGCAGTGGCTAGGCAGCGGCAAGCCGTGACAGTCCCCTCCCGGCTGCTCACTCACCTGCCAGCGTGCTGGTGTGCCGGAAGGCCCGGACCTGCGAGTCGGAGAGGCCGGTGAGCAGCGAGATCACCGTGTCCATCATGTACTCGTCGTAGATGATGCTGTACTGGCACTGCCGGATCAGCACCCCGATGAACTCGCAGAAGTTGGAGCGGAACTTCTTCCACTGAGGCCCAGGCATGGTCAGGGGATAATCACCACTGTCCTGCAGAACAACCGAAGAAAAAGATCAAGCATTAAAGTTCTCCCCATTTAATTTGTTTTAATGTTGGTGTAGCCACCGTGGTTTAAGGTTCTAAATTAAACATCATCTTGTTCCTTCAGCCAAGGGAGAATAACAAATAAAAACAACACACTATTCTTCAATAAACACAGAGGCTCATTGGCATGAAACCACTTTTGCAAAGATGTCATTGTAACTGTTTTACACTTGCTGTATTGGCTCCGGATAGTCCAAAATAAGTATCCAGACTCAATTCTTTTCCTTGTATTCTGGGTTAGGAAGTGGGAGCAAAGGATAAGATGGGACTATTTCAAAGTATTTAAGATCAAAACCTAAAGAAAAGCTTGTGTGATTGACAGTTTGTGTCATTCTCCATCCCCACTTCAACTCCAGGTCAATATTCTAATCAGCTGGCTGCCCCTCCCCACAAACTTCGCTTTGCTCAAGCTTGCAGTAGAGTATAGCTTGCTCAAGCTTACAGTTTCCTTATCAGAAAGCAAACACTGCCCTGTTTTATCTTGTAAATGCAGCCTTTTTCTAGTGCTAAAACTTGCCTTCTGATAGCAGTAATGGAAATTTTACTACAGATTCATACACCTCGTCTTGTAAATTATTACAAGATTGTACTAGGCATGTTCATTTAATGCCTCTCCAGGTGTGCTCTTGCTATATTCCCTATATACACTGCATTACGGGGAGACTGTCCCCCCACAATCAGAAAATGCTTTTTCCCCCCTCAGTGGAAAAGCCTGAGTACAAATCGCCCTGACCACTTGATCTGTAAGCCAGTTCCAGAGTATCCAAAACATCCAGGCAGTAATGCTCCATCCCGAATCTCTCAGCCAGGATAAGAAGTCAGTAGTACCAAAGTTACATCCACTTGTACACATTTATTCTCTGGTTTTGTGAGGAACAAGCACTTTCCTCCTCAAGACTCATCACCCAGGCTGAACCAAGCAAAGGCAGCAACGTCAGCACAGAGGAGCTGCAATCAAAGAACCATGAACCTAAACTCCATAAACAACATTCCCCCACGGAAAACCCCCTAGCCATCACATTTAACCAGTCACACCCATTTCAACCACACCAAAATAACCTGATGGATCTCTGCATGGGGACTTTGGTTCATAACACATGCTTTCTCGAGGTGTGTGTATGTGCAGCCCTGTGGAACAGATCCTCAGAATCTCTAGTGCTGTGTGTAACTCCTCACATCTGCAGGGTGCATTTCTAACCTACAAGTACATCAGACAACTCTTCTGAAAAGCCTATGAAGACTGCACCATGAACACCTCCTCTGGCTGAAATGGGAAGAATAAACTTACAATAAAGTCACTTCATGGATCTTTTATTCTCGAATACCAATAAAAATGTGATACATTAGTGACACTGACACAATACTGGACAGCCCAGTGCATAGGAAACTCAAAGTATACCAAGTCTTTGTTCACCTGTCAACTCGAGCACAAGAATTATGAGGGAATTCACCTACAAAACACCCAGACTCCTACGCCAAGCAGCCAAATAGTGCAGCCAATAGATGGCCATGGAATTCCCTGTCCCAGAGTGAACTTTGTGAACAAAGTTATTTCCATCGTTTAAGTCCTGCAACAAGCATTTCTCCACTCACGAGGAGGAAAATCAATACTCAATCCTGGCCATAAATGCAAAATTCAGGCCAGCAGCCAGCTGATTCCTGCAGCACTCATGGAACAATGGGACAATTTGGGATTTCTGGGGTACTGGGGGAGCAATTACAGGTGAAATGCCAACAGTTTATTCCAGATTTCAAAATAGTCATTGGGTTGCAGCCTAGCACTGACAATGTTATGCTTTTGTACTAAGGCCCACAAATTCTCTCAGAAATCCATTCAAGTGTCAAGCCAGAAGCTAGAACTGAAACTTTTTTTTGGAACTGTAGAAGTTCTGAAAAGTTTTAGGTAATGGAGAAAGAAAGACTGTGTACCAGTAACTGTAACTCTTTTGAGAGATGTTGCTTTTAAGTACATTCATAAGGAAGAGGTTTTTTTCTCCTGTGAGAAAAAACTTTGACAGTTTTTAAAAAGGTTTTTTTGAAAAATACTTTCTTCATCAATAGTGGGACCATCACCCAGCAAAAGGAGCACCCCTATGGCTGTAGTCAGGCATTTACTGAAACATTTCGTTGTTCAAGGCCATGGACAAGATGGAAATTGTGCAGAAGTACATCCTGAAAAAGAGCATTTCTCTTATTTATTGTTTTCCTGCTTAACTTTCTGAATCACAGCCTTGGCATTCCATTCAGAACTGGTCAGAGACATTGCCATCCTACAGAAAATTCCTGCTCCAGCTTTAGTTTTCCTCACTAAACAAAATGAACGCTCAGAATATTCAGCTTTTAATACATGAAAAATCAAAGAAAACACAGTTCAAAAATCTCAAAGCTAAAAAGCATTCACCATTAGGAGCATGTTTATTTTGACAGAAGATACCCAGTCTGAATTGTAATTTACTTGTTTCAGACAAAATGCTCAGATCTTTTGAAAGAGTATTTCTTTCTGTATCACTGTTCCAAAATGGTAATTTTCATGTCAAGTTCCTATTTGGTTTAAATTGCCATTTAAAATGCACAAAACATTAATTTGCACAGAGAAAACAGAGCAGAATGCTGCAAAAACCTGCAATCCTGTCTCATGAATCTGATATGTCAGGAATCTGGAGCTGCACGATGGCACTCCCAAGAGCTGACGTTCAGCACCTAGAATGCCACCACCACTCTCAGTGGGACGAGAGTTCTCCAGTTCCTCTCCCTGCCTGCTCTGATGAACCTCTCCTGTCCCTGCTGCCCTGTTACTCTGCAACCAACAGCTGAAGTTGCTGCTTCGCCTGTCAGTGCACTTTCCCATACTGAGACATTACTTACCCACTGCATTTTTAATTTAAACCAGAAGTATATGGTAATTATTTCATAATGCTTAAAACAACTATTTGTATACTCTACCTCATCAAATTCTTCTGTCATTTTCCTTATGATTTCTGCATTTTGCATGTTCCTGAACATTTCGATTCTTACCGTACCTGTAATGTAAGGAAAGAACAAGAGAAATGAACACAGCATGTTTTTGTTACACCAAAACATCCACGTTTTTCTGCCGCTAAACAATCAGCTCCGTAATGACATATAAGAGTATGCAGAGTGCAACAAGGACAGGAACGCTTTGAACAAGGCTGTCTCTTGAAGAAGTAGGGAAGGAGAAATCATCTGTGCTGTAATGTGCTTTCAAACGAGGAGTTAGTACCATTTCCCATCCTTTCACTCTCTGCAGCCAAGCAAGTGTGATAGAGCAGTGATAACCATGGAGGACTCGTGCCATGTCTGCAGCTGCCCAGTGCTTTTAATTCTGTGTGCAGAATCAGATGAGCGCCATCTCTCAGTCCCACGGCCACTGCTGGTGGTTCTGCACGTCCCACGCCGAATGCCCTGGGTGACAGACATCCATGTCCTACGCACAGACCGGGATCTTCACCCTGCTCAGCTCAGGACCAGCATGGTTTATTGACTGAGGCACATTTTCCAAACCCAAAGGCTCCAAAGGGCTCAGCCAAGACATGAGCCGGCTCAGCACCAGGAGCAGCAACTGCATCTCTGTTATTCTTTCATGTAGATTTTCCACTCCCCCCTTGTTACCTGAACGGTGGAGTTGATAGGATTAACTTTTCATTGTAAATCAAACAAAGCTACCAAAATTGAAAATAGAACAACACAATAGCTCTGAATGAAAATTCTTGTGTCTTGATCAAAATTTAATCAGTATATAAATAAGTATTCTGACATATTATTGCCTCTGCAACTAGACACTATCTAAATATCTAACCATATAACCCAGGGAAACATAAAGACTTTTTTTGCTGCTGCTGCTGCATGACCTTCTCTTCATCACTTCACAATCTTCTTTTGTTAATGGAGGAAATTCAGAAAAATTAAGCAAACTGCAGAGCTACAAAATCCATCCCAACATCATTAACATAACAAAGAGTAAGTCTCTCAGCTTTTGCAAAAAGTTCAACTGGATTAATGATCCACTGCATGGCTTCAAAAATTCAGACCATAATAGAAGCAGCTTAACAGCTAACAGCACTAGTCCCTCACAAAGGATAAATAAAGATAATTTAAACATACTAAGTAGTATGCAAATGTTTTAATTCTGGTATTTTATTCCTTAAGAAAAGAGCATTGGAAATATATGTATTTCAAAACATGCAAGCACAGTTAGAGCACACCAAGCCTCTGTATGTTGGTACGGGTACAGTTTTACAAAGTAAATTAAATATGTATTTCTTGAATTGCCTTTGCTTCTTCATGAAATAATATTTGTTATCTATTTCATACTGGGTAATACTGTGAACCTCAGTTCTGACAATGGCAATTTAAATTTGTGCAGGGTAATTTCCATATTATTAATAAACAATTACTAATGCAATATATCAGCATAAAACCAGGAACCCAAGAGAATACCACCACATGACAGTTGAAAATATATTTTCTCAGCTTGGAAATCATCTGTACATGCAGATATATTTTAATCTTTCCCCCCATCCTGCAAGCTTTGTTTTGGCTAAATGAAGCAGTGAGAGTATGTCTCACAGCAGTGGACACGTACTATTGCAAACCCCTCTGCTGCAGGAATGCCCCTTTCTCTCATGGCATGCAGGCATCTCTCAGTCAATGAGTAACCTACTCACCCTTGCTATTTTACTGGTTTATAGCCCTGATTCTAATTTTGCTCCTATCTACTGATGGCTTCTTCTAATAACCTGCCACAGCCTCAGTTCCTCTGCAGTCATGGCCAGGTTGTTCACCTTGCGTGAGCAGAACGGAGAGAGCACCATCCCTCCCTGGGCACTCGAGGGTGGCACTGATCCCCGCGCAGAGGTGTCACACGTGAGGCCGGGGAGACCCTCCAACACCTTCCAGCAAACAGTGCTGCGGTTCTTTGGGACCAGGAGGCAGGGGTGTGCACACCTCGAGACACACTCCTGATCTCTCCCAGGGTGGGCAAGAGCTCCACACTGCCAAGGGAGCGTCAGCAAGCGCTCCGAGTGGAGAACAGCACTCACCCACTGTCCTGTCCCACCCCTACCCCCACTCTTCAGGACCCAGCTTACAGAAGTCATGGAAAGCACAAGGAGTGTTTCTGCTTATGTGGCAGCAGGCAATGGCTCTGGCCTGACTGCTTTTCCTTCCACGACCTCTCCCCCACCCAAGCACAGCATAGCCCCAGTGTTTTTTCTGGCAAACGCATTTAACACTGTAAGTATGCTATGAAGGCTCTGCTCAGATTTCATGGTGTCACCACAACATTTCAGCATTGCAATGGTCAACATTATTCAAACTCACAGTTTTTATGATTAGTGAAAAGCAAAACTTTCCCATTTTCAGGTGAATCCTTAAAATGCAACAGATTATCTATAAAGTACAATTGAAGGAGTGGAATGCATCCCTGAAGTCTTTACCTTACTCAAGTTGCTTCATGTCCTAAGCTGAGTTTTACCTCTGTCATGAAGCTCTGCCTCTGTATTTCGTGAAGAGAATTGAAATTGTCTTAGTCCATTAAAACTTGAGAAACCTATTTTACTTCAGGACTAAGTTCTCAGTTAAAACCTATTCACACACCTTGTGTTTTAAAAAGTCTTCTCACTGACATGAAAGTATATTTCCTTAATGACCAAATTCCAGTTTAACTTGCAGCTAAAACAGGTATCAATTTAATTTGTCAATAATCACAGCACCCAACTTGGCCTTTAACAGTGAAAAGAAAAAACCCACACAGAGCACAAAACAACTTCAATGAGAGAAGAGAAAGACTAAAGGGGCCTATACAAAACTGGATGAATACACGTTAAAAACCCCTAAACTGTGTACAAAACCAGATATAGTATTTCTGGGAGATGCAACACACCATGGACTCAGTGGCTTGAAAACATGTATTTAGAGTGAGAAGAATAACCAGTTTTATTAGTAATCCCTGTAAAAGCAAAGCAATAAAGATCTCCAAGAGCTTTGTAGGATGTGTAAGCCCTCGAGTCTGAGCAACAACCAGCCTTTACTAGCAGGAGTTAAACACGGTACCCTTGGGATGTGGGTGGTCCCATGACTGCCTTTCCTGCTCCAAACAGGAGGTACTGGCCACTGACCACTGCTGGCAATCAGGGAACACCATCACACCAAGTGCCACACCCCAGTGGCCTCCTGCACGTGGCAGCTCTGGGATTTCTACAGGAAAGGAAAAGTCAGGTGAGAGAAACAAGTGGTATTCAGCTCTAGCAGCCCACGGTCATTTACACACTGCTGATGACAACAAAGTGCTCACTGGTAGACGGACTCCTGAAATCTAAACTGCTGATGGTAATAAACTATATAGAGGATAATACCTATACAATATGGTCAGTTTTCATCACTGGGACCTTTATTCACCAAAGCTACACAGACAATTTCATCCCTTCTCTTTTGGACCACCTGCCCACGCTGAGTAAGGTGCAAGAAAAGCAGTGGGGAAATCGCAGCTGAAGACTGAGGTGAATGGATAAGCCCACCTTAAATTCATGGTAACTGATTAGACTGATCTCTAAAACCCACAAATCGAAAAAACAGGAGAGAGATTTACAGAGGCATTGAGATGAAGACACAAGAAGCCTTGCCCAGGAAAGTATATGAAAAACACAATGTGCTCTTTTGCATCAGCTCAACATCAATAGAGGAGACCACAGCACCAAGAACTAATTGAAATTGCCAAGAGAGGGCAAGTTTAATAAAACATTTGTGAGGATGGATGGTGATTATGGAACGGCTGGGCAGTATTTATCTCCCTTGATATCAATGTGCAACTCCTATACCTTTTGCCCCACTTATAATTTAGATCATAAGAAATAACCCATTTCCATAATGTCCTTAAGTGCAGTTTTCAATCATCTGAGAAGTGGTAGTGACAAATTCTGTGTGACAGATGATAAAGACTGAAGTCAAACCATCAGGAGCACAGGATTTCTCAGTGCTCAGCCTGGGTCAGGGTACTCTACTTTAGCACTTCCACTGACTATTTCCAGAAGAGAGCTGCCTGAATCTACCCAAAAAATTACTCAGGCCAGTAGAAAAGTTCATTTTCTGTGGCTTGCTCACAATCACATAAGAACACTGAAGTAGCTCTTACTTCATTGAAATCAAGAGGTGCTAATCATTAATTTAAATAGAAGCAGTACTGGGGCAGTTGAAGCATATCCAGATAGATGCTGAGACTCCTAAATCCCACCAGAGCTCCTGAGTTTCTATTGATTTCTGTCCCTGAAAACTGAAACTCTTTGCTGAGACCAGAGGTCAGGACTTGAGAAAGAAGCCAGCCTAAATATTTGGTTGAATTTCAGCACATGTAGGAATAGAAGACCCTTTTATTGATTTATTCCCCAATTCTTCCTGCTGCATGGACTCTACACTGCCCAACTTCTGCTTCCAATATTCAAAAGACAGAGGCTTCTGATAAAGCACACACCTGATTCATCCTTAGAGCAGCTTTTGCCATGGAACTCTTGAATCAGCAAGAATCCCAGTGGAAAAATAAGTACAGTCTTGTGCAATTAAAACCTTATCAAACAGAGAATCACAGGTAACTGTTAAAAAGAATTCTAATGGTTCACGTAAATCTACCCTCCTACAACAAAACCAAATACGTGTTTGAATGTGTTCTGTGAAATCTCTTTGCAATGTGAAGGCCTTATACACAGTACAGCCATGAGAAGTGCACTCTTGCTGCAGTCCAATCCTCTGATGGACCTTCTGCTCATCAACTCTGCTACACACCAGAAGAGAATTTTGTTACTCTTCATTTTTTACTTATTTGATGAATTGCTCGGATTTTTCTCATCATGCTCCTGCAATTCTTGTATCTTTACCTTTAGTCATTTGATTTTTCAAATTCGATGATGATTTTCAGACCACTGCACAGCACATGAATGAAACAAGTAGTTCTCTTCCTTTAATTCCTGTTCCTCCTTTGCCTTAGGTTACAGTTGAGTCTCAAATAGAAATCTTGGAACAGGACTCCTATTTCTTTGCCTTGGTTGTGTTTCCCACATGGAAATTTTACATCTATTTTACTCTTCCTCTTTTGAAGACCATTATCATGTTTTGCTCTTCACAAAACTAGGACTATTATTATTATCATCATTATTATCATTATTATTATTCTCATTAAATTTCCATCCCAACTATGAGAATTACCTCTAGAGAAGATTATTTTCCATTTCTGTTCTTCATTTTCTGTATCAAAAACTTGTCAGCACCACATTGTAAGAATTCACTGGACAATCTTTAACTTGCTCTATTCCACTCCTTGATGGCACCTCACTAGTTTGAATTCCTTCCTCTCCCAACCTACTGTACATCATGCAACCCTAGATACCAAGTATAAACAGCTTTTGTATCTGGCCTTCTTGTTTTGATGGCTCATAGGAGATATCTCCAGCAGAAACTCCTGGCTTCTGTCCCCTTCTGTTGCCTAGACATTTTCAAGAAAGCTATTCCGGATTTCAGAACAAATGTAAACGTTATACAGGACAAGGATTTAGTGGCAAACTCCTTTTCCTGGATTTTCAGGTCTTGATTTTGCTAAAAAACCTTCCATGCAGTTTTTTGGCACTAAATGAAGACCCAGAAAGTCCTTGCAGAGAACTACATTAGCATCGCCACCTTTACTGCAAGGTGCTGTTAAAGCTGGGAAAATGGGAAAGGAATCTTGACTGTGGAGTGAGGAAACTCTGGCTGTTAGAGTCCTTTCGCTGTCCTTATGGCCTTTTAGTGCTCTCTGCTCCCAGTGCCTGACTGCCACCTACAGACCCCCCTGGGTGCTCGTGCCATGCCCACGATGTACATCCAACAGACACTGTCACTGGGAGAGAACAGGACATTCCAAGGGACCACAACCAAAGCATGCTCACTTTTACCTCCTTCATTACACACCAGGCCCAGAAATCCATTACTATTCTGGTTTATATGACTTATATCTAAGGAAGGAAACCCTTTGTTCCTATTGTCATTCAGAAATTGGCTTGACTGTTTCTGCTGGCCTTTCACACCAAATTCAGCCTAGAAGAAGACATCTTGTCCACTATGGAAATCTCAATATAATCTCTTAGAGTTAACAAAAAACTTTAGCTTTAGGGACCAGGCCTAGCCAGACCGGGTTTATGAAAGGCAGGCCCTGCTTGACCAACCTGACCTCCTTCTATGACCTGCTTAGCGGATGAGGGAACGACTGTGGAGGTGTCTAGCTGGCCTTCAGTAAAGCCTCTGACCACTGCCCACAGCCTTCTCCCAGGGAAACTGGCCATCCATGGCTTGGATGGGCAGAGATTTCACAGGGCAAGAAACCGGCTGGCTGGTGGGCCCAGGGAAGAGTGGGGAACGGAGCGACAGCCTGGTGGTGGTCGGTCAGCAGGGCGTCCCCAGGGCCCAGGGCTGGGGCCACTCCTGGTCAGCACCTTTAGCCACGATCCGGCTGAGGCGAACGAGGGCACCCTCAGTAAGAAGGTGCAGGGAACACTTCTCACTCTCTGCCTAAAGGGAGCTGGGGGCCAGCTGGGGGTCGGTCACTTCTCTCAAGTCACAAGCAACAGGACAAGAGGAAATGACCTCAAGTTGTGCCAGAGGAGGGTTAGGTTGGATACTGGGGACAATTGCTTCACCAGAAGGGCTGTCCAGCCCTGGCACAGGCTGACGAGGGCAGGGGTTTAAAAGCCCTGTGGATGTGGCACCTGGGGACATGGGATAGCGATGGCCTTGGCAGCGCTGGGGAAGGGTTCAACTGGATAGTGTCAGAGGCCTTTCCCAATCCAAACAATTCCATGAGTCTGTGCTTAAAACAATCAGTAATGTTAGTACTGCCAGTATCTATAAGGAGCATTATTCAAGGTTATCAGTAAATCTGGGAGGATTTATTAATTATTTTTTTTTAGCACAGGGATCACTGTACAAAACCGTAGAATTTAATATCAAATCTTTGCTATTTCTGATACTCAAACTCAATGATAACTGTTTCATTTTAAGAGCAATTCTGAATTACACTTATAAGTTCAAAGTTCTGAATGAGATTAAGGAGTTGATAACTTTATCTGCATAACTAGCATTTCGTATGATTTGAACTGCTAATCTCTTTTAAAATCCAAAATGTTATTTGATCCAGAAGATAACAGTGATGGCACTGCAATTATGTGTGAGAATTTTCTACTTGTTTAAACTATGTTGAGTGTCAGAAGAATAAAAAAGGGAAAAAATACAGAATTCAGGAGTGACCCAAAGAACTACACGCCATTAAATGTGATTGCTGTGTCAGACAGGGAGGTGTTGTACTACAGATCTGGTGTGTCTGTTCAAGGGTTGATGTTATTTCTGTCAAGTAATGCTTCACAACCCCCCTGGAGCTCCATGAGGCATCAATAAACAGCTAAAAGTCACACATTTATGCAACACAGAGATATTTTCAAAATCCTACAACGATCTCCCTCATTCTCTTAAAGGAGTTGATATGCAATAATCGTATGCAAGAAAAGTTTTCAGATCAAAACCAGGAAAACAAAGATAGCAAAAATGGTCAGTTCCCAGAACAGAAGGAATCTACCAATAGATCTTTCTGTGTAAAGATGCTGATAAAATATGTTCCATAGCAGCTATAAATGCTTTGAAGAAAGGATAATAACAGAGCAGACCGTTTGCTGGTGACACAATTACTTAGAACAGCTAGAATGACAGCTGCCAGCCAACACTGCCAAAGGATGTCATAGGCAGGAAACTGGTAAAATGCTCTTCAGCAAGAAAGCATGCTCAGTCCCCAAACTGCTAGCAGAAAAAGAAGTAGGCCTACGTAATTTACTGCATCCAAAATAATACACTTCATGTGCTCAAGTCTTAAAATTTTGATAAAGGAAACTCCCTGGCCCTGGGTTTAAGGCAGATAAGGCTGGTTTGAGATGGCTCTATAGCATTTGCACTTGCCGAGTGTAAGCTGCTTTGCATCCTCACAGAGACGATTTGCATGAAGCCACATAATTACTAACCAAAGACACTAGACTTGCAATCTAGCATTTTTACAGAATTATTTCAGAAAATAGATCTTTCCATGCTTTGATGACTTAAAGTAGCAATTCTCACACGGCACCCACCTTTTTGTCAGGTAACTTTGAACAGCAGTCAGTGACACGAACACAAGTGAAAAGCTGAGGAGCCTTTGCTGCCCCAAAGGCAGCAGTTTGTTCCTGGCAATGTCTTACAGCTTTTGCTCTTGGATGCCCTCAGCTCCACAGGTGCCCTGCACAAACCCAGGTCGCTTAATGAGGAGTCTGTGGCCACAGAGGACACTCACGCTTGAGGAGAGAGGGAAAAGCACACATCCAAGAAATGCTCCTCTGATGCTGCCCACCTGCTCCCCCAGGGCTGGTTCCAAGGTTCATTTCTGTGAGCACTGCTCACGCTGTGCTTCCTGCCCGTGCGCTGGTAGCAGACGTTTGTTAAGAACGTTCCTGGTGGATGTGATAAAACAAATTAACCTCGGGATTCCTGCACTCAGCAATCAGCACTGGGTGTTAGGCAGAATGCAAGCACAAGCCAGCATCACACAAATCTCATCACATTTGGCAGTAGTTCAGGGTTCACCTGAGCTGTAAGGCACACTGTGACTATTGGATTCAACAGCTGATAGTGGATCCATCATCTCTTAACTCATTTGTACTTTCCATCTCCACAGAACTCTGCATCAATGCAACCTGCAGTTTAGCCCCACACTCCTGCAGAAGGTACCTCCTTCTATTTCTAAAACTGCTGCCTGATCATTTTATTTGATAAACCAGGATCTTTTCGCAACTTGGATATAAAGTGTCCCAATAAATTTTACAAAAGCAGGTCATTGAATGGAAGCCAAAGAGGTCATTGGGGAACAGTGTGAACCACAACCCCAATCTCTGTTAATCTCAGCATGAAAAACTATTCCTCTATTTGCCATTCTTTTCCCCATTGCTTGAGTTTTTCTCTCTAAATTTGTGTATCCTTTAGGAAGTGGGATGGTCAGAACTACATTCAATGCTCAAGGTGCAGGTGCAATATAAGTTTGAGAGAGATTTTTTTGTGTCTAATATTTGTACATATAAATTTGCCCTTTATTTCTAATTCTTAACTTTGCCTCTCAGAGCACGGTCAAGCACAGAGGTTGTATTTTCAGATTACTGACAATGACAGCAGGCTCCAAGAGCAGAATGTGAGTAACTACAGCTTATCAACACATGTGGAAGCAGCCTTTGGCTGCCTGCTGTCAGAAGTGACTCAAATCCAGCAATATAAACATAGGTAGTGTGGAGGCTGAGCTCCAAGTTAAGTGTAAGATACAACAATGTAAATATTTGCACTAAGTCCATTTAGGCCTATCTCCTCTTTCTGAGCGCCTTTATCACAGGCTGTTTCACATCTGCTCTGCCCCCTCACCTGCCCTGTGAACGGCCCCCACCAAAGCTTCCCTCTGAAACAAGAGGCCCAGTGTGGGCACGAGTTCTTCCCTCCTGCCACAGGAACCTGTCTGTGTGCAGAAACACCTGATCTGAGGGGGCAAAGGCAGCGTGCCAGGCACTTCTCAGTGGGGGCAGGTGACAGGATGAGAGCCTGACAACGCAAACATGAGCACACTCCTGCTGTGCAGGCATTTCTGTGGCCACCAACCGAGAGGAAACACTACTGCCATTGCTAACAAGAGGCATCCTACCTGTGCCCTGCCCCTGGGGCACAGCCCAGTCCTGGGCTCCTGGGTGAGTTCTCCACTGGCCACAAACACCTGCTCAGTGAGCTGAGGCTTGGCACCAAGTGTCTCTTGTTATAACACAAGCTCAGGTGTGGGATAATGTACTAACAAAGGCCTTGAAAACATCCAATCTATCTGATAAACTCATTTCAACTGAGAGCAATTGCTTTGTACCACTACTGTACTTTCTACAATAAACCCCAGAGCAGTTTTTAAAACATTGAGTACTTCTCAAAGGAAAAATAATGGATTTCTGTTCCACCATACTGGAATAGGCTTCGTATTTTATCGACTATTATGCATTCTTCTGGATAGCTAAAAGGTTTAATGCACCAATTTTAAAAGCAGTAAGTACATAATTACTATTTTAACAGATTATTTATCCCTGTTCTATTTCCTATGATTTTTACCAAATCCTGTCCACAGAAGGACAAACTCACAGCTTCTTACCTTCCTTAGAAGTCTAGAACTGTATAATAATTTCAGGTGGCAGGATTCCTGACTGTCAGCTAGTCCAAAACCTTCCCAAATCGGAGATCCCAGCTAGATCGGGTGAGCCTGCATATGTCCTAGGACAGCAAACCCACACTGGGCTCACCCACAAAGGGAGGAGCCCTTCTGCCTCCAGTGCCTGACTACCTCGTGGCAGAAATGTTTTCCATTCTGTCAAACCAGAATTTCCCACATTTCTGCTTGTGTCTGTTACCTGCCACAGAACCGACTGCATGAAGAGTCTGCAGTCCCCTTCTCTCTAGTCCTCCAAGAACTGAAGGAAGCAGCAAGATCTTCCTTTGGCCTTTTTGAGACTGAACAATGCTGCTGCCCAGTTTCTCCTCGCTCAGGAGAGTGAGCACTCCCCAGAAAGCCTCCTGGAACTCCAGGCTGACTCTCTTAACCACACTGCACTTACCCACATTTCATGCTTCAAGGAACTTCAAGCTCACTTTCACAGAAACCAAGGACATTCACATCAGTGTCCACCCTTCCTTCCACTCTCTATGGATGTGCCTGTCCCACCTGCAGGTTCCCAGAGTTCAGCAGTGACCCACACACACACCGTCAGCATTGCAACACGCCTTCACGTGTTTTTGCTAAAAGGTATTTTCTGTATCAGAGAAACAAAGCTCTTGTCAACATCTCTCCAGCACACAAAGCAAAATGCCATAAAACATGGTATCTCCACTTTCCAGAAAGTCAGGAGGCAAAAGACAGTCACAGGAGGATTAGATAGTCATGGTCTATCCTCTTTCCCTCAGTCTTTCTGCTTTCCCTGATGGAGTTTTGATCCTTTCCTCAGCCATCTGTTACTCTTATTTCTACCTGTATTTCTCTCAGAAGTAGTAAAGTAGGGGAGATGAAAGGCAAGTCCTAAAAAATACAAAAAGAGAAGTAATTATCTAGGTATTTTCAATTAATGTGACAGGCTCTGGAGTCCACAAAACATAGTATCTAATAAGAAAACCAAGAGGGGAAAGAAGAGAGAAACAAGAGGCCAGACTTTTTTGTGCCACACCTGGGAGGTGCCGAAGATCTGACAGAGCTCAGCAGGCCAAAAGCACGTCCCTTGCAGCTGCTGATGGACCATCACACTCTGCTCCTTGCTCACCTGCCTCCTGTCCCTTGAGAGAACTGCCCTTTCTTCATTTTCCTCAAGGCAGCTGCTGTTAACCTGCATGAGAGCTTCCCAGACACAGCTCTGAAGAAACCCCCTCGTTCAGGGCCTCTGCATTTTGCTGTAAGTGTTTGCTGCTCCCGCACGTGGAAGGGAAGGATCAGGACTACAGGGGTGTCTGCATTTGACATCTATACCGTGCCAAACCTTATTAGCAATGGCACACCAAAGAGACTGCTGAGCTCCAGGTCTCCCAGAGCCAATCCTTACTTCCCAGTGTCCAACAGCCCCATCCAGAGAGCCGCCAGGCCGGGGCTGACCGGTGTCCTCCCACAGCCTTTACTTGCTGGAAAAAAGCCGGCGCGTGAAACAACAGTAAAGCAGAGGCTTTGTAAGCACCGCAGAGCTGCTGCAGAATGGTGAAGAACTTCATCTGTCAATATGAGGAAAGCTGGTGTGCTTCCAAAAGTGAGACTGGAGATACAGAAACATCGTGGATTTCCCTCAGTAAGTGAAAGCCACCATCTACTTGCAACATTTCTATGCTTTTTTTATTAACCTGAAAGAAGGAAGTGAGACTTGGGTGCACTTCTGTCTGTAACTGTGCTGCTTAATAAACTCTAATCTTTTTCTTTAACCAAACCTGACTGGTCTTGGATATAAAGTGTCCCAATAAATTTTACAAAAGCAGGTCATTGAACGGAAGCCAACAAGGTCATTGGGGAACAGCGTGAACCACCACCCCAATCTCTGTTAGCCTCCCACTGAGCTGGAGACAGACAGGACACACACTGGAAATGTTGCTGCTGCTTCAAGAACAGCTTCACCTGCAGCACAACCACCTCCTGCCTGGCAGTGTGTGCCCCAATCTTTTCTGGAGTTACACAGCATCCAGAATATTGTCTCTCATACAGCTTACCCTGCACTTCATGAGCACATTCACCTGCTTTTGTATAATTCAGGAAAGTTGAACACAGATACATTAGAAATCCCTCTTCATTAGTTCTGCTTCTCATGAAATCACTTATTTAGAATACATTACAGACCAAAGCATTGACTGACAATGACCTGTGAAAAGACAATGAAAAAATTAGCTGAGCTGGCACAAAGCAATGCCTTTAGCTTTCCCTCTCCTCATTTAAAAGTATGCGAGATGAGAGGAATTCTCTTTTTTCACATCATTATTTCTTCCTGCTTTTCTAGGAAAAAAACCATTTTCTCTTATCTGTTAGCCCATTCCAAAGCCCCTTTTTACCTTCTGACTATCTCAACACATGTATAGAGCTTTTTCCTGTAACGAAACACAAAGAATTTGAGAAATCACATGCAAAAACCCCTTATCTTTGTGCTTAGAAATTAAAGCAGAAATTAAGAAGTGCTAAACTTCAGATGCTGTGTGTAACCTTGATTCAGTCTCTCTGAATGTCAGCTTTGGTGAGTCACCAGCCTCCCAAGGCTGTCTGCTGCTCTGTGTGGCTTCATCAGCACAGACACCAGAAGGATCTGGGCAGGCATCAGGAGCTGTGGAGGTGACACTGTTGTCTCCCCGACGTGTGCAGCTCTGCTGCAGCCAATGAACCCGAGGAGAAGCACAGGAAGGGGGGTTCCTACGGAAGGCTTAATAAGGGTGCTGCAGACCGCTTTTGCTTTTATTCCCGAGGTTCCTGTTTGGACAATCTGAACCATCTCCAGGATGGTCCCTAACTGCATATTCCCTGTTTTCCAGGTATCCCCAGCAGTCTCGTGGATGAAGGTGCACAAGAGCAGCACACAAACAACTGTAACTCCAGGAACCCCGGGTGTGACACCACCCTCTGGGTAGGAAAACCCTAAACATAAGAACAGAGGGCAAAGCAGGCAAAGGCCCCTCCTTACCAGAGAACATAAGGAAGAGGGCTTAGGCTGCAGCCCAGCTTTTTCCTTACTGCAAATATGTATCTATCAGACAAAATCAAGCACTTCGTGTTTCCATTCCATGAACTTTAAGAAGTCTGGGTACTCTGAGCTTAGTCTTTAAGCAATTCGAGGAGGAGTAGGAAACTAGTAACAGCAATGGTTTAAACATGTCACATGCTATCTGAAAAACCTCCCCTCTGGGAGTGGCACAGATTCCCTCTCTGCTGCCTCTAAAGCTTTTGATACCAATGACTCCGTGCCTGGACTGGCCATTTCCAGAGCAGAGACGGGATCTTTACTTAAAAGGGATTTACAAAGATAACACCCTGTAGAAAAAACGCCCTTAAGGAAAACTTTAATTTTTGAAATTTTGATTGGAACTTGGCTCCTTTGGAGAAATAAGAGGAAGCATCATATCAAAAGTGAAGTTAAAACAACACAATGAATAGTTGCTCAACATGTTTTGGCTTGGGTAAGAGAATGAGAGAGCACATATTAGAGCCAAAATCCATAGAAGTCTGGATATGCTTCTAAAAATACAATGCAAGAGGGAACTGTCACCTCAGAATGGAGAAAGATAAACTGCTGGAACACACACAGATCACAGCAAGTGTTGACAGGACAAATATAAACGGGAATGTGGAAAAAGGAGCAGAAAACTAGGAAAGCTCAACATACAATGTGTTTCTCAACAGTCTGTGTGTAAGATTCACTAAGAAGTATTTGAGAGCAAAATATAAAAAAGATTCACCTGTATAAACTTAGTAAAACTAGAAACCCAAAACTTTACAGAAGTAATAAAGCAGCAGGCCCTGAATAGAGTGCTGAAAGACAAATAGTAATAAATCGCAGATGAAATACAAGAGGGAATGAAAAGTCTGAGTATATTAATTAACATAAAGATAGTGGACTCAAGGGGGAAAATTAATCATGTGCTGCTAAGGAAAAAGGGAAGAAGAAAAACACAGAGGAACATTGCAAGGAAAGCATGTTTAATCAGAAAAATGCCTTAAATCCTTAGTTATAAATCCTCTTGTGTTGCTTTGGATCCTCTACCTCACAAATTTAACTACCAGAATTAGTTGAAATGGCGTACTTTGTGCAAATTAAAAATGGCTGTGTAAACACACCATGTATTATCATACAATTCCTGCTAGATACACAAATGTAAGACACAGAATAAAGCAGCCAGCTGACTCAGAGAATGGTTTGGGTTGAAGGGACCCTAAAGCTCATCTCGTTCCTAGCCCCTGCCATGGACAGGAACACCTTCCACCAGACCAGGTTAACCAACCCTGTAACTCCTCTGGTTGTGTCTTACAGCTTGGTGGCAAAAATCTTTAGAGTGGCAAAATGCAGAGCAATACTGTAAAATGAAGTATTTTAACAGAACCTTCATCTAGTGTTTTATTTTGTAAAGGGCATTTCGTTTTCTCAGTATTTTGTAACAAACAGTATTTTTCCCCCCAGCTTTCAGCATTGTCAGCAAATTTTCCTTTTAGGACTTCTCAGTGCTCCCTCTCCTCCACTATCAGTTTAAGATGTCTGGAAGCCTTAATATCAGGGTGTCTTTCCTGTAAGATACTCACATTTTAAAGTTTAACCAGAATGCTGAGTTTTCTGTACAGTACCCGTTTTTTTGGGCACAACTGCATTCCCATTCCTGTCAGCACAGACTCTTACCTACTTACTGCTTTCTTGTCCTTCCCTCATGAAATTGTCCTCGAAGCCCACAACATAAACACCAAGGGGTGTTACACTATGGATCAACTGCTTGATGAGAATATTCAAAAACTGAGTGACATTGTAATTTCTGTCCCTGTTCAGTGGTATTTTCTGGCTCCATCATTCTGCAGTAGTTTAAAGCAGTCCCCAATGTGTTCATCAGGTGAAAAGAGAAAACTGCTATTTTGGCTGCTGAAGCAACTGGGATGTACACCTGCCTCTCTCTTCTCCTGCTTCCTAAGCTCCTCTGTGGAGATGTGTCCTCAAAGAATACATTCCTTTCTGGCAGTTTTCAGAATCCATCATTTCCTCCTTTCCCCTTATACTCTGCTGCATTTAAAGGCGCAAGTTTACCTTTCCATCCTTCATTCCACTGTTACAGATTTTTCAGTTTCCCCTTCTCCTTGCAACTTCTCCTTGTAGTTCCCCTACAAATGAGACTTCATACATGTAATTAATTTTTACAGGTCTCTAGGGAGACCTCTGTAGCACTTTCCAGGGCCTAAAGGGGCTCCAGGAGAGCTGGAGAGGGACTGGGGACAAGGGATGGAGGGACAGGACACAGGGAACGGCTTCCCACTGCCAGAGGGCAGGGATGGATGGGATATTGGGAAGGAATTGTTCCCTGGGAGGGTGGGGAGGCCCTGGCACAGGGTGCCCAGGGCAGCTGTGGCTGCCCCTGGATCCCTGGCAGTGCCCAAGGCCAGGCTGGACATTGGGGCTGGGAGCAGCCTGGGACAGTGGGAGGTGTCCCTGCCCATGGCAGGGGTGGCACTGGATGGGCTTTGAGCTCCCTTCCAACCCAAACCATTCTGGGATTCTGTGACATTTAGTACTTGGTTGCTGTTATTACAGGCCGACAAGAGCAAGAAAGAAAGGCAGGGATACACTGCCCATTTTCACAGTGCCTGCCACCTTGAACTGTTTGCATGAGATCAAAGTCTGCAACTCCCTAAGGGTTAAATGCATTTTTCACCACAGTGTGATGTCTCTCCCTGTTTCCAGCCCCAAGGAACTGCAAGCTCTGCCTGGGCTGAGCACTGCTCACCTTCCCCAAGAGCAGCCTGTTCTTCCCAGGGAGGTAGCCAGCTCAGAGCTCTATAAAGTGAATTTTACACACAGCACACAACTGAAGGATAATCCTGCTGTTACAGGCTACCATGGAAACCAGAAGGGAAAAAAAGGGCTGAATATTAAAATTTGAGAGTGAGAACATCCATCACTGCTATTAGACAAACTGGTTTGCAAATGCTTCTATTAATGGGTCTGGGCTGGAATCTTTCCTGTCTGCCACTTTCTCCTGTAAGTGCGACAAGTGGAGCTGAACACAGGACACAGAAAATACTCAAAAATCTTTACAGTTCAAGTGTACTCACTCACCACAAAAAGGACAAAAAAGAAGTATCTGTTTGACAGAAGGGCAAGAAACTCCAAATGCAAACACCAAAAATTAAACTCTAATCCATGGGCTTAGTTAGAAGTTGACAACAAATACATTCAAGAGTGAAACATCAGAGGAAGCTGTTTCTGCATAGGACACAGGTAAGACAAATTTCTGCATCTCTGCATCAACAACAAACCTTCACTATTTTGATTCCAGCCCCACAAGCCTGGCATCTTCAGGGGAAAAAGGAAAAAAAAAAAGTGAAAAAGAAAAAAAATTACATTAATTAACAAATCTTAAGAACAAAGAGTAGCTCAGCCTGGCTTTCTGCACCATTATCACTAAGATTAAACCCTTTGTAAGTCAGACAAAGATTTCATGGCAGTTTGAATCTCCTTCCTTTGTTTATCAGGATTTAGGATTCAGTCTGGTACTGAAATATCCACAAGTGGTACCAGGAATTGCCTGACATATATTTTCTTCTGTATATTAATGGAAAGGTTTACATCTTCTGGAAGGAAGTTCAGTGGTGACTGGTTGAAAAGACAACTCAACCTGTTGCAATGGTTGGAAAATTACAAATCAAAGTGCTACCAACTCAAACTCAACCTTCTCACCATTCTGAGCAACAAGATACTGTCACTGGCCACTTCTACAATTAACCAAATTATAAAACAAGATATGAAAACGAAATGATTCCTTTCCTCTGAACCCAAAAAGAATGTGGTCTGCTGAGATTCTATTGATGGTGCCATGCCAGGATGCAACAATGATATCTAGACAGACCTAACAGTTGAATGTATTTTCTTCTGTCTTTAAATGCAAGTATGTGACTCTCTAATTTGAACTGGTGGATGAAAATCTGCCTGTGGCCCAGCAGTTTGTGCTCACAGCCCACAGAGCCCCTGTCCCGGGCTCATCCCCCAGCATGGGCAGCAGGGCGAGGGAGGGGATTCTGCTCCTGTGCTCGGGTGAGACCCCACCTGCAGAGCTCCTCCAGCCCTGGGGCTCCCAGCACAGGAAGGACCTGGAGCTGCTGGAGCCAGCCCAGAGGAGGCCCCGGAGCTGCTCCAGGGCTGGGGCCCCTCTGCTCTGGAGCCAGGCTGGGAGAGCTGGGGGTGCTCACCTGCACAAGAGAAGGCTCCAGGGAGAGCTCAGAGCCCCTTGCAGGGCCTAAAGAGACTCCAGGAGAGCTGCAGAGGGACTGGGGACAAGGGCTGGAGGGACAGGACAAGGGGCAGTGGCTTCCCACTGCCAGAGAGCAGGTTTAGGTTAGAAATTAGAAGAAATTGTTCCCTATGAGGGTGGGGAGGCCCTGGCAGGGTGCCCCTGGATCTCTGGAAGTGTCCAAGACCAGACTGGACGGGGCTTGGAGCAGCCTGGGACAGTGGAAGGTGTCCCTGGCCATGGCAGGGGGTGGCATGAGATGAGCTTTAAGGTCCCTTCCCACCCAACCCATTTTACAGTTCTGTGAACTGCAAAAATACTTAAGATTTTTGTTTTGTTAGGCCACAGCTTTAGAATAACCCCCTCGCTGCAGATCAGAAGTAAATTGTCTTCAAAGGCTCTAAAGACAGAATTTTAATGATATCCACTCTGTGTCCTAATGATAGGGAACAGGAAGTGAGAATCTACAGCTGGTTCTGAACAGTTAAGTAAAACTAAGACACATAAAATACAAAATTCTTGTTACAAGACATGGAGTTAAGAGTAAAATGGTCACTGGGCAACTTGACTGTCCTAATAACTGCTGCCTTTTCCATTCACCAACAGTTTCAGACTCCAAAAGTGACACAGGTGCCAAGATCAGAGAGGCCAATTCACAGCTGCAGTCAGGATGGTGTGGGATTCCGTGCCTTTGCTGGTTGTCAAACGAATCTGAAAGGAGTACTTCGAGGACTCTGGCTGAGCTCCCTTCAAACATGTCACGTGAGCAACATCCCTGGAACCAGAGGAGCTCCCTACGAACACACTGTGGTACATACAGCCCCTGCCTACAGCAGGACATCCACGGGAAACACAAATGCTCTGGTTGGTGAGATTCTCTATTTCTTTTGGTTCAAAACTTTGGAAAGAAAAACAGGGACTCTTGACAAGTCCAGCTCTAAATGTGAGAAAGTACTTCTGGTTTTATGGAGATCTGTGGAAATAGACTCACCTGGTGTCTTAAATTTTGCATTTTTCAGTCTTCTTCAACATAAGGAAGAAATTAGCAGTTTACAAGGGAGGCTGTGAGAACACGGGAGTAATGTTAACCTTAAAAGATGCTGTTTTCTTGAAATACATCTTCCTCCTCTTCATCAATAAAAAAAAGTCACTTTGAATGGCTAATTAAAGTGACTTGAATATAACATGGAAATCAAAGTGTGAGGCAAAGAAGGTCTGAACCAACAGTACAGAAAATTGCTGTTATTTATGCCACCACAAATTGAAATTCCACTACATCTATATCTATCTGACTAAATACATATACAGTTTGCTTTCGCTCTCATAAGTTGCTAAAAGTATTTCTGGGCCCTTTTTCCTAAGTCACAAGAACTTTTAAGTTATCCAGAACATTTATTTCAATACCGATGAAATAAACAAAATAAAGAGTAGAGATTGTGGTGAATCTGACAAACTACATTAAAGGTTTTTCAAAAAATGATGTCATGACTTTGTGGAAGCCAATTCCCACAAGAGATGGTGCCTGCTAAAGGCCAGTGGCTGCTCCTGAGGGAAAGGGCTCTCATCAGCCCAAGGTGCTTTAAGCTTCATCCCTTCACACCCAGGGCCAACGCTCCAGGTAGGGAGGGCCAACACCAGTAGTTCAAAGCTGAAATTTAAGCTACTGGTGTTACCAGAAGGAAATGCCAGAACTCTGCACCTGTGTCTGAGCTGATGACAGTCACCCAGGAACTGGGCTCAGCTCTGCTGGGGTTATCAGTCCTTCAGCAAGGGGACACAGGCTGCTCCTGCAGGGTTTGGGAGCACTTCTGTCCAACAGCCCTTCCTACCCTTCCAGGCACCCAGAAACCTTCCAGCACGCTTCCTGCTCCACGCAAATAAGGAAAAGACAAGGGAAAGGCTATTTACATCATTCTGCCCTGAAATGACTTTGACTCCAGCAGTGCCAGAAAATGCTGTAACTTCCAGTTAAAAGGACATGAACAGTTGTAGGGCTCTGCTGGTCATGGTTCAGGTTAAAGACAACTGAGGCAATCTGATCAGACTGATATAAATAAAGAAAGAAGCAGGCAGTGGTGGAATGTGAGCAAGACTGGATCTGCTTCAGAGTCCACTGTGTCCAATTTAACTTGTCTCTTCTTTGAAACCCAAGCTTTTTTTTTTCCCCCCTCTATCCAGCTACTACTGAATGCCTGCAGATTAAGAGAATATTGGATTTGGTTGAACCACTTTCTTTGTGCCAGAGAATACCACTTTTTCATTAGGACACAGACCCTTTTAATCATCCCCATCTCCTTCTCTTCAGAAATAATTACAGCAGTGTATCAGCACTGCACTTAATCAAATAAGTCTATGGCTTCATTAATGCAAAGGACAGAGAACCATAATTACAGTGTTTGCTGAGAGAAATGTCATTTTTGCAATTTAATTCCTACCCTTGGTCTGCAAAAAGTCTGACTAAACCTTCAGCAGAATTTGCATCTTTGAAAGGTCAGAGACATGAGTACTTTTCCAATTTGTAATCCAGTCAGAAAAGATCTGAGATCTAGTGGTATTCGGTTGCTTTTTATAATTAGTTCTTGTCTTCACAGGAAGCACCTGTCATCCACAATAAATCCAGCAATGTATCTCACACACAGCTAGCAAACTCATATATTGACATAATTTGTTCACAAGTCTTAGAGTAATACCGTCAAAAATAAATCAGACTAAGGCTTTTGCTCCTCTGTTTAGTACAGAGGGTGTTCCTCCTGTAGTAAATTTGCATAATACAGAAAAAACCCATAAATAAAGAGGAAATGGCACAGATCTGGCTACTAAGGCAGCAACTATTCAGAATCATTAACACCAAGAGATATTTACTGCTCTTCTCTTGAAAAGCTGTAGCATTAAAGCACGGTCTGAGAGACTCCTCAAGTTTTATCTCTGTAGTCACGTGAATAGCGCTATTTTCCAGATCGATATGGATGTAATTAAATTAATATAGTGGAAAACAGGCAGTAGTATTTGAACTCCTTGCACAACTTATCTCCAATGAGCAGTGCCAAAAATCATTTTACAAGCTCTGAGTTTACTTAGTAGTGCACAGGGGCAGAACACAGACTTTGTTCCAAGCTTACAAGGAGTGCTTTCATTTTCAGCAGAGATTTGAACTGATACAGAACTAGCAGTGCAGAATTCATTTCAAAGCTAATTTGTCTTTCCTTACATTATACATTTGCTCTAAAATACTCTAATACCACAAGTTCTGTCAATCAATTAAATAAATTTATTTTAAGTATCTGAAAGTTTATATTAATTCATACCCATAAATTAGTTACTAGCTGATTTTAAGCCAGCTCCTTTTTGGTCTGCTGTCGTACGTGCCATGTGAATAGTTCGATATATTCAGGTAGCAAGTAATAAAGAAAAATATGTTTGGTTTGAATTACAGTTGCTCCTGTTACCAATTCATAGAGGGAAACCTTGGACTGCAGTCAGAGCTCAGCACAGCAGGTATCTCATTCAGATTTTCAAACCACAAACCAGTGTGCCCTTCCTTCGTGTCTCCTGCACTGAAAGTAAATTCCTATGGCTTTTTCCCACTCATTTCTGAAAGGAGCAGGATACATCTTTTGGGAAAGAGATGCCATTAGTTCACAAGGTACTATAAAATGTGTTGCACTACTTCAATGCTTTTTTACACTTTCAGATGAGATTTTTTTTTTAATTTTTCAACACCTCTCATCCCCAGAAGAGTTAGTAATGTGCAAAGTTTAAAAGAATTTTTTTAAAATTGTAATTACTTTCCTCATAGCCAAAGAATCTTTGAAGAACTAAAGAAGAGGAAAAAGAAATAGCAAGGAAGAAAGAGTACGTGAGATGACAAGTACAAATACATTCAGCAGCAAACAGGAAGAAATAGTGAAAACCTTTTTGATTTAAAACTATACACACAACAAAACCAAAGCTTTAATTTCCATAATGTCAACAGATATTAACTATTTGTACCTCTTCACCAAAAATTGATTTTGATGTAACCATATTAATTGTCAGGTGTCTGATATGAACTTTTTAACCCTACCTATCTTCATTTAAAGAACTGATGAAACATTTATTGTATGCCTGGTAATCTGATTTACCTTCCACCCGAGCCATTTGCATCTTATTTTCAGTTTGAATTTTATAAGCTTTCACTTCAAGATAAACACACAGTAAAAATTACCTCAAGGCTCAAAAACAAGAAGTACAAAGTTCAGCTCTTGTTTATCTCCACCACACATGAAATTAAATCATTTCCATCCTACAGTCTTATCTTCCCATTTTTGAACGTGGTTAACAGCATGTTTTTAACTGCTTCATAGTTATTGGGGTGCATTTATTTCTGTATACTATGCATAAAACTATTTTAGAAATACTCGACATTGCTATGACTTAAATCCTACACAACTAAATAACATTTTTTCAAAATGTATATTAGTTCTCTCTTTGCAGCATTCTCCCCTATATTCACACACTGAAAAGGGATTTTGCTGAAGAAACTGTGAGAAAGCAGACTTTGTAGCCTTAATAAAAATACAAGCTCCAATGGAATGAATTGCATTATTTTCTAATTTGGTCACAATGCAAAATATTTATGATACCAGCTTCTTAATAATAACTGAATGACTGAAGAGATAAAGCTTTTTAACACATGCCAAAGTCAGCAACATTTCCCACTCCCTGCAGTTCCTTGCAAAAGGCCCATATGCAAGAAATTACATTTACCAAAGTCTTCTTTGTGCTCCATAATGTCCACCTGTACAGAACGATGATTCCATCCATTACAAAACAAAACCATGCACAAATAATTTTTTTAGACCATATATCTAATTACCATGTTATAACCCTTACTAAAATATTATTAATCACAGTAAATAACACTATTTCCTGGCTAATTTTCTTTCTGGAATCCTTTCCAACAGCAAAGCAAGCAGTTGCTTGTTCACTGCTTTTGCCAGACCATATAATGGCCACTCTATGCTGTTTTTTCCTGGTTTTAGCCTTCAATTTCCTTTGGTGAAGCAGAAATCTATTTGTTTGCCCTTAATTAAGTTCACAGAACATTAATAAAAACCAAAATGAGCAAGCTAACTCAGAACTCCTGCACTTACTGGCTCAGTTTGCACCATTCAATCAGAATTTGACAGAGGATCTGGAGTAGGTGAGGAACAACCAGGCACTCAAGGATGAAGTGGGAAGAGAGTGTGGAACCCCAAGTGTTTGATTCACAGGAAACGTACCACAAAGGAGAGTGGCTGTAAGCCCTGGGGAAAGAGTCACAGACAGATCTCTGCTGACTCACAACTGAGAAGAACCCAGCCTTAAGCAGCACCAGCAATCCAGGCCGACAGGTGACAGCTGGAATATTTGCTCATCAACGACTGATTCCACACAGGAACTTAAAGAGAAGATTCTGTGCGAAAAATAAAGACTGAGAAAGACCATATAAATATATGACTCCCTTCACCAACTACTAAGGACAACTTCAGTGGGCCAATTCAAAAAGCTGCAGTTAAGAAATGGAGAGCCCCTTACAGTCCAGAGGAGGCTACAACACCACCAGGAATTTAACAGGAAGGGAGCTGCACCACTTTGGTTCCATCAGCAACTGGTGTTTCACAGCTGTCTGACAGAGACAGGTGAGCAAGTGGCAGCAGTGCCCAAACCACTGCTGAAAACCTGCTTAAGAATGTACAGGCTCCTGGCTTACCCAGCAGAAAATAAACGAGAGGGAAGGAGATGGATGGGAGAGAAGGAATGGGAATAATTTCACTGCACACTTGAAAGTAGTCAAGTAGTTTCCTCTTCAACTATGTGAGACCCTTTTCCCCTGCAAAAGAAAGCTTCTTTTCTCCCATGGACTCAGTGGCTGGTTTTCCCTCACAGCTCAAGAGGCTGTTCCAACCACTAATTGCTTCTGGTTAGGAAAAAAAATATTTATTCCACAAGCATGGCTCTCAGCCTTTAAAATGTAGAAAGGTCAGAGTGCTCAAGGAGCTTTCTGTTTGTTTTCTATCAATAACAGAAGGCATGAGCTGACAGCCATGCAGATACCCAAGTCAGCTCTAAATCCAGGGAGCTCCAGAAATGGAAACAGCCCGGTTGTCATAGCAGCAAAGCAGGCTACCTGGGCTAATTACTCAGTCTGAGAGGCAGAGCTAATTAGCCCTGTTGCAGCATCACACTGACACAGTTATAATCCTTCTGGGACCTCAGACACGTATTGCTGATTAGACATTTCAGTTTGCTTGCAACCAGCTCAGGAGAGCTCAGCACTCGATGCTGTGCTTTACATAAACATTCAAAAGAAGAGGAGAAAAAAGGGGGAAAAGCAAAAATATCTTCCTACAAAGAAGAAAGCAATGGAAAAGAGATCACAAAACCCCCCAGAAAACTCTCAACACTGATCTGCAACTCTTCTGCAAGGGAGCGGGGTGCCTGAATCCACCGTGCTGCAGACCAAAGCACAACACTGGAGATGGAAATCTCAGTAGTGTGGATACACCTCCACCCCCAGTCCAGTGGCACTTAATTGAAGAAAGGTCTCTATCATTACAACAAGCTAACGTCAAAAAGTTCCCTGTTACCTAATAATGAAAACTCTGAAATTTTGCTCCTGACTTAGAAATAAGAAAGTAAATACAACACCACCTGCTTTGCAGATTGTGAATCCCACCTACTCCCAACAGACCTACCTGTTTTATTTTCAAGGACTGCAAACAGCATTTTTGCTGTTTTTCCATGAAAGTAGTATTTTAACACTTACCTTTTCACCTAAGGTACTCTCTGATACAAGATCCTCCCTCTAAAAGCAACACATTTTAAAAGGGTCAGAAACAAAAAGTGAATGGGTGAATGTATCAGTCCTTGTTAACCATTTTTCTGCCACAGAAATTCAACATAACACAATGGAAAAGACTACACAGACAAGCTGTGAAAGGCAGGGCCTTTTCTGTATTCTCGAAGGAAAAAAACAAGCAAGATAAATTCTTTACATAACCATTTCACTTCTTTGTAACCAAAATTAGCAAAGGCAACATATGTACAGATTGAGCAGGCAAACTAGAGGAGAGATGACATGACAAGTGACCAACTCCCATGCAAATCTGCTTAGTGAACAGAGATGTTTTGACAGTCCAATACAAGAAAATTCTCATTTACATCAAAAAGCACTCTAAAAACACACAAAGATTACTGGAGTCACGCTAAAACCTAATCTCCTACGTTTTTAATGGACATACATTAAATAGATACTCAGAAGAGTTGACAAAGGACAGACATGCTTGAATATTTGGTGTATATTTATTGAATTTTAAATTGCACAGATCCTTTACGTTCACCTGCGAAAGTCACTAGTTTAACAATTGTTAGTATTAACAATTTACATAATATGCCTGCTTACTCATATTTACAAGAGATCACTTCTCATTTCAGCAACAACCCTAACCAAAGCTGGAAGATGCCAAGAGGTTCATTCAGGCATCTGTGCTGCCCCAGAGAATGGGATAAATACATAAAAATAAATGTTTCTCTAAAGAGAAAGGTATTTTTTCAGGGTCAGTAGTGTTGTTAAATAAAACAGTTTGGTGCCTCAATGATTTCTAATTAAAGCCAGAAAATGGGCACACACTCTTCACCTGCTCAAAACTTTTGAATGACATGTCAAGCTAAATGTACTTTACATATATTTAGATATCAAGTGATTCTAAGCACTGTCGAAATGGTAGATTCATAAACCTAGCATCATACTTTCCTGAGAAACTTCCTCCCAGGTTAGTTGTTCTCCTCCCTTCAGTTAATGATCACAAACTTAAATATATTATCAGCCAGTATTTAGATCCAACTTTGCGAAAGAAGGCTGGAGAATCCAAGACAATGTTAGTGAAGCAAGCTGAAAAGAAGAAAATTAAGAAAGATAAAGCAGTCATTGATATTCACATGGGGTTGTTATTTATCAAAAATAAAAATAAGCAAGAATGTCAGTGAAGTCTCTAAAGGGAAGTAAAGATGTCATAATATATGATCTTGCCATGAAAAAGAATCTTGGTCTTCCTCACAAAATACAGAACAACCCCCTATTTCTCATTTCCATTAAGGACAGTTTAGTATGCACTTTACCCTAAGTGGACTACCAATAAAATCCACTCTCTTCTGATAAGCTCCTATTAATTCTAGAAAACAGGCATATTACTGGAAACTGGAAAGAACTGCACTGTTTGCCAGGATTTTAACCCTGTTCTACAGCTGTCACTGTAGCCACTGCAAAAATTCCAGCACAGAAATAAATCTCCCAAACAGGCTATAGACTTGGGGGTCATTTTTGCTTCCTTTCTCCTACCATTGCTGTTTGGGACCAGAAGGCACTGAAACAAGCTCAGCAGAGATACCCCTGGGGATACAGAGCAGAGCACTGGAAATGGCAAGTCACCATTCAAAGAAAAGCCAAGTAAGTCAGTGACATCAGGCACTCCCAGCCAGCAGCAGAAAGCTTTTCTGGGAAGCACTTGCTCCAGCAGCGTATGGCTGACAGTGGGCATTCAGCCTGCATCACTCACCAACAAGGGCTTTGAAAAATAGGAATCTTATCAGAGTGCTGCTTTCTCTAACGAGGAGAAAGAAAGGGAGAATAAATTAGAGAGCAGCAGGGGAATGAAGATATTTATGACATGCCTTCACCAAAAGCTTGCATCAACAAGAATATAAACATATGGCCAAGGATGCCTTTGGTTTAATGCTGCCCAAATTCTTACAAATAAGCTTGTGGGGTTGCATTTTTTCATATACACCTTCAGGAGAGAGTTAAATAAAAAGAAGAAGCACACAGAATACAACCACTTTCCCATAAGCTGCCAAACACAACTGAAAAATGTTTCAGGGGTTCTGTGTGAACAGTGCAGACGTTGACACAGGCCAGTAACCTAAGCCCTAACCTTCAGCCCTTTCACAGAATGCTCCCAGAGCTTCGGTCTTTCCCGTCATCCACAAAATAAGTTTATTTCCTTCAGCTATGAAAAAGGCTTGCTGATGCTGCTGGTGGTTCCTGTTTCTTTCCTCTGATGCTTTTAACTACTCAAGACTTCACTTTATACTTAAGAAGGAAGAAAAGGGACTTCTACCCAGACCACTTGATGCCTACAGGTGTATTCCCACATCAGATACAAAACGAGGAAAAAGAATTTCTGAATTGTGGGTTGTTTTCAACACTACTCAAAGTAAATTCTAGGAAGCATCAGAAAACAGTAAATAGTTTGGTCCTGGGCACTACAGAGAGAGTGGAGCTCTGCCTTTGTCTCTTTTCAAGGCCAAGTTAACTGAAAAAAGACAACACATGAAAAATTCATTAGAAGGCACAGTGTGGCAACAGAAAGCTAGAAAGGCTGACTGCTGCCTGCCTAGTAATGGAGACTGCTTAAATAGGGTGTAAAAGGCAGGGCACTCGCTGCTGACGTGATAAAGTATCACAGAGGAACAAATAACACTGGTGCTTCATCCACAGGAAATCTTGCTTGCTAATCGAAGTCAACTGAAGCCTGACTCCTTCCTCTTCAGTTTAAAAAGAAATAATTTTCCTAAAAAGAAAGAAAAAATATAAAAGTTAAGGTATCGTTACCTACGAATTTTTGCAATTAAAAAATTGGGAAGAAACAGAAAGGGGAAGTAAAGATACGCCTACCTGGAGTGCCAGATCTTTTGCCTCCTGCTGCTGACGAGTAGCGTGTCTCTGTGAGGATTTGTACACTTTAGCATGATGACAGGAAAGTGAGAAAAAGAAAGGGCAGCCCTTGACATACAAGTTTTAAATCAAGTTATTCTGGAATGCAGACAATATTTCTATACAAACCATGCACACGAGGAGTACCAATCCAAGTGTCTCCCCCATCTTTACCAGCATTTGCACTAACACACGTTTGTAGGTCAGATTTATTCTATACAACTTGTTTCCCAAGTTCTGTACCTCGACATCCTGAACACTGGATAAAGAAGTTGATTAAATCCAGAAGTGCTATGTCCCTGTCTTGTTTATATGATTCAATCCAGTCGTCCACCACAGACTGTCAAGAAAAAAAGAATACTTATCAGAGACTCTTAAAAAGTGTTTTATTACAGGCAAATGACTTTTTTATTTTCAGAATATAATTTCATAATCGAGCATTTATTTTGCATAATTATACATGTGTACAAATTCAGAAATCTATGCACCTTCTCTCAAGGTGGAGACAGAACAAATATTCTTAGAGAGCAGAACTATATGCATCATTTTCTGGTATTATATTGTATAAACACAAGTTCAAATTGAAATTACTGTAACTCCTCAAAACTACTTAGAGCATTTTTTCAGTTTTAAAATTGTGTTGAAAAAAACAGACACTGTCACTCCATTCAGAATTTCCAGCATATATTCCCAGAAAACTGATGAGTAGAAGTACTTTGGGATAAATACTAATTTTATATTGCACAGTGAACATCTCAGTATTTATAAAGGCCAAAGTAGTACATCAGTCACTCAGGAACACTGTAAATAGTTCAGGAAGACAAAATGTAATGAGGAATAATTAGTACATAAAATAAGACACAGAAGTTGGACTCAGGGTGTTTGTAAGCCACCCGGATCACAGGATAGCAAACTCAGCCAGTTTTAAACTGCCCTCAGAACTACAGGTAGACAGGAGATATTTTTAATCATCTCTGATATTCCAAGCTCCTCAGCTACATAAACACTGTAAGTAAGGAATTCTGTATATTTAATGTAATCAAATATTATGCTTTACTTATTTGGTGAGGAAAAAACCAAACTTTTCTGTTCCGCACATGCAACAGCATTCATTAGGAAAAGCTTGATTAGGTTATCAGAGTACACCTTGCAAATGGATCAATTTACTCTGGACAGTTCAGGTCTACAACGAATTTCTATAAAATTAATTTTAAAAAAACACACACATATACAAACATCCACCATGCCCACACAATGGCTGAAAAGGAATCAATAGGAAAGACAAAAAACCCAAACAATTTGATCTCTTAGAAAAATCTGCCTTTTTCTTAATTAGTAGCTGCAAGGAGGGATCTTGAAAAATCCCTCTGCAATTTCCAGTTCATCCAAGTGCAAACTCCCAAGACTCCCAGTGGGCCTCTGGCGGGTGTATGAGGAAAAGGGAGCAGCAAACCAGTCGTGTATGTACCAGAGACACACACAGCTCTGACCTGAGCCAAAGCACTGCACACACCACCACACTCACCCTTGAGCCAGACTAGCAGTACTATCACGTTATCCAACAACCAGCATGAAGCTCGAAACATCCAATTTGCCAGGAAACTCAGTTTTCACAGGTTTTGCCTCCCCCCCCCCACACACACCCAGCAGGAGAAGCAATTTTACAAAGGGGTCCATCTGCTACTTAGAAGAAATTAGAAAGCATGTCTTGGCCTCTAAGCTTTACACAAGTTGAGGAAACACGAAGCAGCAGCACAAAGCCAGTTATCTAGAATGTTATCTCAGTGTTATTTCATCGTGAATTCAGACCTGTTCCTGGAAGTATCAATCATTTCAATCAATCAGCAAAATTCTCCAGGGCACATAAACCAAATGTAGCCAAACGAAGAAAGTATTTACTACACCAAATATTGACAGAGCTTAATAACCAGCTGTTGGGCCAATTTACAAGATTTGTTTGAACAGCTCTACTACTGTAGATAGCAGAACAACATGCAATTGCCAGCAGCTGTTTTTTACACTAAAGAAAATAGCAGCTGTGCTGGGTCAGACGACAGGTTCACCTGCCCAACAGGGCTTATACATGGAGTGAAAAGCATAAGAAAAGGGCAAGAATACACCGATATTTCTGAGTTACTCTCCCAGACCCTTAAGACCCCAGCAGATTTCTTCTCTCATGGATGTGTCTGTCTAAACCAGTTTTACACTGACATCACCTTGCAGCAATGTGCAAGGGTTAATTATTCACTGCAAAATAAAAGAATAATTGTGTTTTAAACTTGCCAATTGTTAGATCTATTTGATGTGACCCAATTCTTATGAAACAAGAAAAAACAACCCCCAAGCCCCTGTCTGCGTTTTCCATGCTTCCGTCTGGTCACCTCTTTCCAGGCAGAATAATCCTACTCTGTGCCATGTGGCTTGCCCAGAAATAATGCCCTATCTTTATCCTTGCCCACTCTTGTCACATATCTCTTGACAGTTTCTGAAGTCTACTATATTCTTCTTTGAGCCTGGGAAATCTCAGCTGCTTTTCCTGAGCGTTAATAACTAGTGCCCTAGCATCTGTTCATTATGCACTGCCGAGTTGCACAGAAAACACTCCCCGTGCAGGTAAGGCTGGCCCAAGAAATTCCCTCCCACGTTCAGTCTTACTCCTGTTTGTTGCTACAACACACTGCCCCGTCAGCCATACCACTGCAACTTCTCCTGGACTGTGCTATAAATACTGCCCATGAACTTAAAAAAGGGGGAGGCAAGGGAAGAAACTTGAAGGAATACCTTTTAAATTTTGCTTCTGCTTCTTTTAAACAATTATTTGATTTTTGCAGCACTACCTCAAACTGCAGCATCAGTGCAGTTCCTCTCACTTCTTCTATTTTTTGTCTCTCGTACAAAAAGAATTGTGTGGGACACACTGGGTCCTTGGGCACTGGGGGCCCACTCTGTCCCACCAGTGTGCTACTTGCATTTTCAACCCAGAACCATAGTGCAATTTAGAGAAAAATAAAGACATCTCCAGACTGGGGGACCAGACTGGAGGCAATGCAGAGTCTTCCGTGGCAGCAGCAGATAAGAAAAGCAGAAAAATCAGAGCGAAGGTTCTCAGAAGGATAGCAGGCAAAGACTGACTGGGCCTCACAGAGAACTGACAAAGCTGTAAGTAAAATCTGAGTTTGTGGGTGGGGCTGATTTATCTAAGCTGACATGCACAAGCTCCTTCACACTCAGCACTGTGTGTGACACACGCACGGTCAGGATCAGCGAGCTGTCGGTGTAACTCCTGGCCCTGGGCAGGAGGGCTGAGAGGGCTCCTGCTGCACAGTGCCTGTGCTCACCCCAAGAGAGCCCCACTGCCTGAGGGGCTGCGGGTGACAAGTCACACACAGGCACCCGACCTGCCAGCATCAGCACAGAGCCACACAACCTGCATTCACTAAGCCCTAGAAATCAGCGCCCCAAAGTAACACCCACAGCCCCACACACTCAGCCCCTCGTGCACACTTGGCAGGCTGGATGCCTAATTTTTTTAGAGATTACAGTTTAAGGCAACAGGAGATAATGAAGCCAGACTACATATGCTACAACAGTTGGAACTTAATCAAACTGTTGACTTTTGATGTAACAGAAAAGAGCTATAAAAACTGAAAACACTACATGAAAAGATAAAAATGACACACATCAGACCCAAAAGAGAGACAAGTATCAACTGAACCAAGACAAAACAGCAGTAATCCAAATACCAGGAAAAAAGGTTGAATACAAGCAAAAAAGAAATCAAACCACGGGCAGCAGTGTAGCAAATGGTGCAACATGCAATCCTTGCCAGGAATTGAATTCTTTTGCATAAATATGCATAGAGAGAAGGACTCCTATTAAAAACAAGGATTTCTAACCAACAGGCCCCAGGTTACAGCAAACCCTCCAAGATGATTTTATCTTGCTGGCCACCTCCACCCAGTTCCCACATTTTCAAGAGCTTCTCATACATAATCCAAGAGCAAACTCAGGGAAATGACCCACATTTGCTCATCCTCCTGCTCTTTTGCCCCTCCCTGTCCCAAGCACAGATCATTTAACATCTTGAAGGCACTTGTGGTGACAGGAGGCAAGAACCAGGTGGCCCTTTTGGAAAGCAGGTAGCTACAAGCAGGTTCCATCCCCCAGAACTCATCCCCTCAAGTCTCCCTGCCTACTTCCAGAAAACACTTAGGAAAGAAGGCAGCAGTAGATTGCATGAGTTGCTCCACTGGTACCCATCTGCTTCCAGATGTTTTTACCTTCAGATGGAGCGGGGAGCATGGATTCACTGTGTGGAAATGTGCACTTACATGCTGTGCATGAAACACAGGATAAATTCAGCATTCTGGGGAGGCACAGGATCTACAGGACATGCGCTGCAGCCTGCCCACGGGCAGCACATCCGTGCTTTTGGGATTCACCAACTTCAAGGCACATGCATACTTGGCAACAAGCTCAGTTACACAGATAAAACCTCCAGATAACACCAACAACCCTCCTCCACCCCCTGCTGCCAGGACACATCTGCACACATGCTTATATACATGTACACAGACACATACATGCACAGACACATCTCGGGGTCAGCCACCAAGTCCATACAGGTATGTCACAAAAATGAGACTCAACTATTTTTTTTATTATGAAATTGCTTCTATTCTTATGAGAACTTCGTAAAAAATCAAGGTTTCCTGCAAATGGCAGATGATGTATGGTACAAATACAGGGTCAGTACAAAGACTTTCCAAAGCCTGCGACAGTTTTCAAGAGAATCTCACAGAAATGAACTCTCTGATGAGTCTGTTTTAAGAACTACCATGGAGCATAACTTGAAGAATATGCCAGGTAAACAGCCCTACAGAAATAAGAAGCCTAAATAAAGTCAAGGAAGTAGCAGAACAGATCCACAGTCTGAGTAAACAACTTCAAATCAATCAACTTGCAGAAATACTGACCTTCACATCTCAAAGTCTGCTAAAGATAAACAGAAGCATTTTATGGTACTGAAGAGGAACAGCAGCTCGGGGTTGCCAGTAAAAGCAAGTCTGATGCAATGAATGAAATAATGAAGCTAGTGATCTTATTTCCTCCTCTAGGCTTTGCAGCTATGGATCCATTTCATATTCCTTCAGTGCGAGAGAATTTGGGAGCATTAACTGTTGGAGGAACCAGAGGGACTGACTGCAGAGGACACCTTGCCAGCTCGTGTAAATTAGCACAGTCCCCCTAAATATTAATGAAAGTTGACTTCAAAAAAAGCTATTTCACAATTTCAATTAAGTAACAATTTGGCAACAGTGCTACAAACAAAAGTGACAGCAAATGACACCATATACAAAGTGCAAGTTAAAATGGAAGCTCTGAGTCAACTGTAAACCAAGGCAAATTGAGTATAAAGAACTTTGTATAATTTGCCATTTCATACAACTGATCATGGACTTGCTTCATTTACAGTGAATATGAAAGAAAAAAATACTCTAGAATGCGTGTGCAACATGTTCACATCAAGGTAGGAAAAATCCAAAAATCAAAGCTTACACTAAAAACTTCTGCCAAAAACCCAAAGTTACTCAAATGAAATTTGAAACTGATTAAAAAAGGAATGCACAGTGAAATTAAATGTTTCAATAACTTGTATAAAGAGCAACTCAAATAGAAGATAAAAGTACAAAATATACTTCAACAGATAGTGGGAAGAATTTAGTACACTAAAAATAAGAACCCAGGGAAACAAAGGCAAGTAGTGAGAGACTTAAAACATTCTGCATAAATTTTTTAAGTGAATCTGTTCAGGTTGGCTCTTTAAAAAAAGAATAGAAGACTTTTAAGGATAAATTTTGTGAAAACTGAAGTAATTACACAGATGGCTACTGGGGAGAAGGTGGTTCCTAATGTGTGAAAGTACGTGCAATTTAGATTGGGCAGCACACTCCAGGATGAGTGCCTGGCTGCACTCCAAACTGCAGGCGGTAAGTCTAATACACACCCAGGGAAAGCCTAATATAAGGATAACAAAAATGAACTGCAGCTTTTTAAGGACAAGCTTTTAAATGCGTATAAGGACACGCATTTCATTCTTTTCCTCTAAGGATAATAATTTCAAATTATGAAAGAGTTCATACTTTGCTAACACCTATCGTGCACTTCCCGATAAGCCAAAATGATTTTCTTTAAAAAAAACCCCAAAATCTCACTTTAAGGTAACAGTAAGCAAAGATGGGAAAATTTGGTTTATGCAGTGTCTACCTACATAACTTTATATTTTCTGAAGCACAGAGAGGGAAGGAATACAATCCTACAAATATTTCTTCCCAATAAAACTAAGGGATTTATACTCTCCATACAGGATTATCTGTTTGGCGTTTTGTGTACGTACATATTTGTATGCAGTAGACTGGGTATTAAATATCATTACAGAGGGAAATCAGTGTAACGTGCTACACTGAGCCATTTGGGAGAAAAAACGCTACCAAAAGAAAAAAATACTTATTCTCTTAGGAGAATCTTCAAATGGTACAGGTGTAAAAGGTACTGGGAAAATTCTGCTTTCAAATGGACTAAATTCACAGGAACTCCCGAGGCTGGGCACTCTTGCCACAGTACTCAGGGCAGCAGTTCCTCACCCGAGTGCTCAGCAAAGGTGGGTGCCCCATACAAAGCTCTCACCAAGATTTCCTAAGGTGGTACAGAACCTTTGCAGGTGCTCATCTCTCACAGCTGACATGTTACACCGTTTCCAAGGGGCTGTGTCTGTTTAAGCTGAGCCAATCACAGGCATGAATGATGCTACAAAGCATCAAAACTGCTCATAAACATTGAGCACCAGAATGAAAAGATACTTAAGAGGAGTGACGAAACAAAATGGGGTTATTCCAGTAAGAGACCCATCAATTTATTAAAACACATGATTCATATTCCCTTGCTAGCACAGTTTGTAAAGGGTTCACAGATCACCCTAGACACTTCAAAAAACATCAGCATTCTAGAGAGCAAAAGACTCCTCTGCCTTCAAGTATAATGAGTATTTTCAGGTACAAATGCTTTCACACACTGTACTAGTGGCACTTGTGTTCACGTTAACAGCAAAATCATCTCTCATCTTATTAAATCAAAAGGGAAAAGAAGCCTTGTGTGATGACAGCAGAAAAATTCATTTGGTATTAAGGGATACTCCTCTAATTAATTAATGCTTTGTTTGGTGGCTAAATTGTTCCCAGTGTAACAACTAGAAAAACATGTACCTAGTTTTGATTTTTTCTTTTAATTCAGTAGCATAGAATCAAAAGCAAAGCAAGATTGGGCTACAGAAGAAATCTGCCTAGCAAAATGAAAATACTAGTTTAAATGTTAATAATAGATGCAGTCATTTTGCCCAGTAAACTTTAGAGACTACATACTCAGACTCCGAAGGAGTTTCTGAGACAATCTGGGGAAACCCTAAGTTATTATCCATCCTTCAAGCTGGAGGATACAGCAGTTCAAATACAATAAAGGACAATTAAACTAAAACATGCCTTTAACACAAAAAGCATGGGTAATACTTAATGTATGTCTTTATATTATTAATCTTCAAAGACCTTCACTTTCAGAAATAGCTGAGGGAGTCACAGAGATGTGATCCAGCAAAAAGAGCTTCTAGAGGGAGAAAAGAAACTCAGGGAAGAGAGAGCCATTAAGGCCACTGAAAACACAGACACTACAGTGACCCTGAGCTGAAAACAGTCAGAGGTAGGGAGAATCCCCAAAATTCGTTTTTGCCACCTTATTCTCTTTCTGAACTGCCACTGTCAGAGGCACAGAATGCTGGATTTCTGGTGCAATCCAGCTACAGCTGCTCTGATGTTCTTAAGCTCCAGGATCTATGTAAAAACACACGTAATTCCTCCTGTATATGGCAGATATGGTTATACAGTCACTCTGATCAGGAATAAGTCTGAGCTGCTGCCAGAGATGGACTTCTCAAGGCAGGGTAAGCCTTGAGAAAGCCTTGTATGCTACAAATACAGCTTTACCTGGACAGGGAGGGAACCTCAAAGGACACAAATCCCCATGTGCACGTAAGAACAGTGAGGAACATCCCTGATTTCTGGAAAGACAAGGAAGAACTGGTGGCACAATGAAAAATTCCATTTCAACACACTGGATACTTGGATACTTATCTTAAAACGCTTGCTGGCATATAATGGAGCCATATTTATTCTGAACTATGTCTAATCAACAGCAAGATTACCTTTTATTAGCTGAGCATAAGCAGAGGTGGCAATTTTTAAAATTTTTTTTCCTCAAAATCAGCCTCTACTTTGTAGTGAACTGCTAACACCAATTAAGGGTGACTGGTAATGAATGGAATATTGGAGAGTCATCAAGGCATAGATCTGTTCATGTTTTGGTACTGAACACCTCCTAGAATTACTGACGATCCATCCTCTCTGATGTTCTGGGGAACAAAACCCCTTTGCAGACAAGGAAGCAGAACACTTCTATGCTCGGTTTGACCAACAGTAGTACAAACTTCATTACAGATAACTGGTCATAACTAACTCAGGAGAAATTTGCAGTCTGAGCCCTAAACAAAATCTGATCTCATCACAAGCTCTTTCGTTCCCTGTCAACTTAACAGCAGGGTCAGAGACCAACGCAGAGATGCCTGAAGATTTTAGCTACCAGTCAGTCTCTGCCTGGGCAGCTCAGCTGGACGAGCAGAAGCTCACCCAAGCCTTCATTCCCACCACTGGACAGCTGAGCACATGAGAAATGCTGAGAGAGACCATTCTGCCTATGGAAGTTCAGAGTGGGGAAACGTAGAGGATATAGCTGTCACCATAAAATGATATAACCAAAAAATAAGTATATGGAAGAGATAAACGACAAAAAGCAGAAGAGTATCATGTTTTGACTACGAAAATAAAAACCTCAGCGTCTAAAGAAGTTCCATGAACAGTCTTAATGGAGTAACACTTGCAAATGAACCTGCAGAAAGCATGAGCAGCAGGTCACGTCACACTTCATACACAGAGAGTTGCTGACAGAACAACTCCTGAAGCACTAACTGTACAAAAGGTTACACAGCAAATGAACACCAACTTAACGTGGGCTTCAAATAGATTTACAAAGTTCAAACAAGGCACAAGCAGCACCTCGTGACAGAGGCAAAGATTTTATGCAAAGAGCAGCCCTGGAGTTATGCATACTTGAAATATAAAAATTAAAATTTAAACTGATTTTATTTCCCTGGAAGAAGCAACCTGCAATAAGCCTGAAGAGAAGTAGTAAATGAATCCTGCTGTGAGAACCAAAATAGAGAAGCTTAAAAGAAGTGAAAATTGAATTCAGCTACAGACTTTCATGAACTGGCATCACAAAGCCAGAAAAATCTAACAACTGAAAAAAATTCTGAGAGCAAACAGCAGGAGCAGATAGATCAGAAATGAAAGCACATGATTTCCAAGTAATGTCAGAACACATTAATTCAATTTTCCTGGGTTTTCATTGCTGGAAGCAAATTTAGGAGCACTAGAAAATAAGTATGTTAATAGTATAGGGAAAGAACTAAATACTGAGAAATAATATGTTCAGCCAAATACAAATACATGGCACTTGTTTGAAAACTGCAATACTGACAAAATTGCTAGAAGTACACAAAAAAACCCACATCAAAACTATGAAAAACAAAAATGCCAAGCATTTCTAATTGCTACATCAAAATCCCTAAGCTATTATGGCAAAATACAAGTATAAAGACAAGTATAAGTTTGGTCTACAGAACCTTGGTTTCACACAAGATTATTGTCCAAAAGTGCAAGTCAAAAAATATTAAATCACATTTTGATTGCATTCTCTTTCCTACCGTAGGGTCTCTTTAATTTTTAAAAATATTTTTACCAATAGTAAAGTTTTCAAAGGTGCCCAAGCGATGCATGCCCTTGAAATCATGGCTCAAGTAATTTATGCCTGTTTGCACCCCAGGCCTTCAAATACTCTTGTCTATTCCTTTACTATTTGTGTGTAATCTCTCCCCTGCTTAGACTGTGCTGTGTACTTCTCCTCCTACCTGCAGGCTGGGCACACGTGGAGCACGTGTGTGTCTGTGCATCTGTGATTCGTGGGTACAGGTATGGAAACGTGAATACAGACACACATCCACCCACACAGGCAGATTCTCCACTTCTCAAAACAATTCTTTTGTATCTGCATTCCAAAGGTTTCTTAATACAAACAGGCAGACAAATTTTTCTTTGTATTTAATCTGCAGAAGACTTGTGTCAGCATCTCTTTTGAAATAGATAAAATGTATCAAAGTCAACTTCACACACACACACGGAGTTATCAAATATCAAAGCTATCACCCACTCCTTTCTGTCTGGCTTCTGCAAATACCAATAACTCTAAGTCAACTATACTACATAAAGTACATTGTATGTTCTGCTCCACAGTAAAACCAGAAAATAGACTCCAGATGTTTCCTCAATTCCTGCCAAAAACAAAATTTGAAAAAGTGCTGAAAACCAAACAAAGTTGGAAGCTCTGTTGCAGGAAAAAAAGGCACAAGGAATCTGTAGCTTTGTTAGGAGTAAATTTGTTCTGTCTTCACCTACTAGATAAGAAGGGTCAATCCTGAGTAAGTGTAAACACAGAAACTGTGAAGAACAAAAATTCTCATTTCCTTTCTGTGTATTACTTCTTTAAAATTACATCTCAGACTTTCCACGGATTTGAGACAGAAAATTTTCAACAACTTTCACTCATTTGCAATACTTGATTCCTCTGGGATTTAAAGAGACTTAGCTTTTAGCTACACTAAAGTGATATTGAGAATGGGACTTGGCACCTAATTTTCCTAATTTGTACTTTTCTCACGTTAGTCAGCACCAAAACAAACTAACTGATACTGCCTGAGTCCTGTGTTGCTGAAATGCAAAGTAAAGGAGGTTTGCTGAAACAATCCTTCAGAGCAGGAATGACTGTTGGCTTTGGACTGCATGGGCTGAAGAGTGTTTTGGGCCCACTGTTTCTCCTCTGAGCACCAAAACCAAGAGCTGCAGCACAGCAGCTTACTGAAACCACACAACACTGTCAAAACCAATCCTCTGTGCAGCGTCCTGAGGTGACGCTCACCCGGCCCCATACATCCTGTGAAGACCTGATCAAAACATAAGGGGGTAAGAAACATTTCTGGAGGCAACTAGAACTATCTTATTTATTTTACAATGAAAAATTTGCCTTCAGGATGTATCCACGTTGTCCCTCAGACTCAGTGGAAGTCTAGGCAAATAGTTTAGCCTTCATCTGTTGCCCTGATGGGGACAGCAGGAATACAAGTTCCAGTGCAAAGGGCTCCAAACTGCTTGTGTGAGCAGGTATTCTTGGAAAAACAAGTGAATAAAAAAGGCTTGGATCCATCATTATTTTCATACACTTTTTCCCCATATAAAACTTGCTACAGGATATTCTTTAACGAACTGTTTAATACCAACATATATTTTTAACTTAGGAGTAATGAACAAAATAATGGAGGATTTGAAACACATGACTTTCTGCCAGGTCTGTTGTTCTTCAGAAAGATACGTGACAGCCCTCAATCAGAGCCCACTCAGTCCTGTACTTTATCATACACAGTGTGTTGGACCAGTGCAGTCATGAGAAAACACCACTGTTTACAAAAGCACGGCTCAGACTGGACTCCAGTCAGGATACACGGAATTGTGAGGGGGAACACAAGTAAACATTTTTACCTGCATGGCACTCTTTCCCAGCTTAACCACCTCAAACAAAGTGACAGGGTCCCCTTCTCCGTTCTGCTGCGGGTGGCCATTGGCTCTCCCACGACTTGCTCCTCGAGCTCCAGCGTCGGAACGCCCCTTGTCCGCTGGAGACTTCCGGGGTTTCTTAGTGGCAGACTGGGCAAAGAAAACCAGCAGAGTGAAAGTTTATTATAGCTACATCTGAAATCACCCAGCGTTTCTTTACAACATTACATGGTTACACCCCTCACACACATTTGTACACACAAGGACCATGGGATGAGCCAGGCTGGAAGGCATCTCCAGACATCTCCAGCCTGACCTCCTGCTCAAAGCAGGGTCAGCCACGAAAATCAGCCAGGTTGCTCAGGACTTTATCCAGTCAGGTACATATAATTTTGTTTATCAGTAGTTGCTGAGGGACTATTTAAAAGCCACTGCCATGCCAAGGTAAGTAGTGGTGAACTCCCAGGGCTGGAGTACCGGTTTGTGTCAGTCCCTGTGTGAGTCTTACACAACACAGACATTGAGAATAACTGGTGATCTTAACGAAGGATCTAAGACAGAAAATTACTGAAAATACTTTTGCCATATTAACATTCATTTTCTGTATTTCCATTTTCATATAACTTTTATAAGAAGCTGTGTACACAGCCAGCTCTTCAACACAAATCACCAAATTTGTACAGCCAGATTTAGTGAATCACTGTAACAGCCTCTTGCTTCAAAATTTTATGAGTTGAAACATTTTCCCTTCGAGTCTAAATTATTTAATGTAAATTTTCTCTAGGTTCTTCAAGGTGTTAATCAGGTGGTATAGACACCACCTGTACACACTCACCTACTGAACAGTTTGCTCTGAATTTAGGTCACTTGTGAAACAGAAACAAAGAGAGTTCTGGGGAAAATAACATCAGATTTCTTGCTTCCATATTCTATTCTTTCTTCCTACTGTGAGGCAGACAAAAGCAAAATCTGCTGTTTTCCACAGAACAATGAAGCTATTTTGAGGAATTATGTTACAGAAAACAACACACAAGCCAATCAAAGATTACATTTAGGACAATATCCTCATGGCACCGTTTACTCGAGTATACTGTCAGCTGAGTTTCTATTAAAGCTTTTAGTAAAGAACACAAAGTCAACCTTTTCGGCTGCATATTCCAGTGCAGACACATTGAGAATTTTACTGCAGAGGTAAGGGATCTAATTTCTGGCAGAGAGCTGGTAGAAGACAGCCCTGCAGTCCAGCTTACCCCCTGCTTTAAAAGGCATCACTGCCTTAAAAGGGGTGGGGCCAGAGGGCCGAAGCAAAGGGCAAGGTAGAGTGCAACTGCCTCTTGCAAATACTCATTTAAGGACTTGCATAGAAATGCAAGCTGGAAAGCTTAAAATAATGGTACAATCTCTGTGAAGTTTTTTGGATAACATTTGCACTTAGGATCAAAAGAGTATCTCCCTCAATGAATTTTTAAATATGTGCAAAGCTGCCTGTAACAGAAAGAATATCGTCAACATATGAAATGTTTAAGTTCTACTGAGCTCAAAACAGACACATGATCACTATTTATTAAAATGGGAAAGAATTAGAATTAAATGGACTGTTTTGAGATATATAATCCACGCACTTATTCCATCTGGGAGACAGTAAGCACTTCACTCAGCTACAAGAACTGCTAAATGAAAGCTTGAATGCAAACCCATGCCCTCCACAGTTAATGCAAGCCCCCTCTACACTCAGTTTTTCTCGACGTGTAATTGAAAAGGAAACACTGCAAGGATGAAGGGAAAGGAAATAAGAGATGGATGTGAAATGCACATATCCAAAGCTACCTTGTTAATGAAAGCAATGAGAAAAGCCACCTGTTGGAGTACCTGAGTATGAGTACTACGGACACAGGCTCAAAATGCCTAATCACTAGGCATATAAATGCCCAGTTTAAATTCCCTTTGTCAGGTATCCTGGGAAAAGGGAGGTGCTTTGACCAAGGCTCCTAGCTTGAATTGGAAGGGTGAGATCATCACTAAGCCCTCAGAAGAGGTACAGAAACAACTGACAGATGTACTTCTGACCAATTACTGGACAAAGCCAGATTCTTCAAAGCCAGATTCTTCTTTTCAATATGCTGGCCCTGAATTAACACCAGATATATTACTGAGTCTACTCAAATAAAATTTCTCTCTGGCATAGATTTTCTTTGGACAATGAGAACATCTCTCAGAGTGGAGAAAACAAGTCCTGCATCTAACAAAAGCCATTCTGTATCCAAGCTGGGGGTAACAAAATCCAGATGCAGGATCTGTATTGAATCCTGCCTCTAGAGACAAAACAAGTAGACAAGATGCTCCACTGGAAACTGAAGAAAATCCAAAGTGTGAACTTTCTGAGCTAGGCAAGGATTAACATCGTCTTCAGGTGGAAAGGCACTAGCAAAAGGGCATCCGGCCCTCAGCACTTCCACCCAGCAGGCATCCGGCAGGAAGCCCAAGCTCAGTCTCACCCCAGAGTGAACATGAAAGCAAGTCACACATAGGTCCTCCAGCCACCGTCTCGTGCACTGGAGTTTTGCAAGCACAAGGCACATGGCATTCCCTTAGTCATTAACACACAATGGAGTTGTGTTACAATGTCTTACAATGCAGTTGCAAGCATTATTTGCACATAACGTCTCCAAATCTACAGCAAGAAACTCTGCAGGCCACGTTGACAGGTTTGAGATTCCTACAGGTTCCTACCTCTGAGCACAAAGTTCAGTGGGAAATCCTTCTTCAAAGAGACCAAAGAGACCAATCAGCCACTGGAATAATGTCCCCAGGGAATCTGGGGGTTCCTCAACACTGGACACTTCAGATTCAGCTGGACAGGGCACCAGGGCATCTTTTCTAGATTGTGCTTTTGCCAGACAAGGTTGAACCAAATGATCTGTGGGGTCCCTTCCAACCTGGTATTCTGTGATTCCGTCCCACGATGGAGACATCCTCCACCACCACCAGAGCAAGTGAAGGAAAAGGAAGGACTGGGACATCCATGGAAACACAGAGAAGACTCATCCATGATACAGAGTATCTGTGCCATACCTCCAAAGGCAGGGTGCTCTTGGAAGTGGAGCTGCAAAAGCCACAAATCTAAAAATTAGGTTTGGCATTGAGGATGCCAGGCACAGGTAACCGTGCATCCCAGAAAAGAGACGCATGCACTCACAGGAAAGGGTGATCCTTCTGCAAAACACAAAAAACCCCATTCTCTTACACCATGAAGAGCTTCCACACAGAAACAGCCCTGCTCGAGGATGAGTGTGGCCCCAGTAAACCTGTCAGACTATCACTGACAGCTGTAAAATGAGATGTTTCCTAAGATCAGAGTGAATTTGTAGCAGGTCTGATCCCGTGGATCCACCAAATGCTCATCACAGGAAAGCACAAGAAACACAGAAACTTTAAGTCCTAACAGGAGCAACAATTGTGATTATTGCACACCACTGTACAGCTTTCAGCCAGAAAGTTCCCCCCTGCAGTGGGTGAATTAGGACTGCCAAAGGGAGGGATAAAGCAGCATGACAAGGCAAGAATGCTGGAGGCTTTTTAATCACACACCAAGAAAGGTGCTGCTTGGAGCTGAGAGGCTGCAGCAGTTGCATTTGCGATTTTACCCCAAAACCCAGGACAGCTGGGCTGGTGTGGTGTCAAAATGGACTGAGGTGCCAAATGAAAACAGAAATTACTGATGATTTTTCAAATCTTTGACAACAAAAGCTGAGGGTTTATATACACCAGCATTAGGAAATTCAGAAGTTCCAGAATATGCCACAGAAGCAACAACCAAAAATGGCCATATTGATGTCACATACCTTACCTGTTGCTTTAAAGCTTAAACAAATGCAAACAGGAAACAAAATACTCACCTTGACTGCAATTAAACTAAAATTACGACAGTTCAGGATTTTGTAACAAATGAGCTACACAATACTTTTCCTTTCATGTCTTTAAAATAATTGTGAAGAAATACAGTAACCCACATTTGTAAAATCAAGTAATACAGTGAAAATTAATTCACACACTACCAAAAAAAAAGTGAAAGCGGCTCCACATTTTCCATTAACATTCCCCAAGTTGATGTGATGCAGTTCACAAAGAAATAAAGGCAGTAAAAGCCCTAGAGTCAGTAACTCTGCCTAACACACCACCTGAAAACAATGACCTGTATGCGCATTCACACCGTGAATTATTTAGAGGAATAAACACCCCATTTTCCAGGGAAGGTGGAAGAAGCTTTTTAACTTTCACTTGAGTAAGACTGAAGAACTTGCCTCTCCAAGGCACCAACCCTCAAGAGGCCCTGTGTTCTAAGTTCCTGTTAAGTGGAAGAATGGTAATGCCTGAGGTCTTTCTGAATTAATCCTCATCAAAGAAAGACTATGACACATTTCATACCATCATCGTGTTCATCTAGGGAGAAGGTTCTTGGATTCCAACAGTCCTCTGGACTGTATTGGTCACAGAAACAAACAAGGTGCTCCCTGAGAAAAGCCTCATCCTGCAAATAAAGAGAGGTGCGGGTCCCCCAACACCCGGTGCTTCCAGAGCCGCTTCGGCTGCAGCACTCGCAGTTTAGGACACAAACGCAGAGGCAGTGCTGGGGAGTGGTGGTGCTATCTTCCACCCTTATGTAAAAATCTATCAGGAGTGCTAAAAGTCATCTTAAAGAATCAAGAGAGTATACTATAAATTCTTGAATCATTTCAATTCTTCTAGCTGAGGCAATTACTACCAAAAAAAGACTATTCCCACAGAAAAATGAAGAACATGTAAGATTGCCAAAAATATAAGAACCATACCATCAAAAGCTTAAAAGGAAAACTTTTAATGCTACAGGTGACAGGATAGAACAGTCTTCACAAAGATGCTATAGATGCACTGCATTTCTACTGAGCTACAGACTTCCTTCAGTTGTAAGGGACAGACCTGAACCATCAGGCAGGCAAGCTGAAACAGGACACTGATGTAAATCACACCAACCACAAACCTCCACTGCTATGAAAAGAAATTCTTCTAGGAGGATTTCTCCCTGTTATTAATCAGGACACGTATGACTTGGAACTGGAAGCAAAACTCAATCCCCTGCTGTATCTAACATCTATACTGCAAGATTAAATAAGGCCAGGAATTTGCTGCAAAGTTAAAATTTCCCATATGAATGCAACAATAAGGCATTGTGTTCTGTCTCCTCTATACCAGAAACTACAAAAGGACCTGAAAGCAAAATTGTACAGGCTTTGCTGGGGATAAAAGCATCAGAAGTGCCTTGTTTCCTCTTGCCTTAAGTGGAGAAAGACACACTGTGGCTCTGAGTATGGGATGAGAGAGAAACCAGCAGAGACCTCCAAATAGCCACCTCTGGAACAGACTGATGTTTCTCCCTGTTCTCTGAATTATGGATTAAATCTGTCTGCTCCTACTTTGAATCTGAAATACAGCCAGGGATCTCTCTCACTGCCTCAACCTCCAGCAGCTGAGGGCTAAGCCAAGCTATTCTGAGCTCCTGGGAAGGTGAGGGCAGGTAGTTTAAAATAAAGCATGCCAACAATGCTGAACAGAGCATTGATCCAAAAGAGGAGACAAAAAAGGATGGATAAATAATTGATCTGAGCCTGAGGTCACTGATGAGAACGCTACATTGCATCATAAGCCCTTGGGTTTTCAAATCCCCCATGCAGAACAGGAGAGCACATCCATGCCCATGTATTTCAATAACGCAGCAGACACAGGGCATTTTGGCCAGTGTTACTCAGGAACTTCAAGGAGAGGACTGTCAGAAGTCACTCCTTAAAGAGATACCCCGGATTCACTAAATACATACCCAGATGGCATCCTCACACACAGCATCACAAACACGTGCACCACAATATCCCACTGGCTGGACAGCCTCAGCTCTTGGCCAGTCACTCCATGGGCCTCTGCTCTACAAGACTCAGTGTTTAGAAGGGTACAAGGCCAATGGCCAGCCCCAGCCTCTAGAGCAGGACATGGCACAGCCCCTGCTAAACTCACAGCAAGGGCCAGGGAATTCAGGACAAACAGGTTAGATTCTGAGAGCTATTCTGCAAGACCAATGCACTTAATCTCTTTGCAAATTGACTGTCTAGCCTACTCAGTCATGTGTGTCGCTGTTACGTCCGAGGCGCACAAAGAAAACGACACAGAGTCCACGCTCATGAACAAGTGGAAGCCGAAGCTTCTTTTTTAATAATTTTCTGACTACTATATAGGATAGATCACAACAAGTGTGTTGAGTGGCAATGGGTAATTGGTTCCTCGGCCATCCACCCCTTGAGAGGATTGGCCAAGTCTTAAGATACCTGTTCCAAAATATTTTCAAAGTCAAAGCCATAACAATCTTGCAAAACAGCTTGCAGGTGCAAGACGTTTATGAAACTGTGACCTTGTTTAAAATAGTTTACACAGGAAAGACAGTCTGCTCACAGAATATTGAGAAAAGGCCGAAGAATTTCTCTGATTCTAGCTTTTTAGCACCTACACATGTACTCATTAGAATAGCGTATAGGAGTGAAGGCGCTACTTGAAAAGCAGTGTTTTAGAATGGAATGACTTGGATTGAAAGGAAATCTTAAAGATCAACTAATTCCAAGTTTTTTAGAAAGTGAAGGTACCCACAAAACATTATGGTTCTCTATGAACTGAAGAGGTATTTGCTACAAAAGGCAGTTTTTCAAATGAGCACCATGTTCTTACAAAGGTCTCAAATCTGCAGAGAACGTCTTTCTTTGGAAAACAATCTGGAAAATCCTCTTGTAGTAGTGTACCTTTCCGATAAAAGGTCAAGTCCATTCTGTGACACTCAGCAGAAAACTGTTTAAAATACATACATGAGTATATTCTATGCAGCTCTGTAATAGGACCAAGCAGTACAAAGTAAAGTCCCGTTCCAAAAGAGGTCAATATGTTTATGGCAGATGTGCCACTGTAGCTGTGATGGCCTAAGGACATCAGCAAATCAGCATTTGCAGCAAGAGATCAAATCTTATTAGACCATAATATTTTAGTTAGAAAAAAATCCCAGCCACAAAAACCAGGAAAGCCTTTGGGCTACCATTCTTCAGGTCTATAACAGAAATGAAAATAATCTAAGCTAAATCTCAGCTGAGAAAAACATCTCTGAACTTAACTAAATCTTTTAATCTGTTTCACATCTGACAGTAAAGGAAGGTGGTACCTGTGAAGGAAACAAAAACTGCAGTGATGAAGAGTTGGGGGGGAAATTCCCTGGCTTTTAATATCAAATAATGCTGTAAATTCAATTGCCTAGATTAGCCTTTCCAAGGTGTTTGCATTTCTCCTCTAGGATGTTAGACATTGAGTGGCTTTTTGCTTTTGGGGCTTTTTTTTTTTTTTTTTGGTAGAAGGACCAAGGGAGAAAATGATCATGAAGTAAAATGGAGCAGGCACCTGAGAGAGACTGTGCAGTCTCCAGCCTCAGTGGTTTTCACAACCAAATTGGAAAAGCCATGAGCAATGTGGTCTGATCCCAAAGTTGACCCTACTCTGACCAGGAGGTTGCAATGACACCTCCTGAGGCCCATTCCATAAACGACCATATTGTTTTTCCTCTCTGAAACTCTTCCAGTTCTAATATATGCTTTCTTGAGATTTTGGGATGGAGGTCAAAAGGGAAAGAGGAAGTAGAACTGAGCAAATTCTTCCAAAATTTGACAAACTACAGTTTTATAAAGGACACTGCATTTGTTTCATTCTCTATTTTCTTCCTCTAAGATTTAAGACTGGACTTGGGGTTTTTTGACTCCTCTTAAACATTAAGATGAAGCTTCCACAGAATCACCCCTGATAACCCCAAGGTCTTGCTCCTTAGCAGCAGCAGTCAGCTCACAGCCCATCGCTTTGTGAATGAAGCAATGGCTGCTTCCTTTGCATGTTCATCACCTGACAGTCACACACACCTAGTGAGCCTGGAGTTGTTCTAAGCAAAATGAGCAACTCCTCCCGTGGAAACCTGATAGCAGGACCAGCAGAGTGCTTCAGCAAATGTTCCCATAGGAGCTACTAAGAAACCGAGGCAGAGGGATGAGAAACACTTTTTGTAACATTCACCTTTCCCTTCCAGTGAGTGTGTGCTGGGTACAAAGTACCCCTAGTGTTGCTGTAATTTAAATTCCTATACTGTGACAACATTCTGGGTTAGCAATCAGGTTGCACCAGCCTGCTTTTTTTTATTAGAGCTACAAAACCCCATAGATTTACTAATGAAGTATTTGTAAGATAATTTTTCATTTTATCCTTTGCCTACAAGCTATGTAAACAGATAAGTTGTTCTCTTTAAACACTTCTTTAAGGCTTGCTCTGAAGAGGCTCCACATTCATGAGCAAATCCATCTATCTGATGAAGAATACATGCATCACAGAAAAGTGTTCAAAAACTTTCAAAAAGGAAGACAATGTACCCAGAAAAGACCAGGATTTAAAATGTTGGCACCCTGAGTAATTCCAGAGAATGTGATGCAGATTGAAAACCAACACTAAAGAGGAATTTGCTTCAGCTTGGCCAGCATGCCTGAGAGGAACACGTGGTTCTGTCCATTCACCAGCCCATGGTTAAGGAGATAAGCCTTAGGATCAAAGCCCTCAGGGTTAAAAAAAAAAATCATCTCAATCTACTAGTGATAGATAGATAGATAGATAGATAGATAGATAGATAGATAGATAGATAGATAGATAGATGGCACATTCATATTGCGAGTTTATTCACAGAGCAACACTAAGAGGTGAATTAAACTCATTAATAACAAACACACAGTAGTTCCCCCCAAGTCTTACTCCACACTGTGCACTTCAAGTGACACAGCCAAGAGAACTAAACTGATTATCTTCAAGAAACAAGATGAAGGACAACATGACACACAGAACTTTCCCTTTATGTTCCAATTAATTGGCTATTTTAGAAAATAAGTGAAAATAAAAGAGAAAGCCTCCTTACTACCCTGTGTAATAGAGAACTGTTTCTGTACGTTCCTACTGACAGGCCAGCAGAGACAAGGACAACAATTCACCTGCTGCTCTACGCCAGAGGACAGGCTGCAGCTCCCAGTCCATAGGCAGAATGCAGTGTATGTCAATCACATGAGTTTTTAAATGTGTTAATAGATTTTTCTCAGGCATCTAGTAAATTCTTACATTCACATTAAGAGATTATCAGTAATAAAGGATGGCTCGAATGTAATTTGTCACTTAAAGTCCATTACAACTTTCAAGAAGAAAGTGGTTGTACTTACTGAGGTTATTCTCATATCTGGAGGAATGTGGAATGACAATAATAACAAAACTGTATTGTTCATGAAAGCAGCTAGCAAAAAAAAATATTAACAGCTATTATGAGATCATTTTTATATCCTTTTTTAAACACTCCAAACATTGTTTGCACATCAATCTGATAAATACTTCATACTACAAGTCTTCATAAAGTCTGACATAGGACTCATTAAAAGCCTATTTATGTGACCACAAGATGATCAGATGAAAAAGAGTCTGCAGTCAATTTTAAATAGATGCATAACAAAACAAAAATAAATTAGACATACTGGAGGCCTGCCGGGACGGCCCCTTTTTCTTTTTCCTTTGACTTCTGCTTCTTCAAGCTCACTGCCAGCATCTGAATGTGCTGTAGTTTCGTTTGTAGAATCCCTAGGGGGGAAAAACACTAGATAAATTCAAATGATTTGAAATCAACAAGTAATCTGTAACTGACTGATTAAATACTTAGTCCTGAGCCAGAAAACAAATAAACAACAAAAAAAGTCAGCATTAAAAGGCTTTCCCCATTTATTCTGCAAACCAAGGAACCAAACATTGTTAGCCCTGGCAAAAGGCCTTACCTTTTCATCAGCTGCAATGCCATTTTATTGACTGGAAGTTCTTTATATTAACAGCTTCATTTGAAACCACACTGCACTTCAAAACTGGCTGTATTAACCAGTACATGCTCAATTCATCAATCCCACAATGTATTCACTACTAAGAACTTCCTCTTACTCTTTGTAGCTGCTTCTGAGCTGGTCTCAAGGCCCCAAGAGCAATGTGGAGTCCAACCCAGCTGGCTCATCATTAGCACAGTTACACAAAGGTTCCACACAGCTTACACCATGCTCTCAGTCACACCCCAGGACAGGCAGCTTGGGCAGCTATTAGCAAAGAGGATTCATGCTGACTGTGAGGCCCAAACCCAAAAACTCCCTTTGATCTGAAGACATTTATAATTCTTGCAGTTAGAAAAATATTTTAACTTGTACAATGGAAAACCCTTGACACTGCTCAACTCCTGTTAGCAGAGAAGCCCAAACAATATTTTCTCATTTGTTGCCATTCCAGATTTAAGACCACGATAAGAAAAAAAAAAATCCCCCAATTTTCACCACTCCTCCCAGCCAGAGGTACTTCTCTGCCTTCCAAAAAGACATGGCTGCTTGAAGAAATTCAGATTGTAATTGATCTTTTGAAGCATTAGATCTTGCCCAAGAGCAGCTCACATGCAAAACCATACCCGTTACTGGTGGGCTTTATTTTTACTGTGCAAGACCACCAGTGCAACAGATCTCTATAAACTTTCATTTACAACTAATAATGTCCTAGATTACTCAAGGATGGGTCAAGTGTAGTTGTAACCATAGACTTCTTTAAATCCAAAATAATTTCCTTGAAGTGAAAGGATTTCGGTTGCTGTACAAATTGTGCAAAGGGAAGGTGAAAACCAGACCTATTCCATATTTTATAGAGCCTCAAACATAAAAGGCAGCATTAGTGATCTGCTCTAGAGAAACTGAGAAGCTCCAGCAAGCCGAGATCTACACAAATCTCCCACACTGTCTGGGGGTTATTTTGTATTTTGCTCTACAGATCAGGAATACTTCACAAATTCGTTGTATCACCAAGAAAGCTATTTAATAATGCAGGAAGATATCCTTGTATCAGAACCGGGAATGTTCTCATACTCCTCTTTACTGTAATTACTGTATTGTCTAAGTCTGCTCTCACTCAAATAATTCTGCAGAACTATGATGCATTTCTAATACTAAGACATTGTTTTCCAACCTTTTCCAATTTGCAAGCACAAAAACACTAAGGAGTCCACAGAACCCTTTACAAAAGCCAGAATGCAGAATAACGTATATGAAACTATTTTTCTGAAAGTAACTTCAGTGGATTATCTCTAAATATTCTACACACCCCAGAACATCAGGCACCCCAGATGAAAAACAACTATTCAAGTGCATTTGAGTTCACAAATTACATGCTTGTAATGCAATACCTCTACAAAATATTGAAAATGCAGCTTTGTTGCGATACAATTAAAAAGTACCTTTTTCACGTAATAAAATATGAAATGTGAAAAAGTTAGTATCAAGCTACGAATTTGGAAAAACACCCAAAAATGTAAAAAGCCTAAAATCAAATAAAAGATACCCCCCACATGGAGTTCAAAATTGTTTGATGAAATAGGGCCACACCAGAGAAAAGCAATGCAGTAAATACAGCTGAAAACATGTTTATGCAGATGGATGTATCCAGCCTTTACTCAAAGACCTCGTCACACTGCAAGTCAATTTGACAAAAATGCACATTGCCTCACAATGGCAATTTTAATATATTTTGAATACAGAAGTAAAGAACCCCATAAAAATATCTGCTGCCTTCCGCTGCTGGAGAGAAATTAAAACCATTCTCTATTGCTCTCTCTAAAAAAAACCCCAAAGCTTTTCTCTCTGGTCTGCTCAGATCCCTGCTGGAAAAGTTTCAGGCATGGTGTGTCTGTCTAAACAATACCCCCATTCCTGGGGAAACACTGTGCTTTGCTAGCTTATAAACTTGCACCCCTAGGATCATCAGGATAAAAATTTCTCTCTATTAAAAACAGATCCAGCAATCCTCCTAGGCAAACGGCTCAAATCCTTCCCTTGAAACACCAGAGCTATATAAATAAATTAAACTCTACTTCTATTTCACATGCATCTCCTCCACAGAGAATTCGACTTTCCTATACAGCCTCAGTCCAGTCCAGCAAAACCTCCAGATAAATTTGTCTGTTTAATTCTGGAAATTTTAAATGTTTCCAAACACTGCATATGGAAGGAACAGTTAAGTTAATATCCACCTTCTATTCTTTGCCTTACACAGAGTGTTGTCTTAAACCTGATTCTCTTAACATTCTTCTGGTAAAACTTCTCTGATTTGCTGGAAGCCTCTTTGGCTGTTTCCCTTTTTGGGAAAAGCTCAATAAATGAGTACTAAGGGTGAGATTCATCTAATCTAAATTTGAGACATACGCAATGCACAACAGAAAATCTTAATGTACAAGATACCTCACACCAAGGTCAGTGTCCAAAACTGGTCAGTCAGTTTAAGTCTTACAGATTTTATTTTCTCTCCGTTGATGGTAAGGTGATCAAGACAAGCAGCTCAAATACAAATGTTTCAAACTAAACAAGAAGAATCTCGCCCTAACAACATGTGAGGAAGAAAGGAAACTTCTTTCCAGCAAAGAATATACCTAAGGAGCAAGGGGAAAACATCAAAAACTGGGTTCCCTTCAATCCTCACATTATTTGGAATAGGGAGACAGGATCAAGGACAATCTCCAGTCCTCAGCTGGTTTCATATTAAAATAAACATCATTTCAAGCAGCAAGGAATTCTGTTTGAATCATGCAACTCCTGCACAAAAAGGCCCTTCCAGTGCGGCCATGGGCCCTTTCAGTTTGGGAGGCAGTGCCTCTTGCTTCTGTCCCAGCCTCGCAGCTGCTCTGGCTGCACACACACGCCCCTTTTCCTCTTATTTCTGAGCTCAGAGCAGCAGCACAGCATCTCCTGCCTGCCTGCAGTTCCGTCAGTCTGTAACACTCAGAGAGAAGCAGCTGGCCAGCATCCATCTCCCTCATTCCCTACACATCTCGCAGAACTGCTAAGAAGCAATTTATCTGGTGGCAGTTATCCACATCTTAATAGACCGGAATTATCCTATCCTCGTTCCATGTGCATGTGACCAGGCACCTGAGGGGGAAACTTCGGCTTAGTCATAATTCATCTCTCCTGAAGCTGTTGTGAGGGAAGATAATCTGGGCCTAAGGAAACCTGCCTCATCTAAGGAGAGGCGGCAGTGCCTAAAGCTAAACCTTTTCTCTCTTAAGACTCCTTTGGCACGACAGGGACATGAGAGAATTTGACAGAGGTGGGGGGGACCTACAAGACTGGGATGAGCAGAGCAAAGGAGACAAGTGATAACCCCTTTTCAGGGCTCAGGTTTGCTCTGCTTTGCCTTCTGGTTTCTGTGGTGACTAAAGCATCCTAGATAAGTGGCAGTAACTGCAGGATCCCTTCTAAAAACTCCAGATATTATTCCAGAGTTATAATCACTAATCCTTGAAACTACCCATGTTAATGAAGAATTAACAGATTTTACAGCCCTTTACCACATCATGCTTCTGAAAAACATGTTTCCACTAACACAGTAAATTTCACATCTCTGTAAGCAAACTAAAACAAATTTACCTTTCTTCTATTATTCCACAAAGCCCTAGCTATAGAGTTTATATACCATGCCCCTTTAAAAACATACCACAGCAAAAACCTGTGTTTAAAGATCAGGTTTTGTAAAAAAAAGAAACCAAAACACTTCTATAAGCTTTTATCACTGTTGCTGAGGGGCTCGACATTTTGGCAGAGATAAATTCAGTAATTGCTATCACCAGATTCAGCCTTGTGAAAAAAGCATTCATGAAGAAAAATGGCTAAATGCACAGGCTCATGAATCATGGATGAATCAGTTCTCATGGTTGATCTTCAGAAATCTAAAGAGCAAACATGAGTCATGTCACTGAGAGAAGACTCATAGCTGTCCATCACACAGGTCAAATACACCAGATGTTTTCTCCAAACATCTGAAACACCAACGAGTGAAATCCTGTCTTCATTGTGTTCTGAAGCCACTTCTATGAATCTAGAAAGGTTGAAGATTCTCCTTTCATGTTCCCTCAACAAAGAAGAATTTGGGAGGGAATATACGATATGGTCCTAAGCAATATATATTAACATATCAAATTGGCTTTAGGATTGTTTGTTTAAAGAGGGCAGCCAGAAAGATTAGAAAACATTACAAAAAAGAAGTAGAAATTAAGCACAGGAATGGGAGATTATAATAATCCTTCAAATAATTAATTTAAGAGCTAGAAAGGAAACCCTGGCGTTCCATGTGGAACCGGACTGTGTCTTCCCAAACCTGTAAAGGTGTGATGCTAGTACTCCCTAGCCCAAAAAGTGCTTCAGGTTTCCTCACCCTTAGCCAGTGCTCTTCCTGATGAAGCCTGGCTGAGACCTTCTGAATTAGCATTTGCCACTTTCTTTGACACTTCATCCACACTAGCCAATGTTCTGAGCCCTCAGGAGAGTCCCAAAACCTTATGTGCAAATCATGCTGAGTTCTTTGTAAAATGAAAGACCTCCTCTTGTTCATCAGCAATCAAAACTACATGTATTGTTGAGGATGACATCTCACCAACACTTCACAGAGTAGCATTAAATTATTCCAAACACTACCAGAAAAAATAACATTCATGGTTTTTTTCGCTCTTTGATTTGCTTAATATTGGTGGCTCTGATTAAAGAATATGCCGGTATATTCAATGTCCCTCAGGTTTTTCAGCTGATGTGTAGCGTTACCAAATCCATTAATATGTACTTTTTAACCTTAAACTCTGTGATATTCCATTCACTTTTTAGTCCACCTGGGTTCTTGAGGTGGGAACGGGAATATCCCTTTCCTACCACTACCATCACACATTCTCCTAGCTTTTTATTCTTGGCATATTTCACAAACATTCCCTCACTTCTCGAATGTGGCAAATCCAGGAAATATGAACCAATAAAATGTTCTTCCACAACTAATCCCTAAGTCAGCAAGAACCCCCTCAGGCTGACACTCCCCCTCAGTGCTGCCCATCAAGGTCATCCCCAGCTTTAGCCTGTACTCACCCACAACTAAGTTTTTTTACAGAGGTTTTAAAAATACAAAAGAAAACTGTAATGCAAAGCATGTTATTATTAAAGTCAGACAAGTTTCTTTTCAATTGTCCAACCATTCAGTTTCTTAAATAATAGGACTTGAAATCTTAGCTTAGAACCCCACTCAACCCTGATAAACTGAGGCTCCTCCACACCCTGAGGTAAAAAAAAATAAATTAGAAAACATTCCAAGCAAAAAATAAATTAACAGTAGATAGTTACCAAATGTACCTGGTGCAGGTCCCTGGCACTGGCAGCAGGGTGGTCACAGAGGGGGCTCTGTGAGGGGATGGTGGGGGGCTCTGTGAGGAGATGAAGGGGGGCTCTGTGAGGGGATGGTGAGGGGCTCTGTGAGGAGATGAAGGGGGGCTCTGTGAGAGGAGCCCATGCTGGGGTGGGCTGGGCACCCACGCTGGGGGCATGAGGGGATAGGGTGGGATGAAAGATTGAAGGTGAACTGAGGTAAGGGCAGGGGTAGAAGGAACACCTGGTGGGTTTTGTCTTTGTTTCCCCCATCATCCAAATCTTTTTTATTTAGCAATTAATTAATTTTCTCCAAGCCAAGCCCTGTTGCTATTTCTCTGTCATTAACTCACCCCATGAGCTTCTTCACTTTGTGTTCTCTCCCTGCCCTGTGAAGAGGGGAGCAGGTTCCTGTCTCTAAAATTCCGTCTTAACTCTATTTGATTTACTCTCCAGCTCCTCCTACTATAGACTTCCACTCTGTTCTTCCCAGTAGCTCACTTTATCCAAGCAAAGTCATGTTCCCATGTGCATTAGCCACTCCTGTTTCCCAGCAGGACCAAAACATGTCCGTGCCACTTGCTGTCTTCAACTGCAGTAGGCAAAGGCTTTTTGCACAATAAATTCAGCTCATTGTAAGAAAGTACACAACTGGAATACACAATATGGTGTGAGACAGTACACAACTGGAATACACAATATGGTCAATTATGACCAAAACCAATACAATGCTGCTGAAATCTCACAACATTCAGAAGCAAAAAAGGAGCAAAGACGTTGTTTTGCTTTTCACGGCAAAGTTAAATCTCTATACATAGAAAGAAATATTTTTTAGATTAAGTGTTTTGCAGTTTTTCACACAGTTTCTCAGCATATGAAAACACAGGAGGCCTGGAACAGTCACACTAACATGCGCTTCTCTCAAACTCGTGCTTTATCCTCACAATCACCTCTCTGTTTACTTCAACCTTTATAAAAGCCAAGATTTCAAATGTAGAGAGAAGCGAATACTCACTGTAGTACTGGCAAATCTGAAGTAATCATTTTTGCAGCACTCTTGAAAGTAAGAGCTACATAGAACTTCTTCTCAAAGTTATTAATAAGACAACTACTTGGAAACCTCTTTCATGAAAAGAATGTTAAAGTCCAGTCTGTAAGAGAGAGAAAAAAATTGTTAGATGTGACTCCAAAATAGTAACACATTGAATAAAACATGCTGTCAACAATAAAGGTCAATTTTGAAGTAGCATCACTATTAAACCACAAGAAATTTAGAATGGATGACCCCGAAACAGCTTAACCATATTCTTGCATTCAGTTTTTACACTTCTGTTTAGGCAACTTTATGCAATTAAATAAAAATTTAAAAATAAATGTTCTGCATTACTTCCCATATTTGTTTACCACCATATATGTGTGTTTAAATGGCACTACACCCATTCAATCAGACCCTCTGGCTCACAGCTTTGTGTGACTGAATTTCACAGAATAGTCAGAAGCTGTGCAAGTGCCTAACTGCAGCAGAAGGTATTTTAACTTAATGAAACTGAAGTTGTAAGTTTAAATAATAAAGTAGACTGCATCTGTGGTGTCACTAATCCACCAGTAACATTTCTCTACCCAAAAGACTAACCAAGGAATTAACTACTGGCAGCAGACGTGACTTTACCATGAAATAATGGCACAGTATGACAGATTCAATAATCTTCACTGGAATAAAACACAGAACTGCCATCCTATTCTTCCAGAAAACGCAAGTTCTGGAGAAACTCAATAGATTTGTTCCAGTCTCCCCTTTTACAGGCCTGGGGTAATATGAAGAGCTGCATGGAGCACTGCAGTTCAGCAATGGCAATGAATACCAAGGACTTAACTGAGTGTTTTTAAAACATGGGATATGTTCAAACTCTTTTATTTAAATACTTAATTTCCTCTTGATGGGCATTTCTTTTCCTGTGCTCTAGTAACTTTGCACAAGGCAGGAGGAAAATCCAGCCAGGAAGAGGTAATGTGACCTGCATCAAATGGAGGATCTAAATGAAACTGCACCTTTCTAAACAAAACAGTACAGCACACAAAGTATAATTTCCACCCTAGTACACACACATCAGTGTTTATTTCCCAAACTCTACAGAATGAACAGACTTTTTTGCCTCTTCATATTACAACTCCAATTAGACTCACAGTTGCATACAACTAGTTCTTCCAGTACTTACTACTCTGTGCTACCAACAGGTTTACTTACAGTGCCTCATCATGAAATTTACATATTTTTATACCATATAATTAGCAAGCCACTCTGTTGCAAAACACATGTCAACAAACAAAAAGTTTGTTCGGAGCTAAAAGCATCACTCTAGCATCAATGGTTTAAAGGGGCCAACACACCAGGCTGGTGTAAAAGCTCTCCAGTTTCACTCTGAGACAGAAGTTGGTCTGAGCTCTCCTTGAACAAAAATGTCTTATATGCTGTTTGTGCTATTTCCATAAGCATTTCTTCATTAGAGACACTGCTCATTACTGTGTTTCAAAGGATGTGATTGCTCCTAACAGGGCAATGACACGTCCAGTCGACAACATAAAGCACCCACTTCAGACACTGGTACAACTTTATCATAAACAAGCACAGCATCAGACTGAATTAAGTTCTGAGCTGACTTCCTATATGAAAAAATAAAGGCAATGACCAGATCTCTGAAAAGGAGCAGTTCACTACAACTGGAACAAGACTGAAGAAAGCAGTATTTTTTTGTGCCCACACAAGCACACACACACACACACACAGACACACGCGCGCGTGTGCTTATGCTAGCTGGAGCTCAAAGGAAACCTATTCATCTTAGATCTTCAGATTATCTACTTCCAGCAGGACTTTTCAGAAAAGCTTCCTAAAGAAGTTCAAGAAAATTTATTTGTGCTCCGTTTGAGGTATCTTCCACAGACATTTAAGGCACCCTGCACAACTGCTATGTGGGATTTCTATTTTTAATTTTCCTTTTTAACCTAATCACCGTTCCCAACCGTTGGCTCTGCATGCTCAGATGTAGTAATCAGCAGCATTCAACTGCTCTAGGAAAGTGCTCTCGCCCACAAGGAAAAGGATACTTGCTCAGAGATAGCTTATTTGAAAAGCTAAACCCTGATTTAGAAGTACGGAGTGAAGGGTATAAAGAGCCAGAAGCAGAAGAGAGGGCCAAGGCACCAGGACCCACGGTGCTAAGGGCAGACAGACGAGGGCCTGTGGTGTTCTCTCCTTGTCCTTATGCTAAACAGCAAACTGCAAAACAGGGCTGCAAACACCCATCCCTCTGTGGTAAAGTTCAGACTGGACCACCAGAAGATAACAAAGTTGCCCTTCTACACTCTTGTATTAATAAAGCCAGTGTGTGACAACATACAAGAACAGTTTGACAACTGTAGAAAATTCACTGACCCTTACAGACTACACAAACATGAACCTCTGTGTTTTTCTGGTTTTAATAAAAGAAATATCTGTGTCTGAAAGATGATCGTCTCATAACCTGGAAAATCAAACTCTCCCTCTTTCTCTCCTTCAGCCTGAGAAAAAAAGTAATTGATAAAAAAATCCGGAAAGCTTGAGACACAAAACCATTTTGTCACCTGTCCTGGAGAACAGAACAGGGGGAGGAGTACTTCATACTTTGGCATTTGGGGATATTTTAACTATAATAAACACAATACAGTCCTTTAACAAGCAGACAACTACTTCTCTTTTAGTTTAGGAAAAAAAGTCTGATGTTTTCATTCAATCCCAATTATAATGACCTTTGTACCCTTGCAGCTTTTTGAACCCGCAACTCTATATTTTAAGATGACATAAATTTATGCTGGTCCAGTTAAAATTACCTATAGAGGAATATAAAGCAGAGAGTAGAAGACACTATTTAGTTCAAACATCCAATGGAAAACAAGTAAATGTTTCCCTTTTTTGCCTGTTTTCCAAGCATGCACAATAATCAGGGCAGACATAATGACCATGATAAAAAACTGCCTCTGTAAAAAAAGTATTTTCTAGTAGATTGTTTGCTTTATTATAGTTTTTCTTCAGTAAGTATCTCATAATGAGCTCAGTTTTAAAAAGTGTCTAGGATTTTACAACAATGAATCCAATACACGCATTCCATCAATATTTCCTGTAGTTTTTACTAACACACAAAGCTACCCACATTTTTTGCTGTCTTTAGGTTGTTTGCCTCTCCAGTGCTGAAGTAATCTACCCATTTTAGCCAAAAACCAAACAAATTAAAAGATTGACAACACCCTGACGGAGTCCTTCCAAGCAACTCTCTGACAGCAACAAAACCAAATCAAGTTCAATTAACTCTATTATGGACTAGGTACCTACACCTTATAAAGCTGAACCCAAAACTTAAACAAATAACAAAGAAAACCAACTACTAAATCTAGCAGTTACTACATTATTAATTCCGTTGCCTAGAAGATACCCCAAACAAAAGGTAACAGGCATTAGACAGACTTTTAATACAGCATCCTTTCCTTGTTGAGCAAGTCACCTTACCCCATCCAAGTGCAAAACATATTCAAACAACGGCTCACACAAATGAAGCAATGTCTTCTACAATTAACTGGTAATGCCTTTACCCGCTTCCTTCATTTCCCATTTCTAATGGCTCTGCTCTCTCCCTCGGTGCTCCCTGCTGGAGTACGTGATGGTGTGCCATGCCCCTGCACAGCACCAGAAAACAACACACAGAAAACTCTACTTTTTCATCGTTCAGAGACAAGATTTGTCCCCTCAATATTCTTGCCCAAAACCCGTATCTGACAGCTAGGAAAAGGCATCAGCACAAACAACAATCCTGCACTGTACACCCAGGCAGAGCTTCCATCAAGCAGGTGAGAGAGAAGAGAGGATCAGATGCAGGCAGATCAGTTCTAGCCTTCCCTGCTTTATCCACGGCCTTGGGCACACCACAGAAGCCCTTCCTGCCCAGCTACCCATCTGCAACGCGAAAATAGTATCTAGAAACTTCAAATGTGAATTCTAAATCCTGCAGAAATAGAAAAACAATCATCAGGAACTAACCTTGTAACAAATTTACCAAATGCTGTGATGTGTTCTGCATCACTCAGGAGTTTTTGTTTGCTCTGGATTAAATATTCTATAAGCATAAGCTTTATTTCTGCTACAGGTTTGGAATTTGAAACAAATTATTCATGTTGACCCTACAGCCACTTGATCAAAAGCCAAATTAGATCACCACTCCCAGCTCTGATTTTGAAAGCACATAGCATCACTTAAGGCCAAACAAGGCATAATGCTCATTCAGCCCATCTTCAAAATAATTTCACTGAAGTTCTGTGCACAATAGATATTTCACTTTACCACATTATAGTAAGTACTTAAACCAAAATTGAAAGTCCAAGTATAGAAAAATTACCACTGAGCACTAGAGAGTTCCTCACTACTTATGGTGCATAGCAAGCTCCCTCTGTGGTCTGCAGCATTCCTAATCCAGTCAAACCATGTCAGAAGGCGGAAACACGAGCAACAACTAGGCTAGCACAGCATGGCGATGCTTCACTTCCTACATGCACCAAAATCATCCTGGATATATTATTAGGAGTAGCCCACATCCCTCTCCAGAGAGTCTCTGCTGTTCCTGTTATCCACTCCAGTACAACCTGCAGTTCCCAGCCTGCAAAGGCACATCAATGTCAAACCCAAAACCCTGGGAGAGCTGTTTGGCACACCAGATGCTTGTGCTGCCCTTCAGAGGCACGTGGGCAGACTGAAGCACTGGACACACAGGAATCACGTGAAGTTCAGTGAAATGTACGGCCAAGCACCACACAGTGAGACTGTACACAAAACTGGGGTATTTAGCAGATGTTTATTATCATTGACTAAAGTTTCCTTCTTTTCTTCCGTTCTTCACAGGTATCACCAGACATTTTATCCATACCTGTGGGATCAACAACTATCTCATGGCAACCCCTAGCTGTCCATTTAAATTGCCTTCAACTGCAGTTGTCTACTCAGTCGCACCAACATGCAGAACTGCCTCCACAGGCAAAACAGCTGTTGCTGCTTCCTCTCACCAAATGCTTTTAGCCTAGACAGGTCCTGCCCAGTCAGTCAGAAAAATCATCTCAAGTGTCACACCGTAGCGTGCGATATTATTCTGTGCTCTTCGACAGTCCAAACGCAAGACCTTGCACTGAAAGGCCACACAAATCACTTCTTCCAGAGCTGGGAATAACATCCTCACGTGACAAAAACCTCCGAGTCATACTACCGCATTTCTATACTTAGTTTTCTGTCTCTAAAAATGTGTGAACTGCCAAAACCAATCAGTTTTTCTGTATCTTCTGCTACCATTTCCAGAAGGTAGCAGCTAATTCCTATACTGTGCAGGTCTGTGCCAAGGCACCGACACCAAGATCACACAGGAAAGCTGGTACAATCTTGTACCCATGGCTGTAATAGCATAATTAATTTATATGTCACGCATCACTCAGACAATTGTGTTTGATCTCCAGTGTTTAGTCCAATAGCTTTTATCATATACTGCTTTCTTCTAATGCCTAGGATGGCTAATACTAAAAATACTAATCAATGCTTCATGAAAACAATTGCCTGTAGATCTGGCTTGCTCAAGAACAGAAATGCTATAATTTCAATTTGTAATTATAATTTTTTTTTTAATAAATGAAAATTTGATGGACTGAGCATACGAAAACAAGCTTGCTTTCCCTTTGTTATTCTTACAGACTCTTCAGACATAACTGCTCCTTCCTCTGTGGACACTCCATGAGACACTTGACCTGATTTTCTGCAGCACTGAGCATTCACAACTGTGACTGAGATCACCAGGGGCTACGGGCACTCCGTCACTCATAAGGCAAATAATTATGGGCTGATTGCACAACACTAAGAGTTAAGGCACTGAGTTCTAATGTTAGTCCAATATCTGGATGATTAAGGTTTAAATTAACAGCTTGCTCCTTCCCATCTCTCCATTAGGATAACATCAGCTATCTACCAGCCTCATGCCTACCTGGTCTGAACATAAAATACACAAAGCGAAAAGGGCTCTACAAAGTTACTTCTACCGTCCTCAAGCTGTGAGAATGAACAGATGTACCTGTGAAGCCTTCTGCTTCTCTGCAATTGTATTTCCAAAACTTAGAGGAGTCTTGAGAAGATAAACTCAATTGCCTTTTTAAGATGATGCAAGAGCATTGAGAATCATAAAAAAAGCCCATGGAACAAATTTTGAGAGAGATTTTGCTCATTGTAGAAACTGTGGAGTCATCCTCCAAACAGAAGACTGAGCAATCAATAAAAACTTGCAAAAGACTGAAGAATGAAAGGGACAGCGTAAGTGTGAGTTATCAAGTCAATTAAAGTTATCAAGGTAATTAAACGCTTCCCCCAAAAAGGACCATCCTGCTTAGCTGATGCTCACTCAGCTCACTAAAATGGCCTAAAGCTTTTTGATGTTTTGCACAGTTGATTTCAGTGGGCCAAGCCAGTGTTCCAGGAGGCTCCCACACACCTGTGCACAGGGCAGCAGCAGGAGAGCACAGCTGGACACAGACCAGACTGAAGGAGGACGACTTCTTTTCCCACGTGTAAAAACTGCTGCAAAGGCAATGGAGAGGGAGAATAAAGAGTCTTTCTCAGCGAGAACACACAAGCAATGGGTTTTACCGCAGCAAGGAAAATTCAGGTAAGACACATACCAATCAGGTAAGGACTAGTGAAGCTCTCCAATAGTTTGCTCAATCAAATGTGAATTACCCGCCACTGAATGTCTTTGCTTTTCCCAGGTAGATGGGTCATGTTTGTCAGGTACAACAGGCAAAGTCTGTGGTGAAAGCTTATTCCGAGGAGCTTGAAACAGCTGGGAAAAACCAGACAAGGCTTTTGGGACACAGCCCGCTTTGGGTCTGAAAACATGGCACAATCAGAACTGTGCCTGCTGGAGGGGAAAGGCTGGGGACTAGGCCAACTCTCCATACCCTTTCTTACCCCCATCTCTTCTAATGTTTCTGGGACTTTTACCCTCAATCAAACCCATGTGTGACAATAATTAAAACTAAATCCAGTGATTAAATTCACACTCAAGCACGGCAGTGAGTGCTCATTGCTAGAAAATAATCCACATCTAGAGGAAGGCAGGAATCCCTGGCAGAGTCAAACATGTAGAGGGCCGCAGAGGCTTTGGATATTCATCACTGTGCAGCACAAAGCACAGCAGGCCAGGAGCTCACACTGTCTGCAAGCACACCAGAAGCATCGTTAATAGATTTTGTGCTACCTCAGAAAAGTGTTTACTCATCTGTAATTTTTCTCAGCAGTGGACATCTGGTGTTCTATTATTCATTGCATCTGGAAAATTGCCAACAGTAAAAGCAATTTTCACAAAAAGGAAGCAAAGCCTGACATGCAGAATGCTGGAATAAAGGGAAAAACTCTCAGAATGGCTCAAGTTTTTGTTCTGTCTTTTCTTTTCTCCTCATATGGGGGACTCTGAGGAGAAAAGCCAAAAGGAACTGCAGAACATTTTTTCCAGATTATAAAAGAAAACATGCATTTTCAAGTCACATATAAATTAAAAACTCTGGGAAATGACTGATTCTGGTATTCATTTGAACTTATGAGGGAAGTGCACAAAGGCCAGATGAAAATAAGGTCACTGAAATACTAACTCAGCTGCTGACAGAAAGGATATTTAATGGTTAATATAGAGACTTGCATATATCAAGTAGAAGAAAATGTAGGATGACTCTAATGCATAATATTCCACCAATTTGCTGATAGGTACCTTTAATACTCTCCTCAGAAGAACACAAAGGCATAATGGCTCTTCAAAGGAAGGAGGCGGCGTTGAGGACTTTGTTACAGCATTCCCACCTCTGAGAACTGATCCTTCAGGAAGCCACATCTCAGACTCTGAGCTTGGAGGAGCAGCTCCATCAATTCATTCGTTGCCAGACCTGTCAAGATCCACAGCCTGGCAAAGCTATCCCGATGCAAGTCCCTCAACAGCAAAGATTTCTGGGCATTATCTCAGAGTGACTGAAGCACGGAAAGCCTCTCCTCAGTATTCACATCTCCTCCAGAGATAAGCCTTACAAAGTTTTAGACTAAGAGTCTTTCAATGCTATCAGTTCAGGAACTGGACGATCCTGGAGTACCAGTTTTTCCGAGTCCAGGGAATTCAGCAATGCTCCAATGGCAAAACCCCATGGATTCCTGTACTAGCGCCTGTCTAACAACAGGTTGGAGGCTCAGCTGAACCCTCAGCCTGATGCAGCTAATTGGCATCTGTTCCACTACAGCTCCTTATTCACTCAAGTATCATCTTTTTGTGTACATGAGGGTATGTGGATATTTTTAAATTATTAAATACTTCATGTTTCGAGCTCCTCAGAAGTGATGTTGCATTTAAAAAGGGGATTAGTAAATATCCAATAAGCATTTTATAAGGAGCATAATGCTATCTCTCTGCAGTGAGGCAGTCTTAATACCCTTGTTTTTAGTAACCATTTTTACTAGCATTAAGTGGACAGGAGTTCCACTGATGCTTTTCATTTAAGCAGGAATAAATTTCAACCAGAAATATAAGAAAGCTGTTTTTCTTCCATTGTTAATTATTTTTAGCCCAAGTAACTCTGTAAATTATTTTTTTTAAAAATCCCATTTGCTTTAGCATAAAAGAGACTTCTCAAAAGAGGTCGTGGTAGCACAGATTTTTTGACTCTTGACTCTTGACATTCTGTGGGACTACTGACAGCACATAAGGATGTACAACAGAGAGGGAGTAATTTCCATATCCTTCCCATACCCACTAGCCAGAGAACCTAAATTATAAACACCTGAAAAGCTCCTAAAAAAGAGTTTGTGAAAACTGAACAAGAGCCAAACAAAGGAGCAGAGGCAGACCAAAAAAGATTAAGCTATCAAAAAAAAGTCATTATAGACATAGATATAAAAATGACAGAATCAAACTTTACTTCCCAACCCCAACAACTTATTGACAAAATTCAACCTGATATCAAACCAGACACCCTCCACCTACAACTTGTACCACAACAATCCCTCTTCTGAACCAATCCACAACTTGCAGCCTTGCAGGGAAAAACCACCCAAGCCCTAAATCCCACCATGTCCCAGACACCAAAGAAAAAGCTGTGAGTAATACCACACCCTGACAATCAGCAAAACAAGCAGGCAACTCTGTCTTGGTTCTTCTTCATTAAAATTGGCTTCAAATTCTCCTCCCAGTAAATGAATCAACACCATTCTCTTCTACCAGGAACTTTTTTATGTGTTCCCCAAGACCAAGAGGCTGTGCAGGTCCTTAATCCAAGGAGACCAGATGGAAAAAAACCCATCAGAACACATTAGAGTATTCCCCTCTTCAGCACCCGGTGAGCTGGTTACAAGACAAACTACACTGCATCTATAAACTACACAATTTAAATCATCCCTCCATCAAACCATCACTGCTACCACAAACGCACTAAGTTTCCCATTGACCACATTTTGTCTCAAGAACTTATAAGAACAATAACTCCAGAGTCCGCATGCTGCTAAATAGCTCCAATGCATCCTAACCTGACACTGCAAGCCTACAGTACTGTACAAACAAGCCTACTCTTCTTCTGAAACATACAGATGACACGTGTTTTTCCTGTGAAAACTCTTACAATTTCAAAGCCATCCAACACGTGACACCAAACATGTGACACCAAACAAACACCTCTATCAGACCGTTCCCAAAGCCCGCACTCAGACTGGTTTCCTGTCCACCAGGCCAACACCTCCTGTCACGAAGCCAACAACGCGAAACTCCAACAAGCCATGCAGCGGAGGCAGTGCCCCAAGAGCCTGGGCGTGTGCTGTGAGCACTCAGCGCTGCACCTGCACTGAGCCAGGAGAACCTTCCCAAAGACTCCCCCGCACAAAAACCTGCCAACGCTGCTCAACAAACGGTACATCCTCCGTTGGCACACAGGGCACAGCTTTTCACCTGTAGCACCTATACAGCCACATCCTTCACTGCAAAAGCATCCATTAAAAACTTTCTCTTCATCTATCTTAAAACAATCCGACCACCACAACAAAGTCATGAGGAAAAGCACATTTTTTCACTGGACACACACAACCATGCTGGAGCTAGAAATAAAAAGCCTTGCAAGGATGTTTCCCAGGTGACCTCATACTGCAACCAAAATTCACACCTAAATCCACAGGCTAAGGCAATTCCCCAAAGCCCGATGGCTTCCCCTAAACTACACAGGTGAACAGCAACAGGACGAGCAGCAAACAAGGAAATGATGATTTGCCAGCAGAACACTTCCCAGAACAAAACCATTCCACTCCTAAGTTCTCACTCCTGATCCGAAACACTTAGGAAGGTGCACAGCCAGAAAATAAAGATTCACAATCATTTTAAATAATTCACTCATAAGGGAAAGTGGCTTTGTCCCACGTTAGTTTCCTCCATCCCTATAACTTATCTCTCTCCCCCACAGGCAATACCTCCCCACACCTCAGCAGAGCTCACAGCAATTAATTGGTTTCTACACGTACTGAGCTTGAGGACTGTGGTTTTATTTCAGTCTAAAGCAGTGCGATCCAGGAGCCTGCCTACTTTTTTACAGCAATGTCAACCGACCTAAAAAACACATTACCTGCACCTACAAGCTTTTCCTGATTGAGATTGAGACATGAGGGGGGAAAAAAGAATCCAAGGACTCAAGAAATAAAATATAAGCTAAAACAGGGACAGCTACCCACCAGCATTTCCTAATGACTTCCCCAACACAGAAATCACAAGAAATCACTGAAATAGTGTAAGAAATAGGAACTAAGTTATTATCAAGTACTGTGCACGACTGGCAACAGCTCTGCAATAGTCCAAAAAGCAAATATCAATAGGGAAAAGACAAATTAGCACCTGGGAAAAAGATTTATTTTAGCTCTGCAAATAATCCTGAAGAAAAGCTTTTATAATTCAGAAATTAATTTTGGTTAGTCAAAAACCCTAGGAAGACTAGGTAGGGGGCGAAACTGCTTGCTCTTTGCTATTTAAAAATGTCTTGTGCGGCACAATAAATCCATTAAAAGGGAAATTTTCTCAGGGAAAAAATGTTTGAAAAAACCCTCAATATCTCTTCCATTGCTTTCTCATTTTTCCAGGCACAGGAATGATGAGTGTACAGATGGAAGAAAATGATCACACTGTGTGGAACCAGTTGAGAGACCAGTTCCAAACTGGACAAACTGACAAACCGAACAAGCGCTATCAGAAATACAAGGAGGCGAGGCGAGAACACAGAAACCAGTGCGTGACCTGGACAAGAAGCTGATTCAGTTTCCTTTCTTAAGGACTTCACATCCAACCAGGCTGTTTGCCCTCCATCTCCTGACAATTTCTGGCCGTGCTGCCAAACACCAACAGGCCTGACAGAAGGACAGGTACCTCAAAAGGGGATTTTTGAACGGAGGCACTGGCTGAGCCCAGTGCTCTGGCGCGGGTGGAGGCGGGGACCAGGATCTACAGAAGCGGCTTTTGTCCTGTTGATCAGACACAGTTTTGTTCTGCTATCAGACACAGATTTGTCCTGCTATCAGACACACAGCTCGGAGCCCACGTGCCCTGCCCAGCCCAGGGAAGGTGCTGAGGCGATGCTGTAGTAGAGGTGCAGAGCACAAGGACGCAGGTGAACTGTGGATTTACTGCAGTGTAGCACAGAGCAGGATCACCAAAACGTGCTTTGCTAACTCCACTGACCACACAACAACTGATTTCCCACCTTCCTCCTCGCTGCCCTCTGAGTGTTTTCCCTCCTCACTCAATACAAATACTTTACCTTGAAGGCATGGTGACAGCTCAAACTTCAAAGATATCACTAATTTACTTGGATACTCTAAATTACAAACACTGATGATTTCTTTTATAACTGCATCTTGCATTGCTTACAGAAATACAGGAACACCTTTTTTTATTTCTGAAGAGTTACTTAGACAAGCAGATGACAAAAACCAGAATTAGTGTGACAGTGTCTGAGCAAGCATCATTCATTTTTGTGCTCTCAACTTTAAAGCCTAGCCAAAAATACTTTCTCCCAGTAACTCTGACAGCAGTCCTTCCCCTTAGACAAGGAAGTATTTTTTGGTCTGGGAAATATTTACTAAAACAGTTCATTGGACTAATGCGGCAGTTTTCAGCCTAATGAAATAGCTTAGCTAAAGCTTAGCCAAAACAGACCACTCAAAAAGAGACAGAAGAAAGATCTTGCCTCCCTTGGAAAGGCTGCTCCATGATGCTGGTAATGAAGCTATCAACAGTTCCAGCATGAACTGCCAGAGTGTTTTATTTTTCTTTGAAGATACCCTAACAGAGAAGAAACCTTGTGGTACTGGAAAACTGGAACATGGACTTTGCCAGCAACCTAAAGCCGTTACCCTCCCATGGGAAATAAATAAGGTACCAAACCTGTTCCCCACCTGATCCCCAAAGACAGCTGACCTTGACTGTGAATTGAGGAAAGAATCCAAGGATTAATCACCAGAAGAAATGCAGAGTAACTGCAGCGAGCTGCCTCACAGGTAGCAGGCTAACAGATTAAATCAAGAGCCACAAACCAGCGTCTCCGAGGGACCCAAGAACAGGGATCCTGAGGCTATCCTGATACAACCAAAACTTGTTTAGAAATGTGCTGGGGGTTTAGAGGCATCTGCCTGGTTGGTGTCTGTGCAAGGCCAAAGCTCCATTCGAGATGGAGTGGTGAAGTTAAGGTCAGTGTTCAGAGCACAGTCTTCAACATCTGGAACTTAAGAAGTGCTACTCACAGAATTCTCCACTAAGCTACAGTGATGGTCTCCAAGAGCACCAACCTTCTGCTTACACACACACAGCCTCACTAATCTCCTCCCTGGGAATGACAGACTAAGGAAAAAAGAAAAATTAACAGGTGAGAAAAGAAAACCTCGTGCCTAGAAGAGAAGAGAATCGTCTTCTACCATCAAATATAAGACACTGGAAATAGATAAAGCACAGTTCTCTCAGCACTGCTGGTAAGACTGAGTGAAACTTAACAGAAGCTCCGGAAAAGAGAAGCTGAGGCTCTCCAGTGAGGGGGGAAATTCCAGCAGCTGATCCACACAAGAGGATATTTCCCCCGTAAGACTCCTTGGCCTTTGTTTTCGCAGAGAAGAGAACAGATCACACAGCTTTAAATATTGAAGAATTTGCAAATACTTTCTTCAGCCCTTTGGAAAAATAGGCAGAGGATTTTCAGTATCTTACACAGTTACATAAAATGAAAATACATCCAGTAACTGATATTTGAAACTGTCAGGCTGTAAGAGCAAGAGTGAGAATATTTTGAAGCATTTCCTTAAACAGATTCTCAACTCCCATGAGATTCTCAAGAGCAAATTCTAGCTAAAAATTGTAACCCCAGGAGTTAACTAAGGGAACATTTCCTCTAGGAACAATCCTTACAGAAAATACAAGGAAGACACAAGTTTTCATTTTTCTTGTACCTGGTCCTACCTCAATTTCCCTACAAATTATTCAAATAAATGTAAACATTAATCTATAAGCATTGCCTTCACCCTTGAGGCAACATTAGAGCAAGCTTTTCCAGAGCACATAGTATACACAAATATATTTAATAAAGCATTCAGCAATTATTTGAATACTTTAAAAGTATCAAGGAAGCTTTTTTTCCAGGGGTTATATCAACACTTAGCACATCCACAAATCAAGTTCTCAAAGCACAGACAACATGACTACATATCAGAGAATAATAATTAAAAAAACCAACAACAAACCAACATGGAATAGATATTTTCTTTTTCAATAGGGTTTTGGGATGAGGTTTCATACAATGGTTCAACCAATCTGATGGACTGCGTTGTTTAAAATGCAGTTCCCGCTCTTTCCTCCTACTCCTGACCACATGTTCCTACTCCTTTTTTTCTACAGCAGCTTGGATACTCCCAACAAACCAGTGAATGGAGACACAGGGGACACTGGAAAAGAAGGGAGCAAGCAGATCCAGTCCTCCTGCCCTCCCTACCACGATCCCTCCTCCCTGCTGCCATCCAGGCAGCACAGCAATTCTACCATATTGATTCAATTGCAAATGCAGCACAGCTTTTTCATGGCTTTTGCAGAACAAAAGAGGCAACACAAAGTCCACATTAAACACCCCACACTATAACTTGAGAAAAATCTAGATTACAGTATCATAGAGCACTTCCTACACGTGACCTTATTTTCATTTATCACAATCCAGAATGTGCTCTGTTAAGTCATTCATTTTCTATTATCTTAAGGCAGTGTTAATTCAAGGCTCAAAATAATGGCCTAGCTATAGGTTGACCACTTTACAAGAGATATATGAATGCTCTCTAATCAGAGCAGTAAAAATTAAAAAATAAAGAAAAACCCAGGAGACACTATTGGAGAACTATTTCAGAGAAAAATAAAAATGCAAAGAATTTGGGATAGAGTACTCTGCACAGCACGTTTAGCTAAGTTTCAGAGCAAAACCAAAAGCAGAGTCAGTGGGAAATAACATCTGAATGAATGTCTGGGAATGCCAGTCACTACCATCCACATCTACTGCCCTGAACATCAGGCACCGCGGCTCTGCCCTCCTATGGCTGTACTGGCACGTGGCTTTCTGCCCATTTGTACAATCCAGGAAATCGTCTAGCAATTCTAAAAACTCTTGTCCAGTTGTTTGTATTTGGATCAGCTCCCTGAACAGGCTCATCCCTCGTCTGCATGAGCACAGGACCAGGACTACGGCGAGACGGGAACAACCAGGGGAGAACAGGACCAGGAGATCTAAATTGTTACGGAAATGCATTGTACCTTGCTGAAAGACCTTACAAATGAGGGAAAACCCCCCAGTTTCTCAAATTCCAGTGTATACTACAGATGTACTTCAAAAATAGGTGTTAATGTTCAATAAATACAAGACATGACTTTCGGATCAAGCGAGTATGGATTCCTTTCCTACCCAAACATCTAAAAGATGTCGAAGAAAAAGCAGAGTCAGATTAAGGCCATTTGGAGGTTTTTTAATAATCTTTGCATAAATAGAAAGAAAGCATCTAATTATAGCAGATGATAGCCAGTTTCTTGCCAACACATGCGATTTCCTAAGTAAGCATTTTCTCCACAAAATTCTCTTATGCTGTTTTGAGGCGAGAGGACAGGGAGGGGGGAAGGGCTACCTTCTTTCTGACTCTCCCATTTCTCATTTTTCTATCAGTATTAGTCTGCATTAACAGCCAAATCATACACACACACTCACACAACACTGCCAGTGACCTACTAGAAAGTTGCTATAGCAACGACTGCTTTCAGAAATACACGTTGTGCATTTTAAGTGCCATCATAGTGTAACTCATCTGTCAATTAATAACCATGGCTCACAGGAACACACCACATACTCCAAAAAAAATTAACAAATAAACACAGAGGCTTTTTGTCCACAAAAGGAAGTACTGGGAAACCCAGCGCAGGCTTAGACTCACCACCAATGGAAAAAAGAAACAAATGACACTTATTTAGCACCAAGATGTAACTCTTATATTCCTGTTTAAGTGCACAAAATTCATGAAGTATGCAAAAATTTCGCTTCGGTCTTAAAGGGGGAAATCACTCATAAATATCATTAAGTGTCTAATTTAAGCAAATACAGCTTAGTTGTAAAATCATCTATAGGAACACACAGAAAACAACTTAATTTAGGTTTCTGTTACGTGTTTTGGGTGAAATCTCTAATAAGAAGCAATGGATTTTAAAACACATTTGAGTAAACAAAAAAATGAGTATCCACTTGCAGCCTCAGTAGACGTAATGAAATCCTGTGGTCAGGTTATTTCTAATTAGCCATCAGACTAAGCCTGTGACACTGTCCCTTTCTCTGGATGCAGGTGTCCACCCGTTCTTGGTGATTAGACACAAAGCGTAAGCACAGGAAAGAACTAAACATCTAAAATGACAATTAGTTATTCTCAGAGAGAAAACTTCAAGAAAATTCAACCAGCACAATTAGAAATTTGAGAGTACTCCAGCACTACCCACAGCAGCCATTGTTTCCTCTCACACCCCTGCCTTACGTCAGCAGGTGATTTTCAGCCAAGTGCATGTCCTAAGTTCCAGTTCCTTGCCTATCTCAGCTATGGCACACGTGCTGTCCACGGACTGTCCCTCTGACCACTGGAAGCTCACTGCACTGCTAACTGCGCAATATTCTCTGTACAGAACATAAAGGCTGATCCATGAGCTTTGCAGAGACCCTGGATCACCAACGGCTGTCTGCATCAATGACATAGTGAGAAAGCCTGCAGAGCTTCTGAGTTCCAATGTGAACTTGAAAAGTGTTTCAATTTCCTTTCTCACATCCTCTAAATCCAGTTCAAATCATTCTTTCACATGACAAAGACAAAAAGCGCCTTCCTGTTATATTTTCTTGTTTGAGATAAACATCAAGCTCTCACAGCACCCAGCCTTTGACAATATACTGGTATTGATGCCAGCTGAAATCCTTCTGGAAGACACTCTGGGTATCAGAAAATAAAGTAAGCTAATACCGTGCTGGTTTCAGCTGGGGTAGAGTAAATTTCCCTCACAGGGGCTGGTGTGAGGCTGTGTTAGGGTCTGTGCTGAACATAGGTTGATAGTAAGGAGATGGTTCTGTTCTTGCTGAGCTCACACAGAGCCAAGGCCTTTCCTGCCCCTCCTACGGCAACACCAGGGAGGGGCTGGGGGTGCCTGGGAGGTTGGGAGGGGACACAGGTGACCCAAACCAACCCAAAGGATATTCCAGACCTCATGACATCACACACAGTACATAAAGTAGAAGGAAGAGGGAGGAAGGGGGGACATTTGGAGTGACGGCATTTGTCTTCCCACGTCACTGTTACCTGTACTGGGGCCCTGCTCTCCTGGAGGTGCTGAACACCTGCCTGCCTGTGGGAAGGCTGAATGAATTCCTTGGTTTCCTTTGCGTGTGTGTGCAGCTTTTGCCTTCCCTGTTAAACTCTCCTTCTCTCAACCCATGAGTTGTCCATTTTTACTCTTCCATTTCTCTCTCCGATCCCGCTGGTGGGGGAACCAGCAAGTGGCTGCGAGGGCCTGTTGGCTGGATGGGGTTAAACCAGGACAGAAATCCTGCCCAAACTTCTGCATGACCTCAGAGAGCAGCTCAGTCTGAGTGAGCTCCACCAAGAACCTCGGCCTGGTCATGTGTGCGCTACAATTCCCACAGGGACTTCCCACTTGCCCTGGACTTCGCAGGGAGGATTTTCTAAAAACTTAATCACAACCAATCCTTTTAGCTTGGATAACAAAGACCACCTTTGAAAGTCTGATTCTTATATAAAATACATTGCAAGAGAGCTGTGAGATACACATCTCCCTAAGGCAACGAGGCCCAGAGTCAGCAGTACAGGGGCAATTCTATCTCACTGCACCTGGCGGACAGCTCACAGGAGCAAAGCGGGCAGAGGTACAACCAACCAGTGTTTCATTTCTAGTTAATGTAACACTCTGAAAAGTCTCTGAACAGCAAGAAAAGCACTGCCTTAAAATCTCCTTTTTCACTTCAAGATGGAAGAACTTTTTTCCTCCAACCTGTGGACAGCTGGCAGCAGTCATGAGGCAGAGGGCTAGTTAAAAAATATTGTTTAAATACGACGATGAAGTTTCTCTTAATCTTTCCAGTGAGATATCAACAGACACTGCTCTCCAGGTTTTATAACAGGAACCTTAAACTGTAATTAACTTTTTTTTTTAAAAATCCAGAATTTGGGTGATTGCAGTTTCATGAATCAAACCTTTAAATAACTGAGAAAGGCAAGATACCCTAATCTTCAAAGTTATTAAAAAAGTGGTGCCATTTTCTGGCTCATTTTTTTTAAACACATCTACAATAATAAAAACACCATGTGGGGCAGAAAAAAGACCTGTAAATACCTGTACTTCTACTGAGGCCAGAAGCCCAGTCACAAGACAAATGCATGTGTGTAGCCATACTCCCCAGAACACTCCCAAAATCCAGATCTTCCCAACTGCCTGTATTTACACACATTAGATTTTGCATCAGTATTATCTTATTAGGTGATACTTTTCATTCCCTAATATTATATGTATATGGGAGTCCTTTCTTATTCAAAAATGTAGTTATATCCCACCCCAACAAACCCCTCTGAGCATACACAATGCAGGTCAGCTTTCACTACCACCTACATTCAGTACTACAGTTGCTCTCATGTCTTTCCAAATCCACCTCTCCCCTCTGGACCTTTCCCTTGTTTCAGGACAAAATCCCTACTTGTCTTGACATCCAGCTTGGTATCTCGAGGCACCAGGTGAAGCTCACAGAGCAGCGGCTCCCCAGCAGTCGGAATGCCATGGCCATCCCCCCTCTCCACCCACAGAGCCAGGCTGTGCTGGAACCAGCCTTCCTGCTTCTCCTTTGCATTTTCAGGAGGCTGGTTTCTCCCACAGGCCCAGTGTGAGAACCCCGATCATGCAGAATGTGACTCAAGCAGTTTCCTCTCCTCCTCCTTCCATGACTGTGGCTCAGGGACTGCGGATTCTGCCAGAGCTGGGACATCTCCCTGTCAGGGACCACCTTCCCTCTCTGCTTCTTTTCCTTCACTGACCCAAATGAAGGTCCCATCCTGTCCTGTCCCACCCCTCCCTTGCTCTGGAGTCTGTGCCCCCCTTCACATTCCTGTCACCAAGGTCGAGTGTACCAGCAAACCCGCTCTAAATACCTGCTTCTCTACTTGGGGCTCAGACACTTCGCATCTTTTCCCAGCCCTCCTCTTCTAAGAAACATTTCCAGTTGAAAAATAAAACATCCACAATTTTAGAATACAGTCCTCTGAAAAGTTAAGTGCTGCAGACTATGTTGGCAAGAGCAGTAAGTGTGGCAAACAAGGGCAGAAGGGTGGAGGGCAGCTGGATCTGCCTTCCAGCAGCAGCCCACAGTGAGTTCTCAGGTCACTGCTTAACTGTATTCTCACCTACTTCCCAGAACACCCCCCACAAATAATTTGCTGACTACCAAACCTTTAGGTCCAGCATTTCTGGGGTTCTTCTGATCCCAAAGATGTACCTTTTACGTTTTATCCTGTACACTGCTGCTGTCCCACTGTTCGGAGGAGATACAGCCCTGGCCTTCACCTAAACAAGATGTTTTACAAAATCCCACTGTTCTTTTCTGCATAATTTGCCATTGTAATTAAACATTGGAACTGTGACACTTATCATTGAAAATTCACGTGGTCTTTTGGCTCCCACTTTTTCTTCAGATGGAAGTCAAAAGGCCACATTAATGCCAGCTTTGCTACCAGGATCCAACGAAAGTAATAATTTCTTACTAAATTAATACATTAGCACTAACATGAAAAATTGATGGTTTAAATGAATCCTACATGGCTTTTTTCCAATAATCTGCTCGTCATTAAGATAATTCCCACATTTTAATTCTTCAAGGCACTTCTAGTAAGGCTGTAGGACTCACCAGGCTTTCCTTTTATTTAAAGGCTGGGTTTCCTTTCTGTTTTTAAACTGTCTAGGGTTATATTTATTAGGTAACTAGAAATAATTTCCCATGTGCCATCAGCACTGCATAAAACTCAGTTTGCACTGAAGAGTCAGATTTGAAGGTGTCGAATTTAACCCGAAACCTCAGACAAGCTGAATTTTTCCCCAGTAAATGGATCATTGTTCCCAACTAGCTGTCAAATTTCAAAAAGTAATTAATACAAATAAACTGCTTCTTAAATTAGAAGTAAAATGCTAATCCATAACAACTTATACAATATGCGTAAAGTAGAATAAAACCATATTCCCTCTTATGATCAGTGTGCATTCCCATTCTGCATCTGGGCTGCCCGAGGGTGAGAGGCTGAGTGCACCAAGCCCTCTGCCCTCACCAGCCAGAGAAACAAGGAGTGCAGAAGCAGCAAACAGTGGAACTACCTCCTCACCCAGAGAACATCTCACCTAACAGTGATTGGTACACAGATTTCTCTCTGTCAATGCAGTAAATGGGTTATGTGGCTTTGGAAGAGTCAGGCACAATCCCACTTTAAAAATAATGAATTTGCAAGAACACATCATGAGCCATCAAGTGAGATCCTAAATCTGATCAGCTGCTTTGTGGGGACTTCTGAGAAGGTACAACACATTTTTCTGTCCCTCCCGCTGCCTTTCCTGGGAATGTAATTGCTCCAGTTCAAATTGTGATAAAGATTTTTCTTCCAGAACCAGAACATTATTTCTGTTTCCAGGAACCACAGAATCAGAAGTCTTTGCTGCCATGCTGATACACTAATAAAAGCTCTCTTTGTAGGGTTTGGCCAACTGAGACTGCTGCACACTTACTCTTTCCTTCTGTTTGTCTTTTCCAGCAGTTCCACAAGCTGTGGAAACAATGAAGCTTGGTTCTCCATGGATTACAGTTCTGTAACTCTGTGTGGATTCTCTAACATCTAACAACAATTTAAATCCTACTCTTGTTTTTATTTAGAAGAGTGTGTAGAAGAGGGATGGGAAAGAGATGTTAAGAGAGTAACTTTGGCCAGTTATCTACCTTCACAAAAACTGCAGGAATTTGCCTTTTGGACATCTCCCACTCCCTCCAAATTTAACTGAAATTAGTGGCTGCGCTCCTAAGAGACATGCAGCAACTCAATCCTTCTAATGCATTTAAACAACATGTTATGTTGAACCATAAAAAATCTGAACCCTATTCAAAAGACCAAAAATTAGCAATATTGAAGTACCCCGAGCTTCTTTCCCTTGTCCCCTTCTCTGTCCTGGCGGTGACAGGAGTGACACAAACACTTGCAAAGCCACACTGCCCTAGAGAACCAAACTGAAAACCACTAATCTGCAAAAGGTGACATCAAACTCCCCATATAGATATAAATCATCAAGAAGAAGAAAAGCCAAGGCATTCTCCAGAAAACAGCTGTTAAAATTCTTGGGTTTCTATCCAAGTAGCACGTATTTGCCAAAAATCTTTAAGCTTCTTTTCTACCTTAAAAGGATTTGGAATAAACACAGACAATTAAATGTGTCCTGCAGAACTCTTTTAAAGGATTGATTTCTCTGTTTCCAAATTAATACACATTCCTTACTTCAAAGGTGTGTTTCAAAAATCTTCCAGAATTCAGCAGTTAAAAAACTCTTAATCCCAGAGCCTTAGTAGCACAGGATTTAATGCTTAGCATTTTGCCCTTCTTAGTTGCTGGTCTTTTTACTTATTTATTTTTTAGTGGGGGAAAGAAAGGCTCAAGAATTAGGGAATGGAAGTGATACAAGCAAAGAAACTTAGACTGATACGTGGCTTCTAAGAAACCGTAACATAATCTTAGAGAAGAGGAAGCTGTTAATGCTTTCTATGATAATATGAAAAGCAGTAGTATGAACAGGCAACACCAATGAATGCAGAGGGTTTCATATATTATGATAAGGGTTTAGGATGAGAGGCAGCTTCCTGGTCCAGGTCAAGTTGATTTTGTCTGCTGAATGAACTAACAGCATGATCGCTTCCAGAGAATAATTTGAACTCATTAATACTGACATCCTCTCTAAATCTGAGCCGAACCCGAGGAATTATGAAGTACTGTATTGATCAGGGTCCTGCTAAGAGAAGAGCTGAAGAGCACATAATAGCAGTGCTCCAAAGGAGTGCTCTCAGAGCCCTGCCACTGTTTTGTGGAGAATTCAGTCCAGTGGTCAAGGTAATATCCATCCACCTGAACAGCTAGATGTAACAAGAACAAGCACTTTCTGATTTGAGGAAAAGCCAACTAAAAGCTTTATTTTTCAGAAATACTTCCCAAGGAAAATGCAGTGAGTGTAAAACTTAGAGCAAAAGAGCAAATGAAAACCTTTCCAGAATTATTTGTTCAGTGACACACAAGATAATAATTCTCCTATTTTGGGTTTCAAAAAGAGTGATTGGACATGCTCAAATTCCATTTAGGGGAGGCACAGAGCTTAGAACAGCTAGAATTCAACACAAATCCTCCTGCATTGGTATTCCTAGAGAAAGGCAATGATGTTCATTAGGAGTCAATGATGCTGGTCCCAATCAAAGATCACTCATCAATAAACACAGGTATCAATGAACAAGGATTACACATCGATAAACACAGTTTAAAAGTGAGCTGTGCATGTCCCCCTGTCCCAAAGGATTTAGCCAGAACCTTCGAACCTGCCATGGCCCAAACTATGAATGGCAAAAGCACATGCTAAAGAAACACCACCAAAATTTTAGCAGAAAGGGACACAACCTGGTAAGAAGGAAAAATCCTGATTATCCCCAGTGGAAAGCAGTTAAAAAAGAACCTGGTGGCAAACTGAAAGGTCCCATTCTATTTACTTAATCTTATTCAGTCTAACTGGGTAATGTACTTAATCCATCTCAGTGTCACTGATGAACCATTACCTGTCTGGAAGGGGAGACGGTGGATGGCTCAAGAACACAGGTAATGTAAATCTCTTTTGGAAAAATGCCTTTCCAGGTGACAACTCAATATTCAGATACTCCATTAAGCCTCTGCTGAGCTTCTGAAGAAATTGTTGAGACTTTGCAACTTCTTGCCAAAGAGCTTTCTCCCCTTTCCCAGGAGCTTCTTGGCTACTGCAGGTAGCCAAAGGCCTGCAGGTTGATGGGGAGTTTGCCTGGATTTTCTCTGACTGCTCCATGAAGAGGTTCCAGCACCAAAAGGGTCATCCAGAGCCAGCTGAAAGCAGAGCTTTCCTCCATTTCTTCAGGGAGCTGCCATTGTCCCAGTAGTTGTAGCCCAGCAAGGTCAGATTGAGAACAGGGTGCCAAAAATATTTTGCCAGCTAAAAATGAGGAAGCTGCTTGATTAGGCATAAAAGTATAGCTTTTATTTCAACTGTGATCTCAGAAGCTCTAAAATAGAAAAAATCCCAGAAAATACAGAGTAGACAAAAAATTCACAACCTAGCCTCTAATCCCCTATCAACTGAAGTATCAAATCAGATAAACATGCAAAGGACTATCTTCTCCAATTTTAGTAAGGACATGGGAATATCTCAAATTATACTATGAGAAGAGAGGATAATCTAGTTCCATGTTTCTTATTCAACTAAACAGTAAGAGACAACAAGAATTTAAAAGCAGATTTTTCTTTCTACACTTCCCCTTGTGAGCTGCATGAGGATTTTTCTTTGCTCAACTTTAATAAATTTTATATATTAAAATAGCATCCTTAATTACTGCTTAGAGCTTCTACAAACTTTCAATGTTCAAATTTCATTGCAGACATTTTAATACCCGTAATTAGCTCGTTCATATTTTTAATGCTAAATACTATAAATTACTGAGTACTCTAACACTTCAGTTTTCTAATACTAAGACAGCTTTTTAATAGTACAGATATGACAGGTTCTCCCATTTAAAGTGGTTGAGCTCACCTCCCTACTTCATTACACAGCTCATGTTCAATACACTCCAAATTGCCAGTGGCTCTTTTCATCATTAATTACATATTTCAAGTCCAACACTAATCGATCCAGCCCATGACCAGCAGAAAAGAGCAATCCCACCTCTTATTCTTCACCTCAGCCTGGCCTGTTCCGCTGTGATTACCATGTCCTCCTGTCTCTGTCACACTTTGCTTTCTAAATAATGGGTTTCAAGCAGGACACGCCGCTTCAATGTGCATTTGTAAAATCTATGGCAAAGCACGTTATCAGCCCACCCCAGGCCCCCGGGCACCTGGGAAGCAGCTCGTCCCTGCAGGATTGCTAACCGGCCTTCCCACACCTGGCTGGAAGAGGAACACAAGACGAGTGGGAGCTCCAAAAGCTGTGCGAGTCTAGTGAGATTCCCAGCACTGATTTTTACATTTCTGTATCAAAAATGCTCTGGTCTTAATACTGCCACGGAGAGAAAAGGGAACCGACTACCTTTTTTAACTAATGCTTTTAGGCTTATTTCTCTTTGGCAGGAGCACTGGGAATTACTTGTGCATTTCCTATGGAAGGCCTGCCTTACCTGCAGGCTGAAACTTGGACTTCACTGTGCACTTAGAGCCGGCGTTCAGCGTCCTAAAATACACATGCTGAAAATCACACATCCTTCCTAAGTACAGAAAGTCCTGAATAAAGAACTCCCAGAGCAGTCACAGGTAATTCCCGATCACTACATGGAGCAAAAACTCCACCCCTGAATGTGTTTGAGGATTTTATGCCTGTGGGTTTTTTCCTCCCATATTCTTCAATTAAAAAAAAAAAAAAGTGAAGTCGAATCCTGTCCACAACTTCTTATTTCTGTAGGTACCATTCAAAACCAGAACTGTAAGAAGGATGGGACCTTGCAGACAGAGCACCCTGAGCAGATGTGAGACAACACAGAGCCTGAACATCACATCTAACAGAACCTGTGGGAACTGCACTTTTAAAGAGCAGCCTCAGTGCCAGCCCTCTGAACCTACAGCACCAGTGAAACCCAGCCCCAAGCACTCCCAAACCTTGAACTTCCTTCGCAGACAGAACTCAGGGAACTCTTAACAATTCCATGTTTTGTTCATTTTATATACTATATATATATTATAAAGAATGTTATGTTTTATTCACATATTAACTGCAGTCAGTACAGCCATCTTGCAGTTCCAGACACACTGGGCAGATTAACAGAATGCAAAATAAGACAGTTATTAGTTTCAGCAAAATTTCCCACACTGAAGCTAAAAACATCTCTCCAGAATTCCTAGGGCAATGCTGTGAAAATTTTGTCTTTTAAGCTAAAAAAAATTTCATGAGCTCCTTACCAATGGGTAAAAAAGCCTCTTCCACAAGTTTTCAATTATTCCTCAAAGGAGGGAGCACTGATAGTTGAACACAGTGAGCAAAGATGGAACAGCTAATGTTTCTGTAACAGGAATGTCCATGTGTTCTTTGCAGACAGAAGATATTTCTCTGACATGAAAATACAATTTGGCAGCCACATTTGAAAAAAGGTTGTAGTTCAGAGTAGCTGCTGAGCTTACTAAAACACCAGAAGAATGATCTGGGAGAATGAGTTATGAGATTAATTGCCAAAGGGAAAAAAAAGAAAACATGATGAGATTTTACTTCACTAGAAAAATGGTACCCAGAAAACATTTCAAAGTATCATTTTCAAAAGGAGAAGTTTTACAATTCTTTTTATTATTTAAAAATGAACATTTAAAAGGATATTTATTATTGTTTGTTCTCTACCATACAACTTAATTTCTAATCTGCTTGCAAACTCCCAGACTGATGAAGACTTGAATAAAATTAAACCCCATCACAGGGAAATGGAAGAGAAAACAATTAGCACGGTAGTTAAATACTGACTTGCAAACATAAGATGGTTTCCTTAAGTCAACAAACAATTGACATTACAAGAGCAAGGTAAGACTGAAATGAATGCTTCAAGTCAGTCACCTGTTTTCTGAGCAGAGCCCCCAAGTTACAGGGGAAAATGAATCCTTAAGGTCTAAAAGTTCCTAAGCAAAGATGATTTTAGGGACAAACCACTGTCAGGTAGCGGGTGAGATTCCTGACACCACATCCAGTTCTTGGCTGTGAGAAGCCAGAAATTCTGCCTTGAGTTGTTATATCCCGTATTTAGTCTTTTAGCTTCCCCTTCCCACCGGCTGTTGTTTTGTTCTGTTGTGGTGTTTCTTTTTCTGAAATTTCTTACTTTAGTTTCAGATAAGAAAGAGTTACAAGTTTGTGATAACACGAACTTTTTCTTGTTTTAACACCAAACTGTCAAGTCGGTTAACCAAGAACTTATATACAACCACTGCGAAGAGGAGGGGCAGGAAAACAGTTTTGGAGCTTCATCAAGGAAAGGATTCTTCAAAAAATTGCAGTCTACAGAGAATAGAGCAGAAGAGAAACTGGCAGAATTGTGCACGACAAGGATGAAACCAGAGAGAAAGATGTCCTAAGACTGACTGGATTTTGCTTTGAACATTTAAAGCTCAAGCACCTTATATGCATGCAGTGCCAAACTCTCAAGAGATCCGACAGCAATTGACTTTTTTTTCCCTTGCATATTTGAGGGCTATTAGAAGGGAAAGTAAGAGATTGACGACAAGGCTCTTCCTAGTCTATTAAAAAAGGAGATATATTGGTAAGATAAGTGATGTAATCATGGAGATGAGCTTCCCTGGGAGGTACACTGGAAGAACAAAGTGCTGATGGCCTCCCAGCTGCAATGATATGGAAGAAAGCCATATTCCCAGAGAACCAGCCAGGTTCCTTGAGCAGTCACTCATTTCCTGCTGTACTCCCTGCTGCCCCACCCAGCAAAATGCCCAACTACACAACACAGCGTGCTCCATCAGGCTGGGAGCCGCAGAGTACAGAACCAATACACCGATTGTGTCTCCACCCCAGCCCTCAGTACCCCAATTCCCAACCATCACACCCCAGAGCGCTCCCTGTAGGTGCTAAAAAGCTAGAATCAGAGATTTTCTTCAGCCTTTTCTCAATATTCTGTGAGCAGACTGTCTTTCCTATGTAAACTATTTTAAACAAGGTCACAGTTCCATAAACTTCTTGCACCCGCAAGCTGCTTTGCAAGATTGTTATGGCTTTGACTTTGAAAATATTATGGAATAGGTATCTCAAGACTTGGCCAATCCTCTCAAGGGGTGGATGGCTGAGGAACCAATTACCTACTGCCACTCAACACACTTTTTGCGATCTATCCTATATAGTAGTCAGAAAATTATTAAAAAAAAGCTTTGGCTTCCACTGTTCAGGAGCCTGGACTCTGTCGTTTTCTTTATGCGCCTCGGACGTAACAGCGACAGCTCCCTAACCTGCAGACCCCTGTCTCCCCACACACCTCCGCCAACACCGCCCAGCTGCACTGCACGCTGAGGGCACGTGGCACCACAGGAAGGCTGGACAGTCACTGTGCCCTGCGTTTTCATGCTACTCCAGGTCCCGTTCATCTGCTGACAAACCAGCTACCAAAAGCTGTCAAACTCCCTGTGAGTGTCTCCAGCAGAGCTGTGCAAGCACCGCTGGGGAGCAGGCACAGGCAGGCAGCACCGCCGCTGCTGAGGGACACTCAGGGATCCCCGGTCTATCCCAGACCCGCCTGGAGCACTTGACCCCTGCCCGGGGCATGGCCTGGAACGATCTCCAGCCCTGCCAGGCACACGACCTGGCGCTCCAAGCGGGAGCCAAACTGCTCCCAGAGGAAGCAGCGACAAGGGTGGAGGGGACAGAGGCTTATCAGTCAAAAGCAGACACTTGGGGGTGACAGGAGGGCGGCAAAGGCGATAGCCCTGACTGTCACCTAAAAAAACAGAGGTGGGAAAGCACCGAGGACAAAAAAGCACTAAAAAAAAAAAAAAAAAGTTTAGGTATGTTTATCAATATAAAGCTACTAAGTGAACAAAATTCAGTAAAGCCTAGAAAGTACAATCTAGTTCCATTTATTTACTTATAAATTAATCAACTTTAAATTTTCATCCCACCTCTACCAATGCAGTCCCACGACAAATTACATTGTAAAACACAGCAAAAAGCAGCTTCAAAATAAGCAAACAAGTCCAAGTTTCAAATCATCATGCACTTAAAACAGCAGAGCACCAAAGCAGATCTGTCTGAAGTTATTCCCTGATGATTATAACTGATAGGAAACAAATGCTTTGATATGAGGAATCCAGGATCCTAACAGACAATAAATAAATATTGCTAACGATGTCAAAACTAGAAGACTGGTTTCAAGGCTCAAAACATCTCTGCTTGGTACAAAAATGTACCTACAGTTTGGAAGAAACAAAAGCTGCAAATCCTGTCCATGCTGGAAGACAGCTGTTTCCTAGGAAAATTTTAGGGCAAGTCTGTGAAACACATAGATTACATTCACATTAAATGCATCCCTTTTTCACTTTTTTAGCATCTTCTAATTTTCTTTCTCAGTTTTTTCTCTTACAGCTGCTATTATACTTTTACCACAAAACAAGTCCTCTCCCTGTATTGTCAAAGTCATCATGAAGACATGTACCATTTTATAATAACAAAAAAGCAGCATTTGAAATCAAAGGATGTGGAGAAACCGATGTTCCATGTGTGCTTTCAACAGCTTGATGCTGAACAAACAAGGCAGCCTCTTTCTTCAGTGCTCTTCATGAATATTGAAGACTGCAGCTAATCAAATGACAGCACAGACAACTGCATCAGGCAGCTGCATCAGCCAGCAGCACCCTCACACTCCTCCCCAGGAGCAAGGGGAGAGCCTGGGCTCCTGTCTGATGCCATCCCAGCCAAGAACTGACCCTGTGTTTGTGCTGCAGCCCCTGCCAACCCCACAGGAGAAGCTGCCCCTGTCACGGGCCAGTACCTGTTTGTTTCACCAGTGAATCGCTTCCCATGCAGGTTCCATCCCTCCCTTTGTGACAGGGGTGACTGTGCCTCTCGCTGACAGAAATCCACAGTGACTCCAGATACCCAAGCACAGGCTAAGGCAGATTCTTAACCCCTGGGATGGCCTGCAAAGCCTTCCATGAATGACAAACAAAAGCATGAGGGAAGAGCAAGGCACTCTTGTGAAGAGCTCATCACAATAAATAAATAAATAAATAAATGAAGAACAATCCACCTTGAACCACTAAATCATCGGCATCAGAGCCGAGTGCCCAGTTTGGGGACCCAGGCTTCAGGATATGAACTGACAGGAGTGAGTCTACAAAGCAATAAGCTGGCTCAGAGGACAAGAAAACCAGAGGTAGGAGGAAACACTGAGAAACTCAAAGACACAGTTTGTGTTAGAGCTCAGGGAGAAAAAAAAAGGACATCTTATGGACATTCAGGTACACCAGAAACAGCTCACTATGACGAAATAAAACCCAAAAGTTAACTGCAAAATGTGTCAGTTAAACATTGGAAACAAACCAGTCAGTAAGAATATACAGCAGTGCAATAAGCTGCTTAGGAAATGCAGTGAAATTTCCAGCAATTAAGAGATTAGACAAGCAGCTGTCAAGAATATTGTAAATTGTCTCACCCCAAGACAGACAAAGGGATTAACTCAAGCTCTCTCTCCATTGTTTTTTTTGTTCCATATTCTTCCAGGAACAAAGAAAGCCCAGGAAGAGCGACAAAAGTAAAAGTAAATAAAACCATCCTAGTACAAGTCCAATGTTCTAGTAAAACACAGGACTGGACAGAGGTCTACAGCTTTAATATCCCTTAATGGCTGTAAAAGCAAGATGATTTTGGACTTAAGAGTTGTGTCCCTAGAGATTCCAGCAATGCACAAAACAAATCAGTGAAAAAAAGTCAAATAAAATAATTAGAGAAAAACACACTCCAATACCAGCTCTTTCATTAAATAAAACCCCAACAGTAAAGTCTTTCTAGCATTTATTCTCACAACACAGCACAACTCAGTTGGAGGATGGAGACATATAAGTGATAAACGCTTTGCAATTTCTCAAAAATGAACTACTGTTCTTAAAGGAAAATAATTATAGGGCTAAATAATAGAATACTTCTACTTGAAAGCCAGGGGTAGAAGACTGCAGAGCAGGTATTACATGAAATTATTAACCACTGCAACATTTTGGGTAGTGGTCCTCAAGAAATCATACTGCAAGATTAAATCTCCCGGTAATACAGGAAAATTCTTATCAGATGCAGGGTAAGGAAAAAATATTGCAAGGAAAAGAACATGATGGGGGCAGGGTGGTGTCAATTTTTCTCATCACATATGATCAGGACATTTAAAACTAAGGGGGGAAGATGGTATTAGAGGCGCTGAGTGGTGAGAGCATGGACACTCACATGACAAAGTGACCAAAGAGCCCCAGAGAGAGGAATCTTCCACCTGGGATTGCAGCCAAACTGAGACATTTTGTAGGTGCTCCCTTCTGTGCACCCTCAGAATGCACTCTGAGCATCAACAGCTCTGATCTCAACACCATCAGTCAGCTCTCGGCCAGGTTAGAAGCACATGGCTTTGCTCCTGTAGTCCATATTCCACTGTGACATTCTCAACTGCCCAAGCGCACGATGTTGTTACATCCTGCTGGGTTTACTGATCTGCCCATCCGGTGTCTGTTCAAGCTCCTCTGGGAGATTTCATCCAAAATACATGTTCTCTCCTCAACAAAGTTAGGAGAAACATTTGTTCCTTACCTGAGCCCTCAGTAACTTGCCTGCTTTGGAGGAAACAAGGATACACCACAAAAGACACCCGACTGACAAGATCCACCTTTTGGCAACTTCATGGCAAGAGACCAATAAATCAAAGCCTGGTTTCCAAACCTGGGGAGTTATGCCTCACGCAGTCTGGTGTTCAGGAATGGCTTCTGGTCACAAGTAGCAGACTGGTGCCTGTCACACTCCTGTCCTTCCCACAGAGCTGGAAGGATGCAGTGAAGGTTGCTGCCCTTGTGGCACACGCAGCCTGCTCCTGTGCAAAACCTGCACAACTACAAAATCTGCAAGAAAGAGATCTCCAAGTCCAACCAAGCTACTACCACTTACTATTTTGCAGACAATTACAAAATGGTCAAGCTATGTGGATTTTTTTTTAACAACGAAGTAACAACAATCTCATTAAAGCCAGAGGCCTTTACCCTAAAGCACGAAAACTCAGCAGGAATTTCCCACTGAAATCCTTAGAAAAAAATAAATGTATATTTACCACACCTAAAAAAAAAAAAAAAAAAACCAACCAAACAAACAAACAAAAAAACCCACCTCAATCTCATATTCAAAAATCAATTTGAATAAATTTTGTTGGAACACCACAAACATAACCAATCTGCAGCTAAAAACTTAACACAGGAATTTCCAGTCCGGACAGTTGGTTTGTCAGAGGCATATGTTATTTGGAACAAGATGGGAGTAACTGCCTAACAATACCCATCTCAACCACAGGCATGCTCATCTGAGCCATCTATAACAATGCAAAAACCAACGTTCCCCTTGAGGATGAAAAAAAATCCCCAGCAACCAAGTCCCAAACTGCCCGAGCTTACAGCTAAGGAAAAATAATACAAATGAGACTGCCCTGTGTGTTAAATTTTTGTTCTTTGTTGGCTATTAATAGGCAAGTGTGGATGTAAGATGATATTCAGATCATTTCTAGCCTTCCACCAGCATGTTCTTCCCTTCCTTCCCCACAGCTTTTTGTCTTCCCAACGGAGGCCTCGTTTCAGGGAGCTCTGACAGCGATGTCAGATGCAGGAGCCGCAGGAAGGGCAGGACGGTTCCTACACTGCCTCGAGACACTCGTGCTGCTCTTGGGTCTTCCCTCAAAGAGCCAGGCATGCCACCAACACCAGCAATAGCTTGACCAGAAATTAAAAAGAACACCTCTTTCTTACATACGTACATAAAACAAGCCACTTGAGGAGCTGCAGGAGCTGCAGTTACTTTGCACAACACTTTCTCTACCAGCTGTCCCCATCACACGCCAGGAACAGCCTGTTCCCCTCACCCCTGATGCCTTGTTTGGTGCAAAGAGAGCTCACCATGAATTTATTTCTTCTGGAGAGCTGCAAGTCACTGTTTTTGTACATTCCCATGCTCTTTAATTATGTAATTCTTCCATGACAGCTTAGTTCCACAAGCTCCTCCCTGCGTCAGGCTCACACCTGCCAGCGCCAGTAAACCTGCACACGGGCTCGGGACTGGCAGCACAAATAACTCCAGTGGCACTCTGTGACACTGCACAGTAGTGCTGCTTGTCATTTACCAGGCCTGTGGGCGAAGAGATCAGAATTGGGGAACTGCAAATCACAGCTGACTGTCCCCCACGCTGAATGCTTTTTGTGACCACTGCCACACAAAGTCATTATCTTTTGACATCGGCCTGAATACAAGCACGAGTTACAAAGAGGAACAACACGTGGCCTTCAGGACAGAGGCAGACACAATAGCTCAGCTCTGGATGTGGGTGTTATCAAAGCATGACTTTAGGTCAAGGAAGTTGTTTGAGGGACAGACAACAAAGGAGCTGACTGCCAAAAATTTATGGGCAAGGAAGATGTGAAAGGTTATTCTCAGCTGTGTACTTCACAATAAAACTCCATCAGTGACATACCCTGCCAATAGCTCAGAATTTACTGCAGAAAATGCTGGTGGTACCTCCTGGCATTGCACAGGGGCTCCAAGTCCTGCCCGAATGCTATGGATGATGCTGATGAATGACACACTCTTGCAAAAGGCCTGGCAATCCTCACTGGCAGAGATCGCCAAGAAAATATTCTGGAAGTTTAGAAAAGGATACACATTCAAGTCTTAGCAGTTTCATAACAACACATTTGTCTAGGGGAAACAGAACGTCCAGGAAATAATGGCAGCTACAAGTGACAACTCCTCCCTCCACCTCTCAAACGTGACACTTCGCTTCCCTTGATTGTCATCCCTCAGCCTTCTGTCTTAGCCCTTGTCTTTCCTTCCCAGCTTTCCACCAGGACACCAACAGCTCTGAATCAACAACCAGCAATGAGAAATCAGAAAAGTAAGGCACACCAAGGGAAGAGGCTTGTCCTCCCAGCTCTGATGGCTCTGGCATTCACAAACATTTACCCCCAAGACAAGGAATTCCCGATTAGTACCCACATCAGGCAATAGGATTTACATAAGCCCCCACACCAGTGCTTTCTGTCCCTGATGCTGGTGCTTTATAGTTCCACCAACAGGAACTCGAGTGTGTAAAAACTTTCCTTTGCAAAGCAAAAACAAGCAGCTTCTCTGGTTCCTTTTGGGAAGAAAACTAAGTGTAACAGTTGAAACACACCTCTCCAGGTTCTGAGCATGTCCAGTATCTTGTACAACAGTACAATAATTAGTATTCAAAACTTCCCTAGACCATTTTGAAACAGGAATTAAATTTCAGCTCCATCTTACTGCTTTGACAGAGAAAACTGTTCCAAAGGGAGCTTACAGAAAGAAAAGATATTTAAAAAAAAAAAAATCACTCCTCTGACTAGGGAAGTAAAAGAGATGCACAGACCCACAGAAATTATGCCACTTCTTCTGACCAGCTCCACTGCCCCTCTTCAGAGGGATGAGAAAGGACACATTATAGGTGGATTCTATTTGATTTATGTGAATACAAGGAGAACAATCAGCTAGTGCTAAAACAGAAAAAGCCTCAAAGAGCTTAAGGGAAACACTGGGATGGTGGAACTGAAAGGAGGTGAAGAATAAACAAGCCACGATCTGAGACTCAAAGGGCAGAGTACCCGAAACTGTGGCCAAGCCTGGGGAAGAGCTTCCCTTACCACTGGAGTTCTCCTTCTCCACTCTCACTGCCATTCCCAGAGCACTTTGTACAGCCGGGCACAAAGCTTACAGATGGCTGAGCACAGTCTGGAGGCAGCCAAAGGCAGCAGTCCCTCCAAGCTCAGCTCTGTGTGCAAGGATGATCTGTGCAGTGCTGATTTGCACTCCCTGTGCTACGCTGTTTGTTTTACAGTATCACTGCAACCATTTGTTTGGGTTCCTTTAAGCCCAGTATCCAACAGGAGCAGGCCTACAGGAGTGTGCTCTGTGTATATATCCTCCTCTCTGTCCTTTTCTCCATCTCCACTATCAATAATTAGCAGTGCATGGACCAATTTCCACTGAACTCAGGAAAACAAAATACGTAAGTACCCCTCTATTGTTAAAAATATTCATTTCTTAGAAGAAAGATTTTTAATTCCTCTCCCACAAGCAATGTCCTGTTAAAGTAAGGATATGGGAAGAACAAAACTATCAGACACCAAAGAAGTCAGGTAAGTGAACCAGAAAAAAAACAGCCTTCAAAATAAAATTCTACTGCTGGAAGCAGTGCTTACTCTTGAACACAATTTACAGTTATGTTTACTTTCTCACCTAACACTCTGATGTTACAGTCTAGTGAGCCGAATTTAGTAGAAACTATTCTAGAAAATAGATCTGCAGGCAACTAAATAAACTACAGCATTTAGACAGGGAAATCAACCTTCCTTTTGTACAGGAAAACCAAGTTCCACACAGGAGTTCTCTCAAGGCCCTCCCTTACACCAGTGGACTGTACTTGACAAAGCCTGCTTTAACTTCCAAGATTCTTCAGAAAAGGCCCTTAAAGAAATTCAGCTGCCATGGCAACAACAAGTCTTGCATGGACAGGTTACCTGGTGAAGAGAGAGGAGACAAAGAGCAAACCAAGTGGTCATCTCTGACCACACAGGAAGGCCACCAGGGGAGTCCCATAGGAAGGCAGGGCTTGGAGCAGAAGGTGTCCCCGAGAGGGTGGAACGAGATGATCTGTAAGGTCCCTTCCAACCCAGACAACCCCGTGGTTCTGCGAGTGCGAGCTGGAGGCCACACTGGGACACTCTTCCATCTAGAGGAGGAGAATGCCAACACTGCGCTGACGGCACCAGGCCACTCCGGTAAGGCAGGACCAGCCCCAGAGAAGGGAAGAAGGAACACAGGCTGCAGACAGCAGAGCTGGCAGGGGGCATTCAGTGAAGGTTAGGGTTACCCACAGAACCCCAGCTTTACACAGAGCAATGGGCTCCCTGCTGAACATCCGCCCCCAGCACAGGCACGCACAGCTGAGTCAACCTGAACCTCCCACCTGAAGGATCCCCATCTCCAGGACCATTTTTCTCCAAAAGTATTCCTGCCACTGACCTTGCATCACCTCTATCAACTCCTGATTCTTACAGCCTGACTTGATTCACTCACGGGGCAGAAAAACCTCCCTCCCAAGCAGAGAGAGGAGTTTGCCAGGTAGGGAATCCAGCTCCAGGGAAGGTCAAGCCAGCAGCAGCACAAAGGGAAAGGAGAGCTGTGCAGCTGTGGAGACACAGATCCCTCTCAGCTGAGGCAGGCTGGCAGAGCAGCTCAACCATCTTGTGCAATTCCACTAGCAGCAACCAGCTCATGTGGTCTTAATGAACAGATCTAGAAATTAACAATGCAAAACTGGCACACTGAGCATGCATTTAAGGTGGAATTCATTACCCATTGCAAATGATGTTTCATTTCCCACTTACAAACACAAACATGTTGGTATCGTCCAGGTCCTTGGGGATTCTAACCCTAAAAGCAGAGAGAGAAACCCTTATGTGGGGGAGAGCAAACAGATACTCAGCTTGTTGTTTGATTTGGTTTCAAAAACCACCACCACATGCTATCCTCTAGTATGTAAAAATGTATCCAAGATTAATTGTTTTGATTTTTATTATTTTATTGTAGAAAAATATTTGACATTTAGAAACATTTCTGACACACAGGATAATCCCTGTGTAACTCTATGAAGAAATATCATTTTCCTATGAGGTGAACAATCTGTCAACGCTGTTTTCATTCAGCTAACCTGCCAATATAATACAAGCCTGCTATTTGTAGAGTTACAGAATATAAACTCACTAGATTTATTTATAGAATAAATAACATAGCTGCTGCTGAAACCTTCCACAGCAAGGAACACAGTTGGCTGGATGTTGCCTCATGCTGCTTTCTAGTAAAACATTACTTTTGGGAACCACCTGAAACAACCTGCCCTTCAGCTGAAGGGGGACAGGCTTAAGAATTCCACCTCCTGCTCCTAATTCTGAAATAAATGATTAATAACTGTGTGACTGGAGCTCACAGTACACTCCCACATCAAGCGCTCCTGTCTAATAATGCTGGCAACTGTGGCTGAGAGCCTGTCCCACCACACCTTTTTGTGTCTCTAAAGATCCAATTCCCTGCAGGGCAGGATGAGCAGCAGGGCAGGATGAGCAGGAGGGCAGGACGAGCAGGAGGGCAGGACGAGCAGGAGGGCAGGACGAGCAGCAGGGCAGGGACCGGTGCTGGGAGCCTTGGCCAGCCGGCGCTCCCAGCTCTGGGCACAGAGAGCAGCACCCACCAAAGTCACGGGCCTGGAGGCATGAAAAGCCTTGCATCTGCACCACTTGTACTTCATATGGAATCACCTGCATTTATAAATAGGCATTTTCTCCCCAGATAGTCCGAAATGAAGGCAGAGTTACCAAATTCACCAAGTTCCTGTTGAACCTACAGTTCAGAACAGGACACAGGCGACACTGTTTGGGCCCTGACAGATCTCTTGTCTGAGGCATCCTGCTATCTCAAGCACACTGTTATCATTAAAAAGCATTTTCCAAACTATGAAATGCCTGCAGGGATGCAAACAAGGAAATGTGGCAAAGCCAGCACGGTTCCTTCAAACCACAGGGACAGCACCCAAGCTCCTGGGTGTTCTCTCACAGTGACGCACAAGCTGTCAAGTGCTGAAACCATTGCCTACAGTCAGACTTTCAATGGGACATGTCAGAAATTAAATTAGCAAGTAGCTACAAAATCACAACTAAGGACAAGATTCCCTCTGCAGTTCCTTCCCTTCAGGTCTTTCAGCAAGCTGAAGGTGAGCCTTTAAAAAAAAAAAAAATCACAGTACACCTTCACAAAACAACACTTATTTTTGAAAGTGTATTTTCAGACTGAAAAGTTGCAGGAGGGTCATAGTAACACTCTCTAAACCACTTATTTTATAAGGGAACAAAGAAATAGGTTTCTGTGTTCTGATCACAAATTGAATACCCACACCAACAAAACTACATCAGCATGGAAAAGCAAAATACTGTATATCCCTGGATGCCCTGGGTAGAAACAACAAAATAATTATCTGCTGATTAACTAAAACTTTGTAGGATTTCCCCTTCTTCTCCAAGAACAAAAACCAACTCTACTCCTTTCTGATTTTAGCCAAATGAGCAGACACAGTGGCACTGCAAGAGATTACAATGTGCAATTGGAGTTTCAGAGCTCCACTGATAAATGAGAGTGACTACAAGTAAATCCCCAAAACTTTAAAGAAAGCAGGAAGTATCTTGCAGATGTGGGTGGGCATTTTAAGTCCTGAAGTCAATACAGCAGATTTAGATAAGGCACTTCCTTATCTTGGCACCAGATTCAGCATCGCGTTCTGAGTTTGACTCCAAGCACCAGAAGCCAGAGCCTCATCCCAAAACTCCAAGGTGCAGCACGGGGAGATCCCAGAGAGGCCGATCAGCCATTCAGCAGTGCTGCATCTGAATTCTGGCTTTAACATTCCTGCACAGCTCCAGCAGAGTTTGCCTCTTTCAGTATGTCTTGTGGTAACTACAGATCTGGTGCTCTGCAATGCTCAGCAGGGTGTGAGAGGCTTCAGTGCGTGTCACCAGAAAACAAACCACAGTGTTACTGTAAAGGCATGTGCTCATCCCAGTAAAAGGACTCTTCTTAGAAAGTCATCGCAATTCAGCATTTCTCTCACTGCATCCTTACACTTCTACGGGCTCACGTGCCTACTAAAATGTTATTTAAATTACAGTATTTAGCCAACTTGTACCAGAGCACGTCTTTGCAACCAAGGGAAAGAAACGAGAGATTCCACAGTCACCAGCACAAACTCGAGGTACATGGTGTTCTTTCAAATCAAAAATATTCACTTGTTGAGTTTCTGACTACACCAAGGAACAAATTTTGTCAATGCACCCAAATATGAGCTAGAATAATGTTCACAAACATTCTCAGCTCTCAAAAGGTGCAGTGCAGTGGCAGAAGAAGTCACATACAAGTCTGCACAACATGAAGAGCAGGCTACGGACAGGGACAGGACCTGACAAGCTCAGAGCACCCAGTCACAGCTCCAGTACCAGGGTTTCACCTGCCCTCACAACTTCGGACCGCAGCATACTGGGTGTGGACATTTGGCCTGAAATGCTGTCCCTCAGTGAACTAGTCAACTCCAGCACCCTGTAAAACGTCAGGAAGCACCAGAGACCATGGGCTGCAGTCCTCTGGACACAGGGGCTATAGATGAAGTGCTTTGAACCTCCAGAACTGGCACTAACTGTTCACCCAGCTTCAGAAAAGCTTCGTTCCCACTACCCACTCCCACTGCTGTAAATCCACATCCAATAGCAGCACCAACATAGAATTCCAGCTGCACACTCTCTGTTGGGCAGCCAGTAAAAATTACACCCTCTCAGATTAATCACAACCCTGAAGTCGGCCCCCCTGCTCCCGCTCACCAGGAAATCCTGCTGCATCACGGGTTGGCGTGTCATTTCAAAACTCTCTGCACCCCTACGTGTATTGTCTCAGGCTTTCCAACAAAAAGTCATCAGCATTGAGTCAGAAAGAAAAAAAAAAAAAAGAAAGAATAAACTGGCTTCTAATTCTGTAATAGGAAAAACTTCTTCACAGGGTCAGAACACCTTTTGACAGACAACCTGGACATTACCTTGTGCCCAGTGACTTCTTCATGGCTGGATGGGTTATACTGTAGAAACACCCATCAAATAACCTCGCTATAGCACTAGACAAGACCAAACTGCTTTGGATCCAGAGAATCTGCATTGATCCTTCTCTCACACCGCTCCTTCTTCACTAGTGTAATAACATGGAAAAGTTACTGAACCCAGACATTAATGTCATCCATCCCACCAACCACAGGACACCGTTTAAGAACAGTTCCATTGGTCGTGTGACCGGAGAAGGTTTTTCATTCCTCAACAACCTCAACAGTAGATGCTATCACTAGACTAACTCTGTGCAGCTACAGAATTGTGTGGAACACAACTGAAATAATCAATACTTACAAAGAAGCTCAATTTAGTTTAATTAAACTCACACTGTCTTCCCAGAAACTAAGTTTTTTGACACTGGTATTGGCAGTTATGTCCCTTTAAGTTGCTCTATGGATACTACAACTATTTTCTTTCTCCCAAGTCACGCTTCGTCCCAACCACTGCACACACTCTCTTGCTCCATCCCAGGAACACAGGGAAAGCAGAGTGTGGCTGTCCACCACTGCCCAGCATGGGCCAGGTACCCAGTGACCAGCACCACCACCGAAGCCTTCCACTCCTCCAAGCACAACCTTTGCTATGTCTGAGCCGAGCAGCGCAGGACCCCAACATGGTTTTGTGCCTCTCCCCCACTCCCAGCAGCGGTCAGAGGGCACTGCCTGCACTTGGCTGCTCCCGGAGCCATGGATCCCTAAATCCCGGCTCCTGTCGCGCTGCCCCCGGGTCTCAGCGCGCTGCTTCTCCCACTCAAAGCTCGGAGCAGCCCCACGACTGCGTGACACGGCTCCGTCCCCCGGGCCAGCCAAGGGGCGGCCGCTCGCCCCGGTGCCACCGCACTGGGAACTCGGGGATGAGCAACAGGAGCGGCGGGCGGGGGTCCCCGGCCCCGGGGCTGCACCCCGGCCTGGCCCCCCTGGATTCCGGCCAGGCGCTCGGGCGGCCCGGGCGCTCCTGTGGGCCGGGTCCCGGCGGCGGGCCGG
>VZTI01002517.1:1030188-1042467 GCA_013397865.1 Struthidea cinerea
GGGGACCGAGCCCGGGCAGCCACCGCCCTTCGCCCGCTCCTGCCCGGAGGGGCTTTGCCGGAGCCGCCGCCGCGGTTCCCATGGAGACGCCCCGCGTCCTCTGACGAGTGCCCTCTTATCGGCGACAGTTGCCAGCCATCGTGATCGGTGCCGCCCTCCTCGCAGCGCTCCCGGGCTCGCTCCCTTTGCAGGCGGCTGTCCCCTCCTGCACACCCCGCACGCACCGCTGGCTGCCAGGGGTTGCAGATTGCTGGGAGAGGATCCAAAGCAGTGAGCGAGGTATCGCTAATCTCGACCTGTCATCTGCTGTCGTGGACCCGAAGGTGCCGTCTCGTGCTTCACCCCATTGTAATGTACCTCTTAAAACCTTTCTTACATCTAACTGAGCTGTTTTCCTGGTTTCCTGTGCTATAGGGGACTGTATTTCAGTGTTAACGTATGCTCTGTTCTTTCCCCCATGCCTGGAATTGCGATCTGAAGGGGTTTGTTCAGATAAGGGTTTTTGGAATGGGAAGTTTGCAGGCGAAGTGGCTCTTCTCCCAAAATTAGTCGCAAAAACACTTAATGCAAGTGTTGCTGCTGCAGAGGTAGGAGCTGCAGCAGGCAACAGGCATGAATGGAGAAATTAGAAAATAGTATTTTTTCATGGAAACGGCCGCAAATTGAGCCCGTATTAAGCAAGGGGAATTAAATGTATATCCCATTAAATGTGATTCCTTCAGTGAGCTAGCACAGAGGTCGTTTTTTGGGTAGCAAAATATTATCAGGAATGTACTGACAACTCGTGGGACTTTAGGGTTTGTATTTGTATTCAGAGAAGGTTGTAGTGGCTCTTCCTTCAGGCTGCTGGACGTGACTCAATTAATTTGAAGACACGGGATACCGGTTTGTTGGTTTGTATATAATGTTTGCTCTTGTGCTTAAGTGCTAAAAACTCCTTTCATGTAATTGCTCCTTCATTTTCTTAAATACCTTTTGCTATTCATTAAATTTTAATAAAGACTTGAGTTTCTTTGCATGTATTTTTAATCAAATTGATTTATGTCAATCTGGCTAGAAAGATAAGGTACTCATACTCCACATGAGTGTAGATCCCTTGGGATGTGCAGTGGCCTGAAGTATGAAACACCTAAGAATCTCCAGGTGGTTTAATGGTGCTGAAACAGGGCTTTAGGAGATTTTCCTGCACCTGATAAGGAATCAAAAGAAAACCGCTTATGCTGAGAAGCCAGTGCACACAAGCGCTCAGTGAAGGTGGCACGAGTTCAGTCAGTTCCGTGGGTTTCCAGGGGTGGGTGGGTTTTTCCTACGTGTGATATTCAGGGAGAATTGTCAGTCTGTAGTTATCCTGTAGAGACTGCTCACAGCCCTCTGGTGATGTCAGCCTGCTCTGGTCAGGATTGGGGGATTTTCCACAGAAGAGGCAAAGGAGCGTTCCTGCGGGGCCTGTCTTTCAGAGTGCAGGGGTAGCTGACTTATTCCCGACTCCCCATCCGTGGCTGGAATTGCCATGTCTGTGAGTCTTTCTTCATAACACCTCAGTAGCCTGACTGATTTTAACCAATCTGGCAGAAGATGAGAGTATTTTTCTGTGAGTTTATTGAAGATTGGTGGTTAGAATCACCAGACCTCAAAGCCGTCATTCCTTCAGGCACAGGAGAGCTCAGGCTCCGACCCCCAGCAGTCAGGGGGCAGATAATCACCTGTTTCTACCTGGCTAACCAGGTAGATTGCAGTGATTGAGGGAGGAAAGGAGGGGAGTATTCGAGTTTTTTTCTTTTAAAAGAATCATGGTTTGTATTCTGTCTGTGATCTGTGCCATTTATTGAATATACAGTGATTATTTGTTCCCCCAAGGGAAAACAGGGTTCACACTTTGCGGTCAGTGATTTCAATGAGCTGGTAATTTAAATGGGTGTCCCAGGCAGAATTGGGAATGTTTCTTCTGTTATTTAACTTGAGAATTTTGCATAGTGCTTCATCTTCAGTCTTGTATTAAACTTGATTCAAAATAAACTTGTGTTTTTAATAGAAAATGCAAATAAGCCACATTGTTTCCAGATATGAAGGAAAAATACAAACTTCATGTCATCTCCACAAAAGGCATGGGCAGAAAGAGAAGTAGCAAGTTGTCTGTATAGGCTGTGCTGATTTCTGTCTATTTTAAATTTGTGTCAGGGACACACATAATGGATCTGGGATGTGCCCTAATCTCAGTCTCTATGGAAAATCTCACTGGTTAAGAAAAGCAAGGTCACCAAAGACTACACACAAATGTTGTACACTCAGTATTTAGTTGGGAAAATGAAATTTTGGGTTAAGCATTCCTGGTTTGGGGGTTTTGTTTGTTTGTTTGTTGGGGGGGTTTTTTGGGTGTTTTTTTTTTGTTTGTTTGCTTGTTTTCTTGTTGTTGTTGTTTATTACTTCCCATCTCCTGCCTTTCACACGTGTTTGCCCTTCCACTTTCCAGGCTCCCGACTGTTCTGGTTCCGAGCTGAGCAGTCCCGAGGGAGCAGCTCTGTGCAGAACAGCCATTTTGAGCTACGTGCTCACCAGCTATTGTTTTCCTCCAGAGAGATCCCTGAATACATCGCACAGGTCCAGTGCTACGTTTGCAACTGCTGCGTGGAATTTACAACTATCCGTTGAAAGAAAATGTAATCTAATGCGGGGAAGCAAAAAAGTTACCGTTGTATGCTCATGGTGACAAATGAGCTGTTTTGATTTTGTTTTCAGGAACAGTTGCAGCGTTTACTCAGCTGTTTCTTAACGAAATGAATGAGTTTACCCAGTGCTCTGCTGTCACTCCAACAATAATTCCTATCGTCCACTTTTGGCTTCTTTTCAGCCTACTTATTTTATTCATGATCCAGTACGTTGTGCCTCAAAGCAAGACGGTCTTAATTTTTTTAAGGCTGCAAGGCAGAGCTGTGGATTGTAACACAATGAACATGCTAGGGAGGAAAAGCTGGGCAGGTGAAAACCACTGCCTTCCTGGGCTCACTCAGTGCGGTTTGCATTTGCATGTTAAAAGATTCGGAAATGAACAATTTAACTGAAGGAAAAGTGAAGGTAGCAGGTGAGCCCGGGGCAGATTTCTGGCAGGGGTTGGTAAATGTTTGATGGGCTGTTTGAAGTGCCCGCTAGCACAGTTGATACCCAGCTCTATTTACTCTCCCTGGCGTTCAGCTGCTCGTTCTCAAGTTCCTTGCCCAGTAAGCTGCTCATGGACACCCTGGAATGCTCTTCACCGTGCTGGGCGTGCTCTGGCGCTGGGTCGGCAGCAGGAAAACGTGAACAGCAGTGCTGGGCAAGGCCTCCTGAGAGACAGGGGGGACTCGAGAGGGTCCTCAGCCCCTGGTACCTGTGCAGGTGCTGCTGCTGCTGCTTCCTCCAGAGCTGGGGCTGGTCCCCGGCCGTGTCCCCACTCCCGTTCATCCCTGCGAGGAGAGCAGGGACTCGGCTGCAGCTCAGCTGGGGTGTAGCAGGGGGTTAATGAACACTCAGCCTGTGAGGAAAAAGGCAGACTGTCCCATTCTCATGTAAATTAATTTGCCAGAAACACAGGCAGTGCTTGGCTGTCACAGATCACAGGCACAGAAAATGCCACGGCTGAACCTGGCTAGGGTATTTTTAGTGTTTCTGTGAGGAACTATTGCCCGCACTTTACCATTGCCTTTGGACCCGTGTTCTCCCTGACAACCCGCTGTCCTGGCGTTCAGCCCTTTGTCCAGCAGCTGTGGTCTTGCACTGCCAGGACCCCCAGGAACGCTGCGGTCCTCCCTGGGGACGAGGACTGTCTGTGCCCATCCCGCGATGCCACCACAGAGACCCTGCTGCTGCTGCTGCTGCTGCTGGCAGGGCTCGGCTCCGGGGGAGGCATCTCCGGGCGGGGAGGATGGGTCCTCCCGGGCTCCCTCTCCTCTGCAGCCCGTGGGGCAGCACAGCAGGCACGGGAGGGTGGATTGGCTTGTTGTCGAGCTGTAGGAACCTTATGCTCGCAAACCACCACTTGTTCTTCGGATCAGTTCCCTCAGTAATTCTGGGAGATGGCTGGGCAGTGGGTTTGACAAGATGCCACTGATTGCTTTCTCTCCATCTAAAGGGTTTGAGCCTTCCTTGGGTTTTACTTTCTGTGCCGAGATGGTTGTAACCTTCCCTGCTGGCACCTGAGAGCAGCTGCTGCTTCTGTCTAGACAGCCCGTGGAAGATGTAGATGACCGAAGAGGTGTTTTCCCCCTCTGCCTTGGGATCGAATGTCTCTGTCACAGGTAAGGTCTGCACAGGTTTTATTTGCTGGGATGAAGAGAAGGCAGGGAAGGTTTCATTGCTCCTGCTGCCTCTTCACTTGGAAGGCTCCGCACAGATGGTGTGAAAAGAGTCATTTCAATGACGTACCCCTGCCCGAATTAAACACCTGCCCCACCCCGCACCAATCACAGGCACTGTTTGTGTAGGGAGAAATGGCCGAGGAGACAGAAGGGTTTAACACTGTCACAGTGCGGTTCAAAGATGTGTTGTTATCCACATGCAAACTGCTGACTTGCCCGGGGGTGCTCCCTATTTCCCTCTGTTACTCTCTGACATCTCCTCCAGCCAAATTTCTCCTGTAATCTTGTAACACTGGCAAGCAATTAACAATAATGCATAATTACAGGGTAAAAAGCTTAGCAAGAGAACTTTCTCATTAGGATATACTAGAATTCATTATGCATACCATACATAATGACAAAATATGTTATTTTCAAAAATTAGTGACTAAAGTGAAGTGCCATGGTTGACTTTTAAGGAGACCCAAATGGCCCAGCCATCAAAGGTATTTAGCAGTAACTCAGTGGAAAATTAAAGCAAAACCAAGAACAGGCTACTAGTACTTGGATTTGGTTGATAAAAATAGCTTGTAAACACTAAAATCACTTACGTCCTAATGAATCTCTCACTATTCATTAAATAACAGTGTATCTCCTTTTTTTTTTTTTTTTAAGACCAGGGCATTTCTCTAAGGAAATGGATACGTCTTCCCAAAAATACCCAGTCAAAAAGCGAGTGAAAATTCATCCCAACACAGTAACAGTGAAATACACCTCTCATTATCCGCAGCCAGGAGAAGAGGGATGTGAGGATGTTAATGAAGATACTGGAGTATTTATGGAGGATAATCCTAAGAGAAGACTACTGAAGCATGGGAAAAAGACAGAAAAGACTTTTTTTGGTACAATAGACACCAAGCCAGCACAACTGCCAAAACCCGATGAGGTTGGACAATCCCAGCACTTTCCTGAAGGAAATGTACTGCAGTCCAGGAAAACATGGGCAGTCCTTTTTGGGTCTGCCATGGCTCATGGATGTGTGGCTCTGATCACGAGATTAATTTCTGACCGTTCCAAAGTGCCGTCTCTGGAGCTGATTTTCATCCGCTCAGTCCTGCAGGTGCTGTCCCTCGCTGCTGTGTGCTACCACCACGAGCCTCCCTTCGGCCCCAAAGGCTACAGGCTCCGGCTGTTCCTCTACGGGGTCTGCAATGTCATCTCCATCACCTGTGCCTACACATCCTTCTCCATCGTGCCCCCCAGCAACGGGACCATCATGTGGAGGGCCACCACCACAGTGTTCAGTGCCATTCTGGCTTTTTTACTCGTAGATGAAGGAATGGCTTATATAGACACGGTCACTGTCGTTGGCAGTGTGTTCGGTGTTTGTCTGGTCATGATCCCCAACATTGTGAAGGAGGAGAACTCTTTGCTGAGCACCTGGAAGGAAGCTTTTGGCTATACCATGACTGTCATGGCTGGTCTGACCACTGCCCTCTCCATGATAGTCTACAGGTCCATCAAAGACAGCATCAGCATGTGGACAGCGCTGTTCACCTTCAGCTGGACGGGAACAGTGTGGGGAGCGTCCACCATGTTCCTGCTCCAAGAGCCCATCGTCCCACTGGACGGGGAAACCTGGAGCTATCTCCTTGCCATCTGCCTGTGCTCCACTGCAGCCTTCCTGGGGGTCTACCACGCCCTGGGCAAGTTCCACCCCGCTCTGGTGAGCACCGTGCAGCACCTGGAGATCGTCATCGCCATGGTCCTGCAGCTCCTTGTGCTGCGCATCTTCCCAGGCACTTGTGATCTGGTCGGGGCAGTGCTTATTTTGGTGAGTGTTTTTTTCCTTGCGTGTTACAAGCTGTCCTGGAAGGATTTAAGAAGACAAGATTATCAGGAGATCGTGGATTCATCCATTAAATGAATGTCAGTTTTGAATGTCCGATTCTGGCTGTGACCACGTGGAAGTAACTCCTTTCAGCTCCTGTGTCTGAGCGTAGTGGCCAGGCCCTCTCTCTACCATTTCACTTCTCAGCTGATATGGCAGTGTTGGTATTTCCAGGCTCCCGTGCCAGGTGGATTTGTTCTGCTGCACACAACCACTGACATTTTGTCATTCCCAAAAGAGTAGCACGCAGGGTGCACGGCCAGCACAGGCTGGCCCACTGAAATGCGGGCCAAGCTCTTCCTGACCTTCTCTGGATAAAGCAATACAGAGGGACTCAAAAGTGACTCTCATTCGTGTGCTCTGTGGTGGTAGGAAGATGAGCAGCAAAACCACTAAAACAGTCAACCCGAATTGTCATTTCCTCTGTAATGCTTCTTAAGCTTTGGCTGTCATATTCTAAATGGAGCAATGCTAAATTTCTGTGGCTAGAACTTGCATTTCCTGCACGTATAAAGAAGAAGTCAGTAAAGCTTTTTGTGCTTTGTGGTTAAATTTCTGTCTGAAACAATGCAGGAAGCCCAGATGTCCTGTGGGGGAAAGAGAGCCCCAAAAGCTGAATCTCCAGTTGTGCCACAACTGTGAGAGATCCCCAGGAACTGTAAGGTCCATGACAGATTAAAGATCTAGCCCTGAAGCAGACCAAAATCCCTTCTATGGAACCACTTTTTCTAGAGGAGGTTTTTGCTGTTATCCAGGGGAGGGGGAAAAACGGAGAAATAAAAGAATGCATTTGAGATGGAGGTGTGAGCAGCATGGTAATACCGACCAGCCTGGCAGGGTCAGTGACTGTCTGTCAGGGGGTTTGGGTACCAAAACTCCAGTGAGACATGGGATTTGCAAAGAGCCCCAGGGCTTTATGGGTCCAAACTATTCCTGGCCACGCTAAAGTGTGGCCGTAAAGAGAAAGGCCAGCATCTGTGTCCATGGGCTCTGTGCCAGCCAGGCCCCGCAGGCACCTCCCACTGCAGCCGCCTGTGCCTGTGTTCTGGGACATGAGCGTTTTCTGAGGGAAAAGGCACCACTCAGATGGCTCCAACCAGTCCAGCTTCCCCCACAGAAAATACATTTTCCTTGTGAAAAGCAGCAGCAATTACTTTTATTCCTATGAATACCCAGGGAGACCCAAGTTCCCTGACATCAGCCAGCCCAGCTGGCAACGCTCCTGATCCATGTGACACTTGTGTCCTTCAGTGCTGGTGATGCCAGAGACCCCCTGGGCCACACAGGGTTCCCTCAGGTGCTGGCACAGTCACAGCCGCCCCTACAACTGTTTCCTTGAGGAGCAGGTGGAGCTGGCAACAGGAGCTCTGCCCACTGTAGGAAAAACAGAAGAAAAGGGGAGCAGGTAAAGCAAAGCAGTGCTGGGAAAGCTGTGCCCCGCCAGAAATCCCTTTGGCAGCTTGGGGCAGAGCAGTTCCCAGCCCAGAATCTTGCTGTGCTTCTATCAACTCCTTATTTCACTCTGGGGCAGAGAGTCTTTCTTCCTCTGGCTGCTCAAGCAGCAGGAAAGCTTCCTTTGTGGGAAGCAACCAGGGCATGAGGCTCCTCCTGCCAGGGCTTCCACGCCTGTCCCTCTGCAGGGACTCAAGCTCTGAGGCTCACCTGTGCCAGCACGTGCATGTGCAGGCACCCAGCTGGGTACATCTGGCAAGTCAGGGGCACTGGACAGCAGGACTCCCCAAAAGCCCCCACTGTGCAGTGGGGCTGAGTCCTGGGCAAGCCCGGGAGCTGCTCCAGCCCCAAGGCAGCCAAGCCCCCTCCTCAGAACCTCCCCCTGCCACCCCTGAGCCCAGGCTGGCACGGGCAGCTCGCACCCAGGGGCCCACCCCAAGAACCTGAGTGGTGTCCGGGGAGCAATTCCAGGGTCTATGGGGCCGGGTCCCGCTCCAGCTGCTCCACAGCCTGCACGAGATCTTGCACAGCCCTGTCCACGTCTGCCCGCGCCGTGCCGCGCCCCACGCTCAGCCGCAGCGCGTTCTGCGCCACCTCCAGGGGAATCCCGCAGCTCAGCAGCACCGGGGAGGGCCTGGAACACAGCCAGGGGGCAGAGGATGGACTCGAGGCTGAGGAAGCCCCACGCATCAGCAGGGAGCCCCACCGAGCTGCAGGAGGAAGCACATCTGCAGATGCACTCCAGGCAAACCTGTCCCCTGCACAGCCCCCCGCTTGCTTTCCAGGGGCACCCAATCCCACTGGGCTTGTTGCCCTATGGGGAATCTGGCTCTTCTAAGTAGAAGAACCTGTTCTGTGTCCCTGTGGGTTGGCAGCTCTGCCAGGTCCACAGGGCATTGCTCTAGACCAGGCCAAAAGCACCTGCTGTCCCCATCTCCCCTAAAGGAGCCATCTGGAGACCCACGCTGGGCTGGAGCAGGAGAGCCAGGCACAGACACAAGGCAGGCTCTCTTCTGGTAGTGCCAGGAGTTCAAAAGTACTTCCAAGCTCAGCTGCATCACCAGAGCTGGGAGGGACAAACTCCTTCCAAGCAGCAATCGAGCGTTCCAACTGTGTCGCCTGCAATAATCCCCTTAACAGCCCTTCAGCCCCTCTGGAAAACTCTGTACCCTCTTTGTTCCAGGTGATGCTGCCCAAGCCACCCACTGTCCCTTTCCCTGTCCTGTTTCCATCCCTCCCACCTGCTGTCCTCTGGGAAGACACCCAAGGGCTGGAAAAGCTGTCTGCTCACCGATCCCCCTTCTCAGAGTGGCAGGCAGCCCCGACACTGGCGAGGAGCACCTTGCAGTGGGCCAGCACCCTTCGTCCTGCAGCACAAGCAACACAAGCACAGCTCTCCCAGTGCCAAGGCTCTCTCCAGGGGCTACTCCTGCCTCACCTCCCTGCCCACCAGCCAAGCGCCCACCAGTCTCAGCCACAGGTGCCGTGAAGGGCAGGTGCTTGGCTGTGCGTAACCATCACAGGACAGCGGTAGGGTAAGAGCTACCTTGAAGGCCTGGGCCCAGGATGGAGAAGTTACAGGTGTTGCAGAGTCGCTTGGAGCCCTTAAAGTGACTGTTGAAGCGAATCCTCTGCTTCCCAAAGGAGGCCTGGAGAAATCAGAGGGCTGTGAACCTCTCTGTGTTCCCAAGAGGACTGTCCTTATGAGGGGGTGGGCATGGGCAGAGGGACATACTCACCCTGCTCCAGGCCACACATCCTGCAGCCTGAGACTGTGGGAAGGGACCAAATTTGCTCACCTCCAGCGTGGCCTCCAGGTAATCCCGGACATCCCGCATATGAGCCTCATAGGCCTCCCAGTTCTTGCTCACTAACTCTGCAGCCTGAGAACACCCAGACAGGCTCCAGCAGTGACCCCTGGACACCTCCCTCTGTGCGTGGTCCCCGGGATGTGAGCCCAGCCTGGAACAGCCTCTGCAGTGCCAGGTCCCCTGTGTCCCCTCTCAGTGCCCTGTGCCATGTGAGCTGTGTGACTGCCAGGGCTGCAAACCCGCAGCAAGCACCCCAAAGCACCTCCTTTGACTGGCACCAGAAAGCCCCATCGCCTTTCCCAGTTCACCCTCCCTCCCTCCCTCCCACATCCCGAGTTTGTCCCTTCTGATGACCAGGGAGCACAAGTGGCAGTCTCTGTGCTGGGTCTGCACTGCTCACCCCTGACCATCCCGACTAACCTGGCCAAGGCCGGCGATCATCGGGGTGTTCTCAGTGCTGGAAGGGAACAGGGAACAGGGACCAGTGAGTTATTTCTCCAGAGCAGACACCCAACCTTGAGACACAGACATTCCCTCATGGGACCCCTCACTGCTGGCAGGGGGTCCTGGACACCTCTCTGAGATGGTTGAGAAGAAGGCAGTCCCACCCTTGGTAAAGCCTGAGCTCCAGGGAGTTTCCATGCATGGATCCATTTCCCTGCCGTGCTGGGCTGCTCACCCCAGGGCTGGCAGGTGACAAAGTGCCAGCTCAGCTTGGACAAGGCAGCCCACGTGGCTTGGCCACCAGCCAGAGGCCCAGCTCTCCAGGTAACTGCCTGCCCCCTTACCCTGGCCGGAAACTCCTCTCCTGTCCCCCTCCGAAGAGCATGGGGTGCAGCGGGGTGGCGGTGCCGGGGCCGCGGGTGTACAGTGCTCCGATCCGCGGGCCATAGAACTGCGGGGACAGCCACGGTGACCCTGGGGACACTGACAGCACCAACAGTACTGACAGCGCTTCCTGCACTCCTGCCCAAATCTGAGTGCCCTCCAGTGCTGGCCCCTGCCCATCGCACAGGCGCAGGCCGCTGCAGAGCTGTTGCCCATCCTCAGCCTCCTGCCCCCCAGCCCAGACAGGTTCCGCAGGAGCGAAGTCTGTCTGCAGAGCACCACCCAGCAGGAGAACTTTGGCCACCATGAGGTACCAAGCTGTGTGGGGCACCCAAAATCGCCCTGGCGCCCCAGCAGAGATGTCACAAGGGTGACCAGCAGCAGGGCCACGCGAGCAGGGCCACACCTTGTGTCCCACGACGGTCAGGTAGTCCACGCCCAGCTCCTGCACGTCCACGCGGCCCTTGCCAATCATCTGTGCTGCATCCGTGTGCAGCAGGACCCTGGGCAGCCCCTCCGCTGCTCTGCGCTGGTTGAGGGCACAGATGCGCTGGCTCAGCTCCGCGATGGGCTGGTGGCAGGGATGAGGGTCTGCATCCCAGGCACCTTCTGCTCCCCCCCGTCACCGCCTCTTTGCGAGGGTGTCCCCACCCCGTCCCCCTCGCTGCCCACGCTCACCATGATGACCCCGGTCTCGTTATTGGCCAACATGAGGGAGACCAGGCAGGTGTTTGGCCGGATGGCAGCCAGGACATCGTCCACCTCTGCCTGCCCGCTCCGTGGGGACACAGGCACAAAGGTGGCTTCTGCAGGCCAGGAGACAAGCCCTGAGGCTGGCTGGGTAGGTTGAGAGCGCTCGGGGCTGCCTGTGCCCTGCTGGGCAGGGCAGGAGTATGGAGCACAGGCACAGAGCAGGGAGGTGACACATCCAGCCCGGGGGAACGCGGGCACCATGGCGGAAAATGGTGCCCTTCTCCGGCGGGAGAAAGTGGAACATCACAGAGCATGCACGATCTTGCCCTCCTCCAAAAACACCAGCAGAGACCCCCATTCAAACCCCATCTGTGCCTGTGCCACTCACCTGCCAGGCCCTCCCTCCCTAGCTGCTCCAGCGGCAGGCGGATGGAGTCATGCTCCACGCTCGATGTCACGATATGTGGTGTCCCCCGGCTGTCCCCTGTCCCACACTGGCTCTCGTGGAAGTGCCTGCAGGCAGTGTGGATGACCATGTTGTTCGCCTGAAGGGAAGAAGGACAGGGAAAATGGAGGCTCAGAAGGAGCACAGCGCCCTTCACCTACACCCTCCTCATCGCTGCTTGCTGGAGAGGAAGTGGTGGGCAGGGATTCCCAGGAAGGGGGTCCCCCCTGCTCCCACCTCCGTGCCCCCTGAGGTGAAGACGATGTCCTCGGGGCAGCCTCCCAGCATCCTCGCCAGGCTCTCCCGCGCGCTGCTGATGAGCTCCTTCGCCTTCCTGCCTGCAAGACCACAGACCTGGCAGCTCCTGCGGGCTCCCATCACCACAGGGCCCAGCCCGGGGACCCAACCTGGCCCACCCGGGTCCCTACCTGTGGGGTGGGAGCTGCTGGGGTTGCCCCAGGCCTGGCACATGGCATCCCACACGGCCTGGGCCACCTCGGGGGCCAGTGGGGTGGTGGCGTTGTGGTCCAGGTAGACCTTCCTGTAGGGGCAGGGGCAGATAAGGGGTGCTGGGGGGCACGCAGGGGAGCCCGGAGCAGGGCAGGGCCTCACCCCTCCAGTGAGTGACACTGTGCCTCCGCTGGCTCTGTCCCCGCGCCCATCGCTGCTGCCACCGTCACTGTCACCGTCCCGCTGCCGTCACCAACCTGGCACCACGGGTGACACACGTGTGGGACCGCTGCCCACGGGGGGCCAGGCACCTGCCCTGCCTGCGGCACCACACCCACCCATCACCCTGCTGCCTGCCCCACAGCCACAGCCCCACCCATCACCCATCACCCATCACCC
>VZTI01002517.1:1043943-1054095 GCA_013397865.1 Struthidea cinerea
GGTCAGGCGGGCGGGACCGCGGGCAGGGCACTGCCGGAGCACGGCCGGGCCGGCGCCGCGTCCTCGCTGCGCCTCCGGCGCGCCTGCCGCGCTGTAGTTGATAAAGTGAAGTGCAAAACTCAATTAAAGCCGAATTCGCGCACGCAGACGCGCCGTATTAGGCTCTGGAAGCCGCTCCGAGGAGCGATAGGCTCGCGGAGCAGGGGCTGGGATGGGCTGGGCTAACGCAGCCGTCCAACAGCGGCGGAGCGCCGCAAAGCCCCGCGTCCCATTGGCCTCAGCACGGCTTCCAGCGGCTTGTTTCTGCTGCGGGGAAAAACTGCCTCGTTTGACGCACTCCTCTCTTTTCCTCCTGTCTTTCAGGTTATGTCGTAACCGCAGAACCACGGAGCAGTGATGGAATCACTGGACACCGAGGTGAGGGCACGGAAGACCCTGGGGACTGTGGAATACGTGGAGTCTTCGGGCTTTGCGCAGGGGGTGCTGCCCACCAAGAAGGATGTGGTGCAGAACATGCTGTACCTGCTGCAGCCCAAGAGGGCCGGCCAGGCCCAGCGCTCCAAGGAGGACGCAGCCCAGCTGCTCGCAGAGCACCTGCAGGAGCACTGGCTGGTCTGCAACCTGCACACCATCGCCACGCAGAACATAAAGAAACTCATCCTCAAAATGTACGAGGAGTTCACCCGGTTGTACCAGACCAGGAAGCAGAGACAGAACCAGGCTTTTTCCGAGCGAGCCGACAGATTCAATGAGAGTTCGGAGAAGCTCTTTGATGTGTTTTGTACAGACACACAGATGAGGGATAAACTGGAGGAGTACAGTGGGATAAAAATGACTAGCATCGAGTGGAAGTTTCTGGAAGATCAGAGGAGCGAGAGGAAAATGTACTACGAAGATTTCACAGAGAAGCAGGAGCTGAAGACGATGGAGAGAAGGCAGAAAATACAGTGTCTGGAGCACTTCAGGAAGCTCGCCAGGGAAGAGAAGGAGGGCAGCAAGGCGAAGGAGATGAAGTACAAGGGCGAGGAGCAGTCGGATGAGGGCACCAGTGTGGACGAGCTGTACCCCACGGAGGAGGAGAACGGTGGTGCCCCGGCCTTCTCGCTGCGGGGCCGGCGGAAGCGCCGCTGCACCGCAGCCGCCGCCGCCGGCACCGACCTGCCCCTGGAGGGCGAGCACATACGGATGAGCATCCGCAGGGTCAGGCCTGGCTTCTACGAGACTGTGGAAAAGGTGAAAAACTGCTAGCGCCCGCCGCGGAGAGCGGGCAGAGCTGCTGGAGTACAAGGTGGCAATGCACACGTTAGGCAAGTTTGAAATCCCACCATCCGTTGGAAGTGATTGTTGCAGATCCTCAAGCCAGAGCTCAGGAACATGCTGCCTCCAGGGAAGAGGGCTGGGATGATGACAACGGCAGCAAGGACTAAACCACATGGATTTGGAAGGATGAGCTGTCAGCGGCCAGCGATGCCAAGGCTCAAATGCAGCAGATGATCCAAGGTTACGTAGCATATAAGCCTCTTCTTCCAAGGTCCTGTCTGCATCCATGGGGTTTGGAAGTCTCTCAACATTTCTGAGCCAGTGGTGGCCTAACAGCGTGAATCAGGACTCGGATTTACTGCAGGGTAATAACTTGGACTTGTTGCTAACAGAAAATCCGTGTGCTGAAGAGCCCTGGCTCCCCTGGCTGCAGTGGGGGGGAAAGGTGCTCTGCCCCTTCCTGCGGGAGCTGGTGTTTCTGCCAGGAAGGAAGTGGGTTTGCAGCGTGTGTCTCCAGCCCTGGAGAGGCACGCTGTGCTTTTGGGAAGGGACTGCTCTCCTGCTCGAGGAGCGGGCAGAGAGCAGGAGACAGTGGAGTGCTTTGGCTGTTAAAGCATTGGTGATTCTGAATGTTTTATTCTAGATTCTATTTTACCGACGTTTCCTTGATCAGGATAAACCTTCCCATAACTGGATCAGTTTTATCACAAAGTCCCTAATCTAGGATCTGGGGTGTGAATCCTAAATGAAGTGGTAATGTTTTCTCTTTGGGGGGAGGGGGGTAACATAGGGGAAAATGCAAATTGCATTATTTAGTTTTAAGATGAGACTAATTTTATAAACTGGTATCCTGCCTTTTTAGGACATAGGGAAGAAAAAGCCTTCCCAGGTGTAGCTGTGGTGTTCACAGCAGCAGGCACCCAGATCTGGGCTTGCTCTTCCACCCCCGAGGTGGTGCAGACCAGCAGGGGGAAGATGGTAGTTTTCCACCCGGAGGTTGTTTGAACAAAGCGTGACCCTCTTGCCCACGTACATCCTGAGCAGTGACGTATCTGTGACTTTTTTAGTTAGAGTTGCTTTACTGGTTTTTAAAGAGGAGAGACTTGACCTTCCAGTGAAACCCAGTGCTGGAGATCTCTCTGGTGAGATTCCCAAACCTTGCCAGACCACACTAAAAATGGAAAACCCCCAAGTCTCTATTTGTCCACAAAAGATCTGTGGTAGAAAGAGCGCAAACTTGCCTGGTTTTTAAAATTTACCTTCCAGTGTGAATGTTGGTTTCCCCACTCCAGTATCTCAGCTTTTCCCCGTTTCTTTCCTCTCCGTCCTGCACATCATTTACTGACATTAACTTGTGCTCTTTCGTTCTTTGGCTTTTGCTCCCTTTAACAATAAATGCATGTACGAATAATTTTGACAGTTCATTTACTTCGATGAATCAGTTCTTGGACTGCTTTGAAGTCCTATGCCAAAGGAGGAATGAAATGCAGAGCAGCTGCTGGTCCCCCGGGACACGGCAGCCCCGGCCGGGCTGCCCAGGCAGGCTCCAGCCTCAGCCGCCTGGCACGGATCCATCCGGCTGCGAGCTGCGTGTCCCTTCCCAGGGACCCTCTCCTTAGTGCCGGGGTCCTTGCTCTGTCTCTGACAAGCTCTTCGTGGTAAGTCGCTCCAAAGTATTTAGTGCCCACCGCGTGCTCTGCACCACTCGTAGTTTTACAGGTTTGCTAAGCAGCACCCTCGAGCCTCCGCTGCCCGAGGCTTCACAGCCTCCCTCCATCTCCTCTCTGACATGCTTCACTGACCTCCCCATGCAAATTATGTCACGTTTAAACTATTTGCCTTCCAGCCCTGAGGTGCTGGATTGAGCCTCTCACTGGGTCTCTACACCAGCAGCTCTGTTTCAGCAGGGAATATAGCCAAGCTCGGACCTCGCCAAAGTAGAAGTTTTTTAATAACTGCTGTAACCCCCCTTTTTATTACAGATATAGCTGACAGTATAACTGCTCGTGTGTAAAGCAAATCCACCGGGGTTGGCTCGGATACGGAACACAGCTGTATAGTGCTTTATGATTTTCAGGGATTCAGGGAATTTAAGGTTGTCAAATCTGACTTCCTGTCTACCACAGGGAATTACATTTCATTCAGAAGCCCCACACTCAGCCTGCTGGTCTCAGTTGAACTGACGTGTCTGACAGAAAGCCGAGCTGAAGGTGTCAGCAGTCTGCTGTCTTCCTTGTTACCTACTTAGTGATTAGTCACCTTCACTGTCTCAAAAAAAGACAAAAATAAAATCGACCAACTTCTAGGCTGTGATTCTTTTCACGACATCCTGTACAGGCTGAGCAGAGTTTATCACATTGAAATCATATTTGGGTTTTTTTAACTGGGTTTGACTGTGGATAGAGCCAAAGCCTGGCTCTGTTTCTGCTGCAACAGGGGGAAAATTTCTAAATCATGTATCCTGATTACTCTTCTTTGGGACCATGGTGCCTTTTTAATCAGGACAGTAAATCTTGTCCCAGGATTCTGTACTTTTGTACGTTAACAGTTGTTGACTTTCCTTTTTGGTGTGTCCCAAATAAATTAATATAACATACCTCTGGGCTTTTGTTTCTTCTTTCTAAAGGGGGAGGAGAGAGGAAACTGAAGCTAAAATAAATCTCTGCTTCAGCTCTCCTTCCCGGGCCCTTGCAGGAGCAGCTGGGATGCGTGCAGGTGGAGCTGCTCCCATCCGGACCGCGTGGGGCGGCGGTAGGGAAGCTGTCAGAAATGGGAATCTTGGGGCCCACATGGAGCCCTTTTCTTCAAAGATGCTGGAGCCTGAAGGTAAGGGGAGAGGAATAAAATCTCTGCACGTGGTGGCAGTGTTTCATGTGGGCTCTCAGTGTGCCTTGGGCCTGGTGGGATTGGCATCAAAGGTGGGGACTCCCTGCCTTCCTGGAGTGATCCCATGCATGGGTGTTCCGCTGCTGCCTGTTCTCTCCTGACTGCGGTTCGGGGATGCTGTTGGAGATGAGCGAGGGGCAGTTGTGTCCAAGAGAGACGCAGCGATGGTTTGCACCACGGGACTACAGCAAGGAAGGGAAATTGGAAAGGAGGAAATGCTGGAAGGGGCGTGTTTGCATCAATGGCTTTTGCAGGAGGGAATCGAGGTGCATCCCAGGGGCTACAAATACTTTTGCTGCATGCTGAATCACTGATTTTACTGGGAATTTGGGGAGAAACATCGTCAACCTCCGCCCCTTGAGTCCTTCTGGTTTCTGCAGGGGGGCAGTAGGCAGGAGAGGGCATCCAGAAAGCCCTGCACCCCAGCCTGGGGCCCTGGCAGCCAGGCAGGGCACATGCCAGCCCCAGGCAAAAGCTGCCTTTTTGCAGCCCTTACAAGTTCCTTAGAGCTGCCCAGGCTGGCTGTGAGCAAGGTTGTGCAGAAACACTCGCCTGATTTCCCAGCATGGACGTGCCTCTTCACGTGGCCACTGCTCTGCCTGCTGCCCCTCTCAGAAAAGGGAAGGAACACAAAAAAACCAACCCAAAATGCAAATCATGGCACTACTGAGTGGGCTGGATGTGGAAAACAATGTCTGTGACTCAGCACAGAAAGAGTCACAAAGCTGGAATTTAAAACAAGTCCCAGCCCAGCACTGTGGGCACATGGCTCATGGAGTGTTGGGCAGTGCCTGCCCACGAGGGAGCTGGATGGGCAGGGGGAAGTGCCAGAGCCTTGTCCTAGAGGTGCCAGACAGCTTAACACAGGGTGGCAGTGACAAATCGTGGCACTGCAGGTGGGATACTGGGGAAAACAGTGTTCCTGGAAGAGTGGAGCAGACCTGTGAGGCCGTGTCACGAGTGTGCTTGTGCTCAGCGCCTGTGGCCGGGCTTGGGCAGAGCTCCAGGAGGGGAGATGAATCTCCCGTATCACCTGACACCCACGTTTTGTCCCCTGGGGGGATGCATGGCAGAGGTGGTGGTGAAGCCATCCGCACTGTGACAGAGCTGTGAAATCCTGGTGTGGGGCACAGGAACCCAGTACAACACCTGCCTGACCTCCATCCTACTCCCACTGCCTCCACAGGAAAAATCCCCCTGAATACTGAAAGGAGCTGCAGGGCGAGCCTTTCCATGGGCAACCACGTTAATTTATTAACCAGACACGTGCAAGGGTATTTCCTGCTCTCGCCAAGGGTGTGGTGTTGTTATTCTTCCCGAGTTTCTTGACTGCAGATGCTTCCTCCTAGCACAGCTTTGGAGCCAGCATATACTGCTGCAGTCTTTTAAGACTCAGCAACAAAAAGTTCCTCCCTGTATCCCCTTGTGCTGCCCAGCAGAGTCCCCTCTGGTCCTGCTCAGGTCGGGGTTTGCCCCGCGGCCTGGGGACAACTGCGTACAGCCACAGCACCCCCGGCGGAGCCTGTCGGGCAGCCCAGACACACCTCCAGAGGGAGGGAAGCTAGAAATTGATCCTGGGGAAATCCAAACGTCTGGGAATTGGGGTAGGAGCTTTTGAGCTTTCTCTCTCCCAGCTACCTGGCACAGAGCAGCCAGGCCCCCAGACTTCCCTATGCCAGATGCTTTCAAGGAGCCAGCTTCCCCCTGGCTCTAAGCTTTTTGCAGCTCCGTATGCCCAGTTTTGGGAAGTGGGTATTGACAGAGCTGTGGGCTGCACCTGCCCAGGTATTCCCTGGGCGCACTCGTGGCACTGCCATGGTTCTGGCAAGACATTTGCTCGTTCAGCATCTTCAATTCAAACCCAACTCACCTTTTGAGTTTCTTTGTGTGTCAGTGCTTCCTACTGCCCCCCAGAAGCTGCCCGCAACCTCAGGAGACCAGTTTGCTTAATTAGCCCAGTCTCCAGCAGCATTTTACATCCTTTTGCAGGCTGATGTGCTCCAAAATCATTCCCATCTTGGCTCCCCCGTGTCCGGAATGCATTCATTATGCGAGCACCCAGACAGTTCCTCCTGCAGTACTCTGTGTTTCTATCTTGAGGCAAAGCACATTGCCCATGAGACATGCTGGGAAGGGAAGTGGGGAGTGTGGGGGGAGGACACACTCAAAGACACCCACACCCCGCCTCTCCCGACGCTCTTTTGTTGCCATCACGCTCCCAGCTGTTGGGCCCTTACTTCCCACATGCTCCTGCAGCTGAGTTTCTGGATGAGAGAAGCAGCTCCTGTGGAAAGTCCAGAAATTTTGGGAGACGCTTGGGTGACCGCAGAGAGGAGAGATGGGAGCCCCTCACCAAGACCTCACTGACCCCCTCTCCCTGGTCACCCCGAGGTGTTCCCCGCGGGTCGGGTGTCCTTCACCAGCGGCACAGCCGACCCCACGCCGGCTGCTGCTGCCCGGAGCTGGGGAGGTGCCTGACCTCAAGCCCGGGGCTGGGGCTGCGTTGGTGGCGCGGGGGCGGGAGGGACGGGTCAGGTTACGGCCTCGTACAGAAATGAGTGGGGCTGCGGGAGCCCAGGGAGGTTTCTGGTGCCGCGGCCAAGGTGTATTAAAGGGGAGTGTCCGGGCTCCGGCAGCGTCCCCGGGCATGGCGGGGCCGGGCAGCGACGGGGACCTGCGGCGCCTGCTGAAGCTGCACCGCACCGAGATCGCCATGGCGGTGGACGACGTCTTCCCGCTGCTGCATGGCCTGGCTGACCACGATGTCGTCCCTGAGCACATCTTCAAGGTGAGGCTGCGGAGCAGGACGGGGCGGTCACGCCGTGGGGGCTGGGGCCGGGGGGCCGGAGGGCAGCCCGCGGGCCGTGGTGTGCCCGGCAGGAGACGCTGAGCCGGACGGAGCGGGAGGGCTCCCACCGCGCCTTCCACGCGCTGCTCACCTGGCTGCTGGGCCGCGACGCCGCTGCCGTCCGCGACTTCTGGGCCGTCCTCTTCAAGGACTACAATCTGGAGCGGTACTCCCGGCTCCGGCCTCTCCGCGGCGCCTTCCCCAGAGGTACTGGGGGCCAGGTGGGACTGGCACCCCCGGGGGCTGACAGCGGGCAGGGGTGACACGCAGGGTGCTGGTGCCTGTCCCAGTCCCTGTTCCTCTTGCAGAGGTGGAGCTGGGGCGGCAGCGCCGTGGAAGGCGTCTCTCCCCGAGCCCCACAGCACCGGCCCCACACAGACCCCAAGGCAAGAGGAAAGCCCCCGAGGAGCGGGACAAGGCCCGGGCGGCACAGCCCGCTGCACGGCACAGCGCCAGTCCTGGTACGGAGACCCAGAGCAGGATGGGATGGGGCGGGGTGCTGCCCCCGAGGTGTCGTGGGGTGCTGTGCCCCCTGACGCCCATCCTCACAATGCTGCAGGGCCCCTGGTGAAGGCAAAGACTGTGAAGAGGCCGGAGGGCACAGACAGCCCCCGCACCTCTCGTGCCAGCGGTGAGTGCCAAAACCCCCAGGGCAACTTCTGCCTGTGCGCCCTGTTTGCCCGCAGCCGTGGGAAGGGGGCTGCCCACCCCACTGAGCCGCTCCCCTGCCGGCAGCCCTCCAGGCGGTGGCTGCCTCGGTGCAGAGAGCGGTGGCCGTGGCAGGCGGTGAAGTGCCCGTCAGCCGTGGGGCCATTGAGGGCATCCTCATTAAACACGTGCTGGATCCGAGTAAGTACAGCCCAGCCCAGCCACCTCCTGCCCAGTTTAGTCCCCAAATTCAGGAACCACCCTCAGCCAGGTGGACATGGGGAAGGGGAGCTGCAGCTGCCTCTGGCCTCTCTTGCAGGCAGCTCCAAGACGGGCAGCAGAGCTGGGGACGAGTCATTTACCCCAGCTGCCTCTGAGGAGCCAGAGGCTAGGAGCAGAAGCCACAGCCTGAAGCCCCCTGCCCAGCCCAAGGCATCCCGAAGTGTACAGACAACCCCCTCATATGTTTTCACCCCCAGTTGTGCAGCTGCCAAGGCTGTGGCGGGGGGCTGTTCCTGCATGGCATCATGGCCATGACCTGGGGGTGTCCCCCAGTGCCAGCAATGCCTCTCCAAACCCCTTCTTGTCTCGCCAACAGAACAGGGAACCCCAGCTGCACCCCCAGGGCCAGCTGCCAGCAGCCACCGTGTACAGCCAGGACCCTGTGCCCCACCAGGTGAGCCCCAGATGTGACACCTGGTGCACCCCCAGGAGGAACTGTTGGGGTGTCCCTGGAATGTCCATTTGGCCTGGCCTAGAACAGGAAACCCAGGGCTCAGCTACTGTGGGTTCACCAGGTTATGACCCCCAAGAGACAGGCAGTTTTACCACCCTGAAGGGATTGGTATGCTTGGTGCAGGGTGGGTGATGCAGGGGGAGAGGGCAAGGGGGATGACAGACCCTGCCACAGCCATGGCTTCAGCCTGTGGGGGTGGCAGTGACACCCTGCCTACTCCCCCGGGGACAGGAGAACGAAGATGAGTGTGCAGCATGCGGTGATGGTGGTGAGCTCATCTGCTGTGACGGCTGCCCCAGGGCCTTCCACCTCGCCTGCCTGGTGCCCCCGCTGCCCCACGTCCCCAGGTGAGTCCCAGGGCACACAGGGATGCCAGTGCCCCCCGCCGTCCCTCACTGCTCTGCTCCCACTGTGCAGCGGCACATGGCGATGCGGCTCCTGTGTGGAGAGTGTGGCTGAGCCAGGCCGGCTGCTGGAGGCAGACTTGGCTGTGGAGAGACCCCCCGAGATCCTGGGGGAGGCGGCGCGGGACACCCAGCCTGGCGGAGCTGAGGGGAGTGTCTGCAGCCACTGCTGCACCCGGATTCCCACTCCCCGACACTGTCCTGCTCCCAGCGGGGAGCCCAGGTGAGTCCCCCATCACGTCCCGCATCCCAGCCTCAGTTCTTCCCTGGAGGGTTCTGCCCTGACGGTCTGTGTCACCCCTGATGGTGTAGGGGGCTGCTGCTGTGCACATCCTGCGCAGGCACCCTGGACACAGGCGGCCTGGGCACCACCGCAGCAGCTGGAGACCAACTGCTTCCAGCAGCCAAGGTCAGCGCCAGCAGTGCCACGCGCGGGCTGGGGGAGGTGGAGCGGGGGCTCTGGGGAGCAGGAAGGTGGAGGTGAGTCAGGCAGGGTGAAGGACGGGCTGACACCACATGGAGGCAAGTTAGCGAAGCTGTTCTGGGGGAGCATGAGCTGGGACTGCACCAGGTGAGGGACTGAACATGGGGAGTGGCCCTGAACAAAAGGAGAGCAGGCTGAGGGCAGCGGGGGAGCTGGCAGGACATCTCTCCACACGCAGGCAGAGGACGGAGCCCTTGGCAGTGAACCTGTGCTGAGTCGGGACGAGCTCGATGCGCTGCTGGGTGAGGTAAGACTCTGTGTGACACCAACAGGCAGACTCCATCCAAGGGGCACCATGTCTCTGGTGTGGCAAACAGGGTGACATGGGGCTGTGTGTCAGGCACGGTGTGCCTGGAGACCCCAGAGGGGCAGGATATGGGATGAGAATAGAAAATGAACACAGGGGGCTGTCCCACAGAGCACGTGGGATGGGATCTTGCAGTGGGCGTTCCAGAGCATGGCACGGCCGCTGGCAGACACACATGGGCTCCTCGCCTAGTGCACAGACCCAGCAGCGGACCTACCATCCCAAGCCATGAAGAAACAGCCTCTGAGCCAGATGTAAAACAAGATGCACACAGGCATAACGACAGCACAAAAAATGTCAAACAATAAATCACTGACTCTCAACAGAACACCACAAATTGACATAGACACAGGAAAACGGAAAGTCCCACCCAGAGACACTCAACAGAGAAAACAGTAAAAATGAGAATAAAGGCGACTGAAAAAAAAAAATAAAAAGAAACGAAAAAAAAATTTAGTGAAACAAATGATTAAAAGAAAAAGTTAAATGTTTAAACAAAACGAAAACCAAAAGAGAAGGGAACCATAAAAACACCACAATGCCACTGGGGGGGGGCCAAAAGAAGCCTACAGCACCCGG
>VZTI01002518.1:7115-25646 GCA_013397865.1 Struthidea cinerea
TGGGGGGGGGCACTTTCCAGGAGGGAAGCTGGAAGTAAGATTAAAGGGGAATGTTGAACTATGACCAGAGAAGTGATGGCATTTTGAACTTGTGTATGTTTTTTCTCTTTAAAAAAGAACAGGAAACTTTGAAAAAGTTAATACAAATTGTTTGTGTCCCAAAGGCAAGACCCACATAAGTCATTTGCTTGTAATGCAGGTTTTGAGAAATTGCCTATGTAAAAAGCGGAACTCTGCTGCGTATTATTCGGCTGCTAAACACTTGGGGTTTGTACGCAGGCAGGGGAAGTTCTTTTGGTCTCCACAGAATTTGGAACTGATGCAGTTATCATTCTATGTTTATATCTTGGCAATGTCACAAACCAATAAGTCAAATACCCCAGTCTTTGGATATGTTCAGAAGAAGGCAATCTTCCCTGCTTTTTGGAAGCTTGGGGGTCTTTAACACAGAGGAAATGAAAAGTTCATCTGAAGTCTAATGTTGATATAATTTCCTGAATTGCTGAGACAGATTGCATGGAATTATCACAGATATCCAGTATCATTATCAACAGTATATGTTGCACACGTGTCATTTGGAATCAGGTAACTCTTTTCTTCAAGGACAGCTTTGGACCATAACAACTTAGACACTCAGAGTTTATTCTATTCCCTTGGTAACAGTTAGTATGAAAAGCTTCCAACTGAAATTGAATAGATCTGGCTAATAAAATGTTTCTATATAATATACTCAGTATTAATAGTCACTATTTTTGATAAAAAGTCAAATATTCAGGTAACAATTATTTGAGTGTGGAAATTAATAGGGTGATCACTGTTTTTTGCAGTCGTGTTTTCACTGTGATACAAAAATGGTTGATCAACAGTAATTTATAACAATATTATATTTGAGATTGCAGGAACAAAAATTCTGGGAATTCACATGCTTTCAGAATATGAATATTTCTGCCACTTATTTGACATAGTTCCTGGAATATAGGGTTGAAGAATTAAATCCAATGATGTTTCTCTAATGGCCATTATCTTATGCTGGAAAACGAACCACTCCTTCCAGTGTTAATTTAGGAGTGTTACTTTCTTCATGTAAGTTGTTCCATTTAAGAGACAAGATGCAAATTTTATGCTTGCAAGGTCAGGCCTGGGTATCCTGATACACATTCCATTATTTTATTTATCTTCTCTTTTTCTTGGCAGTGAAGGAGATGAGCCGTACTAAATTACTGTCTTCTTGTCTGCTTTCTCTTTCTCTTAATAACTTCAGAACCTATTGACCAATTTGAAAGTGGGTGGTGGAAGGTGTCCAAGATATTTGCTTTTCTACATGCTTCATGAAAATCAGCTGCTGGAGAGATGGGAGATCCAAATTACTGTCCTTGCTGAGGGAATGGCAGGAAACAGCAGAGCTGCGGTGTCTTCTCTGGCCGGTCATGCCCGCATTACATGCAATTGCAACATCTGTTTTCTTTTCCTTGGTTCCATAGTACAAAAGACCGTATGCTGGTCTTGTGAGCAGGGAGATGGGAAGCTTAGTGGACAAAGGGCATCAAGTAAGGGAAATGCTAAGGGCAAGAAGCTAGCAATTAATGGAATGGCTTGATTCTTGTATGGGGCTATTTTGTTGTTAATGTGTTGACAGCAGTAATTTATTTAAAAAATCAAAGCAGTAAGGCTTGAAAGCCAATAGGATTTGAGCATTGAAGTCTTGTTAGTGAATCACACTTTTAAGTCACAGAATCACAGAATAAGCTGAATTGGAAGGGACCCTCAAGGATCATCGAGTCCAACTCCTGGCCCTGCACAGGACACCCCAAGAATCCCCCCATGTGCCTGAGAGTATTGTCCAAATGATTCTTGATCTCTGTCAGACTTGGTGCTGTGACCACTTCCCTGGGAAGCCTGTTCCAGTGCCTGACTACCCTCTGGGTGATTTTTTCTACTATATAACCTAAACCTCCCCTGACATAATCTTCAGGCCATTCCCTCAGGTCCTGTCACTGGTCACCACAAGGCAAAGGTCAGCATCTGCTCCTTCTCTTCCGCTCACAAGGAAGTTGTAACTGCAGTGAGGTCTCCCCTCAGACTCTTCTACTCCACGCTGAACAGACCAAGTGACCTCAGTTCTGAAATTATTCATAATTTTAGCCCTTTGCATTATTTGGATGTTTTTCTTTGAGAATGTCTTGCTTCCAGAGAACAAGGTGGTGGACCTGCTTGCTGTGACCTAACCATAGATGGTCACAAATATTTAATGTTTATGACTAGAATATTACTGACAGATACATTTTTTATTGTGAAAATTTATTATTGAGTTTCAGCTGACTGACTTTCTGTAATATTTCCCACTGGTACAAACTGCTGCTTTCCCAGCCTTTTCTTCAGTGCCAAGCATCACACAGAACTCAAATGATGCACCTTCAATATGGGTGGCTTGCATTGAGATCAATAATAGTGGCAAAACAAGGAAAATAAGTACAGTTATTTCTTGAGGAATTTAATATCTAGATTTTTTTGTGTTCCAGGAAAATGCCTTGTAGATAGATACTTACCAATGCAGGGTTCTGCTCAGGCTCTGTTCGAATCCAGAATGTAGGGAATATCTCTCTGCCTGTTTTGAAGGATTCTACCCCCCTGGACAACACTGGTTTTGACCTTCGCCCATGGAGAAAATTACCTACCCTTTGGGAAGGGTTGGAATCTACACTGGTGTGAACTAGATGATAGAATGTTATGTAAGATTATCACAAGATGAAAATTTAGGGTCTTTGGGTTTGTTAATATAGTAAATAGATAAAAAGTAAGAAACTTCAAAATGGAGGATTGTTGTTGTTCTCTAAGTTTCTTCTTCTTCTTCTTCTATTCCTCCATATTTTGCAGTAGAAGTAGTTTAAGGTGATTGGATAAAAAGTTCCGCAGTTCCTGTGTACGTGACAAAGTGATTTATTGAACATTGGTGGAAATGTGAAAATATCTTTCGTTTTACGTTTTAATTGGATAATTTACCTTTAAAAAGACTGTCTAATCTTGATAATGCGGACTTCTTCCTGCATTCTCTGCCCTGTGCTGAGCCACACAAGTGACTCTCTTTCTCTGATAAGACTTAATAAACAACTATCTGAAAGCAGAGACTGAAGAAGTTTCCGTTCGCCTCCTGAATTCCTGGCAAAGACGCTAAAACTCTCCCCCATCAAGGGAGACATTAATTAAGGCACGGAATGTGTCACGGCTCAGTAGCTCCTGGAAGGTTAATCAAGAGATATTTTACCAGATATGGTTTTCCATTGCAGCTCCTTCAAGAGAAGGAAATTTGTCCCTTCTTTTTGATCCATATGGATGTAATTAGTGCTTTGACAGAGAAGGTGAATTAAACTAGAGGAATTAGAAGTCCCTGGGTATGAATTTTCATTTTTATCTGGTTTATTTTTGTTTTCTGGACAAGAAAGGCTGCTTCTAAAGATAACGTACAAATCCTGCTTCCATGCTGTGCAACATGTTGAAATAAACACCTTTTCCAATTTTGCTTGGCTCAGAACTATCTAGAGTATATATAGAATAATCATCATATGTATATATGACATATATATGATTCTCTATATAATCCGTAGGATAGCATGAGATTAAAAATAAGTTTTACTTAACAAGAGTAGCTTTTCAGAACAAAGGATGGTAAAAATTGTATCACCTGTACTTATGATAAAATATATGTACAATATCTAATGCAATTTTTTGTTAATTTTATTATGTTTCTGGTAGAAATGTTCAAATAAAATCCAGACATCTGAATGCTTAATTTGGGAAAAGCAACAGAAGTGTGCCTTTAGGAAAGAAGAAATTAAATTAGTGCTCAGATATAAGAAAAAACTGTACTTGTGTATTTCACAAATTTCAGGTAGTTTCTGAAGAACTGTGATTTTTCTCTTGAAAATGAGATTATATGGATTTATGTATGATGCGTAGCCTTCTGGTGTGGTGGCCGATTAGCCAATGGTACAAGAGACAGAGAGAGCTCTTGTAAGACGGTCTTGGCTGCCAAAGACTTATCAGTTATGGTGAGGGAAAGAAGCCTCTCCCAGGATGCCTGTTCGGTTGTGGTAATATATCCCAGTTCTAATTCCCTGGTTGGCTCCTGGTGTTAGCCACACCCCTGTATTTGAGATCAATCTGTCACGTGTTCAGGGTCATTTGCCTCTAGAAACCTTTACGAGTTGTAGCAATAAACTGCTGTTTGTGGAACTCTATGCAAGGACCCTTCTCAACTCCTTGCCATCGGATTCATATTACTGAAGCCATCCCTGCGTCTGTGCATTCATGCATGTGAACCACAGCACCAAAAGGGAGCCAGTAATATTCTGGTACAGGATATCTCCAAAAGTTTTACCAAAATTCCTGTCATGGTTGTGGAGGGAGTTCTTTCAGCCAAGAACTCTGATTGGAAGTAGAATAAAACCCTTGTACTATTGATTTTTGTGAATAAAACTATTGATTAATAGCATCATGTGTTCTTAGCAGAATTACATCTACCACCAGGGGAAGCAGTAGAATGGCAGTTATCATTGATTAAATATGAACTCAGAAGCTGTGATGCTCTGTGATTTTTGAGATAGCAGTCTTTGTACCCACAGGTGTGATAGGCAGACACTTAAATGCCTAATAAGACTGTAAAATATGCCATCACTACAGAACAATAATACTACAGGAAATTCCTCTAGGAAAAGGGAACTGAAAAAATTAACTCATTTTAAAGTCTTCTAGTTGAGTATTTGAAGCTGGAAGATGAGAGGCAATGGGCAGAAACTGATGCACAGGAAATTCCACCTGAACATGAGGAAGAACTACTTTACTGTGATGGGACAGATTGCACAGAGGGGATGTGAAGTGTCCCTCTCTGGAGATATTGCAGAATTGTCTGTTCACAATCCTGTGCCATGTGCTCTGGGATGACGCTGCTTGAGAGGAAAGTTGGACCAGATGATCCACTGTGTTCCTTTCCGATCTCAACCAGAATTCTGTGATTCTGTGAAATGAACTTCCCTCCATTGCATTAGTAGAAGCTGTATCACTGCTTCTAAAGCATCGAAAGCAAATATGCTGTATTTCAGGTACTGTATACTTCAGAATAGCATTATGACTTCAATAGCACTGTATTTTAATAGAAATGTCCCCTGTTTGTCAATCAAATTGCAGTATTATAATATGCCACAGGTGGAGTCCTCCTTTTGAATTTGTATTATGTGGAAGAAAATGCCTGTTTTATAGCTATTGTGTTGACTGGAGCAATATCAGGATGAGTTGACTTTTACCTGTCTGCTTTTACTACCAGGCAATACTTTTCTTTGGAAACTCCACACCTACTCTTCTATGCATCTTTATATTCACTGATTGTTTTCCCCAGAGACAGATGATGAGCTAAATTGATATGCTTTCCAAAATATTTTCTAAGATTTTTTTATACTGGGTGGATTAAAACTGTGTAAGAGATTTTATTGGTCACTGCCAGTAACTGCTTTATTCTAATACATTTTTTTTTCCTGAAATGAGATGACCACCATTACTTCAGATTTTTGCAGTGTTGCCCACATTACTGTGAAGGGAGCATGTGTTGTACAGACATTACTACCTTTCAAATTTTGTGGAGCACAAGCTTGTATGAAGAAAGGAGACTGGGATAGAAAAGGAAAGGAGCAATAGCGTATCTGTAGACAAAAGCTTGCTTCACAGTGAGCTGCTGTCAGCACTTGTGCAGACAGGCTGAAACTGTAGCTCCAAGAGGTATGAAATGCTACCTTTAATTAAGCAGATACTAATTCTGAAATATAATTTTTGACAATTTACGTGTTAAACATATTTTTCTTTATTATGTGCTATTTCATTTTTAAAAAATGAGCATATTGGAGATGGACCGGAGAAAACATTAGGTGTGTACTATCTGTATTTCTTTCTAATGTGAACTCTAGAGAAAAGTCAATTCGCTATTATGAAAGTCTCTCTGAGAGTACTGCATTTTCATGAAGAAGGAGTAGTAAAAAAGTAGTAAAAAAAAAACCCTTTTAAAATTATTCACAAATATTCTATCAGCTAAATGCTGAACTGTGTTCAGTGATATTCACCATTATTTTATATTCACTTCCACAAATGAATATATATTCATTCAGATGAATTTAGTCTCTGAAGTAATAGTTGATGTAAAAATCTCTCAAGCTTCCTTGTAGGTTTGTGTGAGCGCTGATGCAGAAACCATTTGCATTGATATTTTGCTCATTCTCGGAAGCAGAAACAATTGGCCCGTCAGTGAAAATGTTCAAAGGCAGTGAAATACAGAAATGGAGAGATATGTGTGATCAATAGCTTGCAGCCATTGATGCGTTAGGTTTTAACTTTCTTTTTTTTCAAATCCTGTACTGCTTAGTGTGTAACTCTGAAGTTTCTTGTAACCTGTTAATTTCTGCTGTCTCGTGCTAGGTGAACATAACAAAGCCTCTCCAGGTTTTGTCTTCAAGGACACCCAGACCGTCTGTCCTGGGGTGATGTTATGCTTTATTCCTTAACTGTCTGCTTAATGCCCAAGGACCCTGTGTCTTTAAGATGGACCCGGGGGGCGGGGCCACGGGACCCCGGTATGGGGCAGTTTAACGGCTGTAGGCCCAATGGCTCGGGGTTCTGGGGGGCTCGGCAGGGCTTGGGAGGGAGCGCGCCGGGAGCGCTGTGCTGCTCTTTTGGTTTTCTTTTGTGTTCCAGCTAGCTGGGAAAAAGGTTCTGTTGGTTCCCCTTGTCGTTTTTTCCCTTCCCTTCCCTTCCCTTCCCTTCCCTTCCCTTCCCTTCCCCCTTGCCTCACTGCCTCCCTTCCCTCCTCGCAGGTCCAGGGGGCCTGCGGGGTGGCCCTGGCTGGTCCAAGCCCGTGTGTCTGTTCCCTCTCCGGGAATTTGTTGTATTTTGAGGGTTTTTTTTCCCTGTTCTACCTTGTTTTGTTTGGTGTTAATAAATAGTTTGGTTTTTTTCCCACTCTCAGTTGCTGTGACCCACTTGTCCTATTGGTGGAGGAACAGGGGAGGCCCTTTTCCCTTCGGAGGAGACACTCATTCCGGAGTGTTTCCTCCTGAAGTTTTGTCTCCAAAACCGAGACACCGTCCTAGGCCCAAAAAGTATAAACCAAAAGCCTTCGAGAGGGGGGCAAGCTGAGGGGAAATTGCATCATTAAACTGAAGCTTTAATTGGAGAATTAACCCTGATATGCAAATGAACCAAATCTATAAAAGTGTGAAGAACTTGCGACCTGTCATCCATCTTGGGGTCCATCTTGGCAATAACCTCTGGCTCCCCAGGGTGTACCTGTGAAGGCCTTTCAAATAAACACCTACCTTTATTCCCTTATTCTTGTCTAGTCTCTGTTTTTAGGTGGCCTCTCAAGGCATCACCATCAGACCTGATCCTGCAGTCAGGGCTCTTGTGTGGCTAAGAAAACCAGAGTTCTGCTGACTCTAAAGGAGTGTGTTGGCTCATGAGTCTGTTGCTAATACTGAACTGCAGGATTGAGGTTTATGGGATGAAAAAGTCAATTCTATAAAATTTATTTCAGAAAAAAAAAAGGATTCTGACATGACAGTCCAAATAAACTAGGATTTGTTTCATAGGCAGTGTATGACCAGAAACAGGTGATGGAATTCTGCATTATCCCTTTTTGATTAGCAGCTCTAAGTTAAAGGTAACCAGCTGGGATGCTGCTAATGCATTTAAAATAAAGAGATTAAATGAAGAGAATCTTTAATAGTGAGAAGTAACTAATATATGGTGTTAGACTACAGTATAACTATAATGGTGTTTGAACTGTGGTGGAGCAATGATAATTCTGTCCAAGTCTGTAATTTCTGTGGTATGTGAGAAACCATAAATGAACCTACATTTTGGTAGTGTGCTGCTTTTGGACTGTCTGCTTTCAGAAGGCCAGTTGTTCAGAGTGGTGTTCTGAACACCCCAATTATCCAGTGTATAAAATGACCTCCAGAGCTCACCACTTCCACTTCTGCATTTAAAGAGAGTGTGCTTGAGGAATAAAAAATGGGGAGCTGTTGTCTGTTTCTGAAATAAATATTGAAAGGGTTTTCAGCTTAAACTAATAATATGTAAGAGAAACATCTCTGCCTTAAATTTTCTCATAAATATTTCAAACCTATCCCTCACCACTAGTAGTGGTTTCTTGAGGCACAGAACTCATTCTCTGCATGCTAGGCTTAGTTAGTAGCAAGTCTTTCCTTCAGAAAATACCCCATCCAGAAAGTGTCCGGAATTGCATTATCACCATTGCTGCAGAACTTAGAAAATGCTCTTCTATAACATGATGAAGGTAGACCTGAACCCCAATTTCTGTGATGTTATTGCAAGTCAAAACTTTTCATCCTTACATGAATATTAAAAGTTAATGTGGAGTCTTAACTTCTGTTTGTGCTTTTAAATGAAAGTTACTGGGTCTAATTCACTTGTATGTTTCATAGATTTTGCATCTGTATTGTGGTACTAAATTCAATTGAGCTTCTTCAGCTTAAGACAGCGTTAAGAACATAGCATGTTGTCCGGTTTTGACTCACTCTTCTGTCTTGCTGGCAGACTTGATGTGCATTTTTTGGTGAAAATGTTACCAAGACACTAACAACTGTTTGAGAAAGTAGACTTTTGTTTAGCACTGGATGTTTGCAATACTAGTAAGAAAAAAACAAGAGTAAAAAACTTACAGAGTTTGGGCAGATGTATGAAAATGAGGAAGACAAGTTTGCCTGTCTGCAGGAAGCTTTACTCTGGATTCTTTTGCATTTACAGTAAGAAAATGTCTTTAATTATATTAGCCAAAAATGACTATTCAATGCATTTGTGCTGAAGATAGAAGACTAATGAGCATTGTTGCTCAGCAAGGTCTGACACACAGTTGCTGTATGCAGTGAAAAGAGGGCTCTGGACTTCAAGAGAAGATACTGAGAGCTCTAAAGAGTCTTGATGAAAAGTATCTTACAATATTGTGTTTTACTCTAGTGAGACTAAAATGGCAAAACCAAAGGCTGCTTATTCTAAAAATCCAAATGTGTATCCGATTAGCTGGGTTTTTGTAAACAGGTACCTGGGTATTAAATTGAAATGAGCTACCAATTTTACCAACAAAGCCTATGCATTATTTACATGAAGACTGCCACTCTATCCCTAGTTGCTTTCATTGCTTCACTTGAATGTGAAATGTATTTATCGTTTACTGTTGCTATAAAATCTCTTCCAACACAAAGCTGCAAACACCACAAGGGAACTATCTTCTTCCTGGTAAAAACACTTTTATTATTTTTACTTTTACTATCATGGTTCATAAGAAGGTGCCTTTATGATCAAGGGCTTCATGTCTAGAAAAATTATGTTCTCTTGTATTATATATGTTTCAGAATTATACATTTGTTTATTGCTGCTAGTAGAATACATGATCTGTTAAGCTACATTTAATCAACTGAGTTCATTTTCCAATGCATACTGCAGAGATCCTACTTTAAACAGATTAGACAATGTTTTATGCAGGATTTTATTTTGTTTCAAAAAGAACAGAGATGGCCACTCTTACAGTAAGTTCTGACAAAGGGCCCATGTCTTGCAGCCTCATAAATATGATTGTTTTTATGGCCATGGCTCTTCCCAGCCCACAGGGCTAAGTGCAGTAAATCCCATGTGATTGTAGTTCTGGGCCTTCATATAATGACCCTATTTAATATATATAAAGGTGTTTTTTCAGAGGAGTTTAAATTTACATCAGAAAAGTTGCTTATCAAGGAGACTTTTTTCTTTCCCTGACAACCTACATTTCTTTCTTTCATTCATCCAAAACAGCTGAACTAGAGCCTGCTGTGAGATTTGCCTGATTTTTTTTTTTTTTTTTTTTTATGGTTAGGAACAGGATGCACTGCAAACTCTAATACTGCTAAATTGAAAATAAACTGGAGGGAGACAATTTTACAGCAGTGTTAAAAAAACCCAACCAACCAACCAAACAAAAAAAACCCCGAACTCCAAAACCCCAACCCTACACATTATCTCCCACTGTGGAGCAGGGAGGTCTCATCATAATTTGAAAACATGGCATGTACGTATGGTAAATATGTTTTGGAATCTCTGTGCAGTCAGCTTGTTCTAAAACTCTAACACCTGTTTGTCTAACTTTCCTTGCTCTGATGAATGACTTAGGGTGTCCATTATACCTCTGGCAGTCTGTCTCTCACCTTCCCAGAGTGTCAAATCTGGATTTTGAGAAGAATATTCCTAAGACTGAATTTGAGTTTTGTTTGTTTTGATTGTGAACTGGAAAGATGTATTTAGTAATGGAAATGCAGATGGTGGTTGAGGTACCAGAATGCTGCCTTTCCTACATTACAAATTAACAATAACCAGAAATTCATCACATTGATACATTTTTTCTGTTTCTTTACCGAAAGCTGATTAGATGCTTTAATAACCCTGTGCCATTTTTATCCAGGTTTCCTGAGGAATTCTACGTGCATGATGACACTTTCATTTCCTTTTACTGCAAATAAGTTTTGAACTGGTTTCTTTGTTCCAAGGAAGTGTGACATGAAAGTTTAAAAGCAATCAGGTTATTCTGACAATAATGTAACGAGTAAAGGAGAGAGACCTAAAACAGTACCCTACGAAGTATGAGATGGGTGCAATATGAGGTACTAGAAAATGCCAGTAAGAGTCAAAGAAAAGCTCTACTTAGGGGAATTGTTTGTTTTGCATGGAATGACCCAAATGTAAGGCAAAACCTCAGGATCCAAGTCTTTGTTAACTCTCCTGTCGAAGATCTGTATATTCTGCTGATATTTCATTTGTTTTCCCTGTTTTGTAAAATGTAGGCCACTTGTACATATTTTTTATAAATTAGGTCCTTATGGTTAACTGTAAAACTTTCTTATAGAGATAGTAATTTTTCTTGGTCCTTGATGTGGCTGACTTAATGATTAATAAATAAATGCGCTTTCACTGTGGTAATGAATTTACTAAGCACTCCTAAGCATTTGAAGTTTTTTTCCAGCAAGAGTAGCTTATAAATTGCAATAATTTAAGGTATCTGTTTTGTTAGTTATTGGTATTTTTTGCTGGAATTAGCTCTGTCTTTGGCAATGCTTTGCCTTATTCAGAGCAGTGTCTGTCAGCTCAGTGTTGGTGGTCTCTTATGTGCAAGCCCGATGTTCTGAGACTCATTTTTCAGTCAAAATATGGAAAACTCATCAAAAATTAATTTTTTACACTTTCAGTGTAGCTCTTTCACCATAAAATGTGAATGTCAAAGCCTTGAATGCTTCCTCAGTACCAAATTTTGGTCCTTCATTCTACAACACTGAAGTAAGATTTAATGGAGTACAGCACAGAACAGTTTTTTCAAGGAGATGGAGCAAACCTAATGTAACAGGGTTTCTGATTCAAATATTTTCAGGAGATGGAGCAAGCCTAATGTAACAGGGTCTCTGATTCAATTGCATTTTCTGTGGAGACTGACTGTAACATTTTAGTGTCCTCTAAAATATCAATTTTTAAGAGATTAAAACACTTCCCAACAAGTTCAATAATTATTTAAAAAAGAGTAGAATGATGAAGTCAAACCTGGTGCCTGTTTTGTCTTCGACTCAAAGTCTATGTTATAGAGAAGTGTGATGTTGTTGTGTATTATCTCAAGATAAACAGACATTTACTCGAGTAATGTGTATTTCTACAAGATGCTTGTGTTTCAATATAATTTTTTCAGGTTCTGATCCTAAATGAGCAGAATTCATGGCTATATTACCACTTATGTGAAGGTTTTCTTGCTGACATTTTTTCTCAATCCATGCTGACCTTGATATTTCAGGTGTGACCATGCTGTGAGATAAAGTGGCAGGCTGATAAGTTTTAACTGTAAGACATGAGTGTCCAGGTCAGAAAATAAAATGCATTTGGTACGATGGGAGTTGATGGTTTTCAAATACTGTGTGCTTCCATGTTCAAAAATGTGTGCCAAATTATGCCATCTGGGACGACAAGTGTTGCCGTGCACCAAATGTAAATCCAGGCTGTGAATTAGCTAAACTCCTTATTTTAGTCTAACAAATAAAAAAAGAAGCCTGCTCTGTTTCCCAGACTGTAGCAGATTTTTCTTAATGTATTGTCTCTTGACCTTTTAATATGAGTGTTAAAAATGGTTGTGCAGTCAACATCACAGAGCTCGTTTCCATAAGGCCTCTCTTAGTGTCCTTATCCTGAAAACCTGGTACTGCTGTTCTAAAGTGGTAGTCACCTTCCCTTACCTCCATAAAACCTTGATTTGACTTAGGCTGGAAGCATGGAAAGATTCTTTTTGGATCATTGTCATCACCCTCTCACTGTCTTTGTGAAAATTGCATAAACTTTCTCCAACCATTTTGAAATCCTTTGTAATTTTGTTACATTTCATAAACTCACTTGTATAAGTGAGTTTGTTAAATGTAACAGTATACAAACTACAGAAAAATCCTAAACTGAGTAGAACTGATCATAGAGATGAAAAACGGACCCATTAAAAAGCTAAGGACATCTTGTAGATAACAGGTAGATTGTACCATGCAATTAAATGATCACAGACAGACAACTTTGATTTTTAAATTTACTGATGCTGATCACAGATTTATATTAGAAATTAATTATACATAGGCCCGTTACTTTCATGAATGCCTGAAGAAGCATGCATAATGAAGTGTTAGGCCAATGCTATTAAAAATGCTATTTCTCTTGGAAGTTGATTTTGAAATGGTTTTAGGCATTTTGAGGATATGTTCTTTATAGAAGGACGGTGCTCAGTATGTTCTCAGGGCCTTTTATAAGAAGTCTCAATATGAGTGGTCAAGCAATAGCATTTTTAGAAGCACTGGTTTGAGTAACACTAGTTACACTGAAGCAGCTGTGAAGTTTTGCATGTGCTTTAGCAGAACAGGTGAGGGTCTATAGCATCAGTAAGCAGTAAGTGGAAAATGCTTTCATAGGTGCTTTTTTAGTTTTATTCTTGTCTCTTTTACTTCACCTTCACCAAAGGATTAGGATTGTACTGTATGTGAGTACCACAGTGACAGCAAGCACTGATTTTTATTTTCCTTTGGTGATGGATGAACCAAAAAAAAAGTCTTTAGTTTGTTCCTGGAGAATCAGACAAGATAGTTCCTATGCCATGGATCTTCAGAATTAATCCTAGAATAGTGGAAAATTATTTTCTTAACAGCTTTGGGAAATAATGAATTGCTAAAATTAATAAGACTCCAGAAATTCATCAGTATGTTCATGCATTTACATAAATTCATGTGAGAATGAATCTCTGAAGTTGTAATGAAGTCATTTATGGTTTCTGTTAGGAAATGTGCTTCTATCACATTTTCTGTTTTTCCATAATTTCAAAGTATTGGTCTGATTTTTTCAGGTTTCTTGTCTAAATATTCCAGCCAGCTGACTGGTGCATAGATTATTGGGTCACAAGCAGATGTTGAACATGGATATTTATGGCTTGATTACTCTGAAAGACTAAATGGAATCTTGGGTTTATGGTTGCTTCCCCACATGCTGACTTTAAACTGGCATTACTGAGATTCTACTAAGTATTAGTTTGTTTCAGAATGGTGTTACTGGGAATGTCTTTTACAGGTAATACTCTCAAAACCCATATATAGCCTAAAATGACAAATGTTTTCTAAGATAGTATTTGGAGAAACATATATCAGTGGAGAATTCAGCTAAGGATTTGTCTTGGTTTGCTTACAGGCATTGTAATGTCTTCTTTTTCCACAAGGCGAAAAATTCCAGTCTGCCAAAGGGAGTAGAAATCCTTCATGTAGTAAGGCTGTTACTCATTTTCTGAAGATCAGTCCCATTATTTCTTGGTATGATTATTATTCACAACTCAATTATCATTAATTTCATAAGTAATCTCTGAAACAAGATACTTTAAAGAGGATTAACCATAAATTTATACAAATCCATGGTGTCATACAGCTTCCCTGCTTGTGTCTCTATGCATTAAAGCTGAGTCACAAGAAAGTCATGGGTTTATGAAGCTTCTTTTCTAAACCAGAACAACCTAAAGTTTTGTTGCTCTTTAGGCACAGATTATTAATGCTGTAATGACATTAAAGAGTATTAGCTGCAAATTTGCAAAGCTCCAAAGAGCTTTATTAAGATAAGCAGTATTTTTATTGAGTCACTGTTTTAATGAAAATTTGGCAAAGTACATCCAAGCGAAGGCCACCACAGATGTTCTGCTATGCTTTATCAAGGAATAAGCTGCTGAGTGCTTAGGGGAGAGAGGAAAGCTTGGATGAACCCAGTCTTCATGCATATTTTCCCCAGCTGATTTATAGTGTGTGCTAGGTATAAAACACAGGGGAGCATTCAGTAACAAAAGAGAAAAAGGAAAGGATATATCTGTGTACTACTGTGATGAACATTCCAGATAAAGAAAATGGAAGAGATGAAAGAGATTCCAGACTGCCAGGTGCTTTAATTGAATATGGAGGTTTTCTAGGATGCAGGGAGAAGTGGCACTCTTGATTCTGTAGATGACATTGTGGATTTTAAAAAGAAATAAATCTAATTGTATGTTAGTTCTTGTCAGGGTGATAGAATTATGATTATATTGTTCACTAAAAATTACAGGCTTATACAAGTGGATATGTTTTGTTGTACTTACATAATTTTTGCTTTGGCAAGAATCTAGAACTCTCACAGAATGACACACTGGTGCTATGAAGTATAGTACACTGTTTTGGAGCTGTGACAGAAGCTATTTAGTATCACTTCAGAAGTCTAGACATAATGTGGAATCTTGATTTCTGTGTGATTATTTATGCATATACTGTATAGAAAATACTGTATTAATTTATAAGCACAGAGGCTGTATATTTCTTACAGTTGCTGCTCATGTCAACACTGTTAATTCATGAGACTTTCATAGGAGCCAGATCCTCACATAAAATTTCTGTAAATACTCAATGCTGTGTTTTAAGAAAGAGAAAGGCAGAGCATCCTAAGGTGCATTTCTAAATCTGTTGGAATGATTTCTGCTGTCATTGCCCACAGTCTGGCAGTCTCCATAGCAAAAGTTTTCATACCTTGCTCAGGAAAAACTAGATCCTGAGAGCTGAGTCACTGTACATGATCCATCACCTTTTTGTACATAGGTGAAGAGTGCTCATGTATCTTAATCATGTTAAAAAACTAGTGTGAGGCTGCCTGGGACCAAATCCTGCAATACAGAGTAGAATCCTAAGGTCCACTGATGAAGTACATTTGCCAAAAAAAAAAAAAAAAAAAAAAGGGCCCTGCACATGGAGGAGAGGAAACAATCTCAGACCACTTCGACAAGTGCAAGAAGCTAGATGAGAAAATTATTTACCCCTCTCTTGTATAGTATCCCCAGATTCTTTGTATCTTTTTTTTTCCAGATTCTGAAGAGGGTCCCTGAAGTGGTGTTTCTAATCTGCCTATTGATAGAAGAATCTGGCTTTTGTCCTGCTTTTTTTCAGGAAGTGACTTGAAGCAAAAGTGTAGCCCTTGAATTTTGGTGAAAATATGTTTGTGTTTTGTTATTTGTTCCTTTTTTTTAAATCTGTCCCAAGAAAAAGTTCTGAAGTGTGGTACCAGTGCTGTGTGAGGCCAGTGGTGTGTGTTCCCTTGAAAGATTTACACAATTTAGTGCAAACTTTAATTATTTTCATTCTAACTTGTTCTCCATTTATTTCACATGAAAATTTTTGCAGGTTGCTATACACACCAATTAACACGTGTTTATGGACTAAGATGCAGAAGAAAGACTGATGAAATGGCCTGAGACTACTACCTTGCTCTCATTAAACTAATTCTGGATGGATGTTAATTAGATTAAAAGCAATTTAGATTTGTGCTTCAAAGTAACCCAAGGAGCTTTAAAAAGCTGAAGAGTACCTTTAGAACAGAGCAAACTCTTTAACCAACCAAGCAAAGATCTTATAGTAACAGCCAAATACAATTTGACTCATGATAATGTAATGGCTTCATAGAGTTTGCCAATAGATTCTATCATTTTGAAATGCTATGTATAATTTATTCCAGGAAATAGCTGCAGCGACTCAGCCATTCCTAATAGTTTCAGCTGTGGAAGAATCATGGTGTTTTCATTATATATATACAGGTACAGTGTATTCTGTCAAAAATTCCTTCTTTTGTTTTGGCTAATATTATGTCATTGACCTTTATAAGGATCTCTGTTCCCCACAGTCCAGGGAAGCATGATGGGTCTTGTATTGTCCTCTCAGACTCAGGACAATTATCTCTTGCTTTGCCAAACAGTTATACTTTGTGAATTTTTAATATGATACTTACACTCTTAATATTATATTTATGCTCTCCTGTTATGACTTAGAAAATAGAAACGGTCTTCAAAAGTTTGAACTGTATTTCAGTAATCACCTTGAGTTAGAAAATGTCTGGACTGGACGCAGCTGATCCTGAATTCAACTCATGGATATTCCCACAGGAACAGCTCCTACATAACTCACTTTAAACTGTAAATTCCTTACTGAAATTAGGGCTCTCAACTTTAAGACTATACCATGGGAAACAACATTCATGGCACTAAAAAGCACCTGTATCTTGGAAAAAAATTTCCACTTCTTTATGATATGATTACTATATTTTCCTAGCTCTATCTTAATGTTTTATGTAAATCAGAAGTGTATTTGGGAAGCAGATGCATATCAAAGCCACTATGGGAAGCTGAGATCCATATGCATGAAATGATCTAAATCTTTTCAAAAACAATCATGACGAGTCAGAAGGAAACAAAGAACTAAACCCAAGGCACTTATCATTAGAACAGAGAGAGAATGCTATGCTGGAGAGAATTGTAAGCAGTGCTTGCCAGAATTATGGATCAGCTCAAAAGGTAACTGTAAATCTCAATTGTTTTGGAGGCCATCTAAGTGTGCTATGGTTTACCATGGTTTATTGTGAAAATTGGCAACCTTAAATCTGGTTCCCATGGAGAGTACTCACCATGACTAGCGTCAGTTATCTAATAAAGATACTTGCATTAGGAAACCAGGCTTTCCATATGGGGAATACATCAAATCAAATCAATTGGAAAACCAGAGCACGGTCACTTGCCACTGCACCATAGAAAGGATGAACACTAACAAATTAGAGTTTGCATTTGCTGCTGGATCAAGCATATGTAAAAATATGCATAAATGACAGCAGCTGCCCAGTTTTAGTCTGCTCTCTTGTTTTATGGCTAACAGATATGGTAATAAGCATCAACCAGCCAAATATTTTGCACTATTGAGCAAGTGAAAATCCATGATAATAAGGAAGTATAGATTAATTACAATTTGAATTCCTGGGGACCATGTACTTTCCTTAATATCTTACTGCACATCCTATGCTCCCCCCACCGGGGCATATTTTGCACATTATTTCCCGCAATGTCAACTCCCAGTCTTGTGGATTAATATTTACTCATTCTCTAAATGACTTCACACTTCTCAATGAATAGCTAAGCAACCTCAAGACCAGTACTTTCTTCAGCATGGAATGTTTGTGGCTTTGGCAGCTTTCCTTGAAATAATATTCAATATCTGCCAAATGTCTGAATAAAGTCAACATAAATTTGTTATACTAAAATGCAAGATTTAAGAAAACTACTGCATCCAGAAAGAGGTATGTGACAATAAATGAAATCTGCATAAGAACTACTTTTAATTTCATTTAGCACCAAATGACTGTATCAGTCAGTTAAAAAGCTGACTGTAAGCTTGCACAACTCTGTCAGCCTAGATCTAGTCCTTTCACAAATGTGTCTCTCAGGCTTCCCTTTTCTGAAATAGATACTTATCAAAGGCCAACTTGTCAAGTTCTTAGTTTCCTCCTATTCAGACAAGGATTTCCTCTGAATGGTGTGCTGGCTTGAAGGTGAACCAGCAGGAGAAATGAACCCCACACAATTATGTTCTGAGAGATTTCAGGTCGGAGTTATAATTTAATGGACAGATTACAATATATGCGATGACAGACAGGAAAAACTTGCTTAAACTCACAAATTCAGAGTACAACCTGGCACCCTGTTGATCAGGGTGGTGGTCACAGTCCTATCAAGTGGTGGTTGCAGTCCTGTTGAAGTGATGGTTACAGTTAAAAGCAGCGGCCCTGTGGAAGTCCTGGTCCTCCTCTGGATCTGTCCAGTGGTGGTGGTGGGGTCCCAAATCCCCAGTTACGTATGGTCAGGCTCAGGAGGGAATGTTCAGTACATCCCCCAGGGCAGGGTGTTTCACAATGGAGTGATGTAATTCTGTGAGCCTTATGATATTTTTTGGAGTCCTTGATGATTGTTGCAGCTGCCTATTCTGCTGGTGCTGTTCAGTTCATTATGATCCAGTAGCAGAGATGATGCCCTCAGGATGGGTGGGACTGTGCTGCTGTGACACTTTCCGTGCCTTAATTAATGCCTCCCGGGATGGGGGAGAGTTTTAGCATCTTTGCCAGGAATCC
>VZTI01002518.1:26486-42439 GCA_013397865.1 Struthidea cinerea
TTAAGGCAACATAATTCATCCTTAATAACCCCATGTGATGATCTATGGCTTGCAGTGTAAAAAACTGTAAAATTCATAGAAGAAATGTACCATACCACAGCAAGCTTTTCTTTTTTTTCCCCTTCTGTCTTTTAAATCTGTTAATAAACTCAGTAATAGTCTGTAAGTTGTGCCTGCTTCTGCGTTCTCCTAATTTTTATCTCACCAAAAAGTAAGTACATATTAAAATCTAAAGTTAAACCACTACACTGAATTGGTGTTTCTGCCTGGTTATCTGAACCGAACCCGCTACAGTCACGTAGACAGGAACTGGGGAATTCTTTATCCGATCACCTTAAACTACTTCTGCTGCAGAATATGGAGTAATAGAAGAAACAGAAGAAGGTCTGGAGAGCAACAACAATCCTCCATTTTCAAGTTTTTTACTTTTTATCTATTTACTATATTAACAAACCCAAAGACCCTAAATTTTCACCTTGTGACAATCTTACATAACATTCTATCATCTAGTTCATACCAGTGTAGATTCTGATTCTTCCCAAAGGGCAGGTAATTTTCTCCATGGGTGAAGGTCAAAACCAGTGTTGTCCAGGGGGATAGAATCCTTCAAAACAGGCAGAGAGATATTCTCTGCATTCTGGATTCCCACACTGCTGCTTCCCAGGAGGGAGTTATCATGGCTGAGTCATTGGTGTAAAGGTATTAGCTGGTCCTTGCAGGGTTTGCATCTTCTCCTTTATCTCATTTAACACCCACTTTGTAGACTGAGGCGTCTGGTGTGCACTGGGCAGCTACTGCAAACTACCCATCATTAACAGTTTGTCAGAAATGGTGTAGAGTGGGGTAGAATACACAGTTTGGTTACACCCCACATTAACACTTCACCTTCTGTAACCCAGGATAAATGGTTTGCTGTAAGTTACAAACTTTATTCAACAGGTCATTTTAAAAACTTCTCCCAGAGAACAGCTTATTTGCTGATGACTCTTGAAACATCTTATGTCTCTTGGTTTTTCCACTTGTCAAGGTAAACTCCATAAAAACTCCAACCCAATCATGAAACACAACACAACAGTTTTGATACTCGACCTGGCTATAAATACATTGTTTACCTTCTTGAATGAACTTCTGCTTCTCCCTTTGGCCTGAAAGATAGTTTGAGCTTAATATGTAATCCTTTGCCACCTACAGATTGAAAACTCATATTTTATGGTGAGATTAAGGAACGGAATTAGTCTTAAATTTCTGATGGATGTAAAGAAAATAAATCCCTAAACTTGTAATTACATTGTCATAGGACTACTGGTTTTGGAGTACGTTGACAACTACTTTTGGTTTACTTGGGCTGGAAACATGATTTTAAATCTTTAAGGCTGCTGCTCTTATAGACTTCAGTAAAATGTTTATTATTTGGCTATTTTGAATTAAATGAAGATTTAAAATACCACAGGTGTTGTTACTTACTTTTAGTTGAGGCTGGGAATATTAAGTGGAAAGGAAAAATAATATAACATTAGTTGTTTTGGTGGAGAAATTTAAATGGTCTGATAGGATCATTTATTTATAGGATTATGCCTGACATTATTATTGGCTACCTTCGGCAGATTTAAGAATCACCACAGATGGCTTCCAACAGACAAGTGCTGTGTGATGTTGCAACAGGGAATATTCAGTTTGTGGTAGCCAATGGTATAATAAGGTTTTAAAAATGACAGTAGTGTAGCATAATTTCCGCTATATAGACATGTAGTAATTTTCAGAAAGCTTCTTTATACTGAATAGGAAGTATAATGCACTGAAGTAAATTTGACCCTTGAAGTTTCTAGGAAAGACATATCCAAAGGACTGTCAAAATACTTCTGAGAATATAAAATATTTAGTCATTTTCTGCTTTTGAATGGTCTTTTTCTGTCTTTTGGATACTGGCTAAAATGAGTCATTTGTGTGGATGACACAAATATTGATAACAAATAAACAAAAAATTTCTGACAAACTTGTGATGAAACCCAAAATTTATTACTACAACTACAAAAATAGGAAATATAAATCCCCATTTTCTGTTTCTACTTGCTTAGTGCACATTCATTATAAAATAGGTAGCTTCATTATAAATTCATGTTGGTGAAAATTGGACAAGGATCCAAACTAACAAGCCATGTAAAACAGCAGTATTACCTAATTATCTTTCTGACATCTTGAAATTAAATTTAATTATTTAGATTTTTAATTATTTAGTGAGTATCCCTAAATGCTATCTTTTTTTTTTATTCCTGTAATTGCAGAGTATATGGAATGATGAGGTAAGGGTTCATAAATAAGGCTTAGAATAATTAAAACTACTTATTAATAGTGTCAATATCAATGAGAGAGAAAACAAAAATGTATGATGGTGTTCTAGGAACATGAACTATCCCTTTTTTCTGAAACATACATACAAAAGAACAATTACTTTTTTAAAAAAATAGCAATTAGTTTCTCTTTTCCTGATGTTTTATGCATAGTTCCTTACATTTATATTCTACTATCTATTTTCTTAAGTGTTCTCTCTTATGTTCGCATGCATCTTGATTTACAGTAACAGATTTTATCTCATATTGAAGCAGGTTAAAATGTCACTCCTTCTATTATCAGAATGATAAAAAATATGGAGTACTAAGTCACAAGAGAAAAATAATTTTTCTGGTTGTCAAAATATAAGCACATGAAAAACTTAAGTATTTGATTATGAGAAATTTGAAATTCACCATTTAGTAATACATTTAATCTTGTCAGTAGTTTAAACCATGCCAATTAATTACCTGTTTAAAAAATAGTTCCTAAGCACCTTTATGACTATGAACTGCACATCTGTGCAAACTGACATCTACTTACTGTCCTCAGATTAATCTTCATTCTTGATTTTTTTTGCCTGTTTTTATCTGATATTGTTAACAAGAGTGAACACTAATGCTGCTTGTAATGGGTAGTGAAACTCTGAGAGACCATAACTCTGCAATATCCAGTATGGATCAAATTTGCAAGAAAGAGAGGTGAGTATAGGTGCAAAGTTGATTGTAAATCTGTACCTGCACTGACAAATGCCAGAAGGCAATGTCTCAACAATGGTTACTAAAAGGAGTGTTCTGTTGCTACTATATTGCCCTATATAGTTTTTCATAAGAAATTGCTTTAAATATATTGTAGTATTTTATGATAATACACAATATAATACAGTTATGCTACAGTTTCCTAATATATATTATGAGTAGTATATATTGAAAAGATTTAGGGAATATTTTTGTAGATTCCAGATCTACATTTGATCACCTTTGTGATCTAATTGAAATTGTATTTTTTAGCAGAGTAAGTAATTTTTAATGCTTTTTGAGCATTATATAAAATGTTTTATGTAGGTTGTGTATGTTCCTCTAAAACTATTAAAAATAAAATACTGTACAGTAAAATGCTGAAATTATTAGATGACTGCCTTTCCCTTGTATATTTAAAAGCATGCTCTGTCAGTGACCTTTCCTGCTTTCCTGTGTTATACAATGCATAGCATCAGGAATATACTGAGAATTTTTTCATGAAACACATGTGATAGAGAGCATTTCTGAAGATGAAGAATTGTCAAAGATTTGAATGCAAAAGAAATCCATGGAGATACAGAACAACAAATTTAGCGGTCCTTTCTTCTACTATAACCACAACTGGTGGGACTGTAAAACTGGATTTTTGAACCAGTGAGTCAAGTCTTGTGCTATGACAAGGAATCACATCATGATTCATAACTATATCTTCATCTTTAACTCCATTACTAGATTTTTTCCCTGCTATGCTGTCGCTTATCAGGAAGAAAATTTTTGTTACACTTATACTGCTAATCACTAGAAACCTTAATCTAATTTTCATCCTGTATTTCACATGAATAGTTTGCATACTTGCTTTTCCTTTCTAATGTGTGCTGTATTCACACACTAGAGTCTTAGTCATCAAACTATGGCCAAATCAAATTACATTATCAGAGTCAGTGTTAGAACATAGATGAGACTGGAGATGGGGCAGTAAGTTAAAAAGTTTCAAGACCCCTTGAAACACAATTTTGGCTTTTCGTGTTAAACTGTCAGGAAGGATGTCTGGTTTGATCAACTTGTCAGAATTAGCTATAAAGATTTGACATGAATAGAGACTTGACATGGAGAGAGGCTATTTAGAAGGGCCTGGAGTGACAGTACAAAGGGGAATGGTTTCAAACTGAAAGAGAGCAGGGTTAGATTAGATATTAGGAAGAAATTTTTCCCTGTCAAGGTGGTGAGGCCCTGGCACAGGTTGCCCAGAGAAGCTGTGGCTGTCCCATCCCTGGAAGTATCCAAGGTCAAGTTGGACAGGGCTTGGAGCAACCTGGTCTAGTGGAAGGTGTCTCTGCCCATGGCAGGGGGTGGAACTGGATGTGCTTTAAAGGCCTTTCCAACCCAAAGCATTCTACGATTCTGTGACAATTAAGGAGGAAAATATATCACCTCAAGGAAAACAGTGTAATGTGTGCTATGAGAGCAAGGAAAACGTAAAACGAAGTATTAGGATGAGGAGGCAGGTACCTTATACAGACATTCAGATATCTCAGACAGACATAAAAGTAAAGTATTTTTGTTAGCACTGTTTTTCTGTAAGAGATGACAGCACTAGTAAAAACGGATCCTTGAAAGACCCATGGAAGGACCATGCTGGCAGAATGTAATAAGCAAGCATTAAATTTTTAATCTTTTCTTATCTAATCTCAGTATTCATTCCTGGAGGCCCAAAGCCACCAAGAATCTATCTATTCAGCAAGGCCTCATCATTATATTCTCTGTCACTCTGCACTCAAAATGAAGTATTATAAGTTATGTTATGTTTAACCAAAGGCTGAAGTGAAGATAAGTACAAGAACCTTTCTTTAAGAGTGTGTATGTGTAGCATTAATTTGATTTTGCAAGTTTAGGGAATAAGTAAATCCAGCTTGGGTATTTGAAGGATCTGGGATACCTGGGATTGGTATAAAACTACTGTAGACGGTGTGCCAGAGGAGAATTACTATTCTATAGACATAAATACCTGTCCTGACAAACTGCATCTGGAAGATAGCCCATATCTTTCATCTGTCACAGTAAAGCAAGAAATGCATATTCTTCCTTTAAAAATGTACCAAAATCCCTCTACTTGACGACCCATAGAAACCTGTCCAATCCAAAAATAAAGCTTGAGAAAAACCCCACAAAAGAGGGAAGGAAAAAGAGAGCTGAAATATGCCATTTTCTCTGTTAAAATGAAAGTTCTATCTGCATCAATCAGTTAGGTTTCCATAAGGAGACTGAATATTTTGGATGAGTTCAAACTCATTATGTAACAAGTACATATGAGGAGGTGAAACAGTTAATCAAATCTAGACAACTTTGCAGACAAATCCTAGCTCCTAGGGAAATTTGGTATTATGCCCTAATCGATGATGTGTTGATTTTTAAGATTAGATGACTGCTGAGGTAGCAGAGCTCTTCAGTGCTAGCATAATGAGAGAGGTGAATAAACATTTATTGTATCTCTTTAGATGAAAGTGCAGATGATTTTTTAAATTTGCCTTTCAGGAATAGTAGTTGTACAAACAATTTAAACCTCCATAGGCAAGTCAAGGGAGATCTAATCTATAGATGGCTGTGAAGGACCTGCTTGAGTATTTGAATTATACTCCTAGTTTGGTTCTCCAGATTGAGATTTTTAAACAGTTTAAAGGAAATAGGTATCAGCACCCACTGAAAGGTCAAACACCTTTGCAAAATAGGATTTAAATTGGTCTTTATGGTGTTTAAGGTACCTATTCGTATGTCTAATGACGGTATTCCATATTTTAAAGCTATTAAATTTACTATGTTAGATTAATCTGTGGCTTGAAGCTATTACAAATTTCATAAAAACAATATTAAATTAGTAGAGCTTTTAATCTGATCTTTTTAAGATCATGGGATGAAATCTTGCTCCCTTAGGATTCCTCAAGGGGAAAATAGGAGGAATTTTAGCACTGGCTTCAATGGGATCCACACCTGTAGCCCATGTGATAGAGTTATTGACAGAATTCACCAACATGTTTCTTGGCAGTGATTTAATTAATGACAACAGTGCTGACAAAATCGATACGGCAATCACAGTTGTCAAGCAACTGCCCATATTAATAATGTCCACTGAATGCTTGACAAGAATTGGATGATGTTTATATCTATCAATTACCTGAAGATATTTTTAGATTCTACTGAGTATTCACTATTTTTATAATTGCCATTAAGTACCTCAAAATATTATAGTGTTCCTGGAATACCACACAATACTTCAACAAGTTTCATCTTTTAAAGTTCAATATAATAAATACTACTGTTCTAGTATTTTGTTGAAATCTGGCTTACTAATATATGATGAACTTGGTGAGTCATGCCCTATGGAGACCGGTGAGCCTATGGTACAAAAGATGAAGAGACTCTACTGGTGAGACAGTCCCTGGTACTAGAGAATCCTCCCAAGATTAGGGTGACCAGAAAGGCTTCCCCCAGAATGCTTTGCCCTGCTATGTTAATATACCCCAGTTCTGCTCCCTTGTTTGGCTCGTGGCTGCTCCACCCCCTTGCTACCTTATGTGTTTCGTACCTTAGAAGGTTTTCCCCTCCCTGTTCTCCCCATTGGCCTTTGCCTGTCACTACTCCCCCAGAGCTTCCCCATTGGTCCCCATTCCCTACTTCCGCCTTTGTACCGCCCCTGTGCCCTCAGCCCCACCCCCATACTTAAACCTAGACCCTGCATTGTTCTCTGTCTTTGCCTCTAGACCTCTTCAGAGTCTGGAAGCAATAAACTGCTCCTGTGGAAATCTATGCAAAGACCCTTCCTGTCTCTTTGCTCTCAAGCCATATTCCTGAAGCTATCCATGCATTTGTGTGTGCACGCATGTGTGAATGTATGTAGCTGATCCTGCTGAGCGGCTTCACTTTGGAGACACTTTTTAGAGATCACAGCGCCTCGTGCTCGGCACAGAAGCTGCAGAGCACGAGATAGCAATAATGCCCATTTTGAATTGTTATGGATCAGCTAAAACAACTAAATTTAAAACCAAAAACATTTTGTCTTTTCCTCTTCCTCTTCCTCTGTCTTCCTTTTTTTTTTTTTAATTTTTTCTTTTTCCAGGTAGAACCCTATGAGAAGGTGATTTTTACTGTCTTATTCTGTCCTTCTTCCATTCATATCCTTCTGCAAGGAAAAGAATCCTACCAGTAACCAAGAAAACACCAAAACAACAACAATAACAACAACCCCAAACAAATTGTATTCTGATTTACAAAACTTTTTTTAGCATAAGACATATTTATAAACATTGGAGACATTAGAGGAGTTCTTATGAAGTTAGTCTGCTAGAAACTGTGTGACAGCTTTGGAGATAATGGATTTGTGTTTTGAAAATTGCTTGTTTAAAGAGAGAGGTTAAAATTCTTCATCCATGGAAGTGCTAATTAGGCATAGGGTCGAGACAGCAAAGAGTGTTTGTGTGGTTTGTATCACTGGTCTATCCTCCCAGCTGCCATGCACAGGCTGTGGCACTTGGGGTGGAGTTCTATGGAATTGTGCTCATTTGGAGGAAAATCTTTTTTCCACATTAAATTGAGTGGAATTTTTCATGGTGCTACTTGCCCTCATGCAGCATCTCTTTTGGGGATATTAAATAATTATTATATCCTTTACAAAAGCTAAATCTGATTTATGGAGGCTCAAAGAGGAAAAACAATATGAGCTGTGCAACATTTTGCTCAATAGTAAACCAGTCTTTAAATACTTAAATTTGCACAAAGCACTAATCAGGCGTGGGGGAAATGCTTGAATTATTTAAGCTAATTTATCTAACAGAAAAAAAACCCCTCCACTGCAGGATTTCCATCTGTCTCCAATGGTAAACAGCTACCACCTGCTTCCTGTAAATGGCGGTATGAGATTATTACTCAGTAAATGTCAAAATTTCCATTTCAAAACTCCTTTTCAGCTGCCTGTTTCTGCAGCAACAAAATAATAAATCACCTGCTACCATGGTCAGACTAAATCCCCTATCTATGGAATAAAGGGAAAGAGAGCTAGAAAAATATTATTTTTTGGTTTTTGCTTTCAGTTATATAGAATTGTACCTACATGATGATGTGTAAGACATACATTCCACTGCATACTTTAGAAAAGACAACATTTTTTAGTCTTAATGCTCTAATAATGTAAAAGGGCAAAAGTTGCTAGTTTGTATATGCAGTGGCACCCATCAGTGACCTCTAAATCCATGCAAATATGTTGTAAAGTATTACTGTTAGTACAAGGAAGAAAAATGTGCTTTAGGAAATACCATTTATTTTCTAGAAGTGCCTTGCCTTTGTTAAAAAATTCCTCAGGTCAAGATATTCCTCAAGCTCTGCAGTAAATGTAAGGATGCATATTCTCCGGATTTATGTTGAGGAGCTGTAAGTGAAAAGTCAGGCTGAAGTGGGTGTGGATAGAAGAGTATTTTAGTGCCTGGGTAGCCAGGGCCTTCAGTTTCAAGTCAGTGATCTGGCAATGATCAGCAATCTAACAAAGCAGAGGGCTGTAGGATATTACATGCTCTACTGACATTCTGGTTTCTGACCAAAAGGCAGTGAGTTTCAGTATCATAAAACAATCATACAGTGGACTATGGTCGTGCTGTCACTTGTGCGTTGGCACAGGCTGACATTTATTAATACATGTCTTAATGCAACACATGTCATTCTGTATTATTTGCACTGTGATTAAAACACAATACAGTTCAACCTTATTTTTAGGGAGCACTTCATACAAGTGTATTCCCTTTGTATCCCCTTTCTTTTCAAATCCTTCATGGTTACTTCATGACTCAGTGATGCTTAAGATGCAAGTGATAAGGGAACCTGCTTGAGAAAAGGGTTTTTTAATATGGCAGCAATTTCCTGGGCTCCAGTTCGAGACTTGGATGTACCTCTTTGTGTCCTCCTTCCCCTCCAATATAGAGTCTGATCAGGGATTTTTCTGACCCATTTGTGTGCACCCAATCTCTGTGTCTCAAGAAGCCATTTTGCAGCATTTTACCTGATTAGACAGACTTTTATTTCCAAACGTGCCCATGTATTTGTAATGTTCTAATGATGTGGAATACAGGCAACAGAGTATTTTTCGTCTGGGTAGTAACCTGCACTGTTTGTTTTGCATGGATCTAAAGGTGTATTTACTAATTTAATTATTTTACTATAAAATTAAGATTTTTTAAGTCTGTGCTTTTCTCAGAAAACCCAGGTCTTCTAAATAGCTGTCTAATTTCAGACACACTCATTGTTGGAATCCAGAATGCAGAGAATGTGTCACTCATTGTGTTTCCCTTCTGTGACAAAGACAAGAATTTCTAGGATATGTGCCAGATATTGATGAATGGATCCCTTCAGAGATGACTGTTCTTTTCTACTTTATACTCAGAACTGACAGCAGGTATGCTTTTATTTTGGGTGCTTCTGTTTGATCCCTAAATTGGGATAGCAGAAACAGGGTTCTTCCCTCATAGTTCAGTGCTTCCTTGCTCCTAGGAAGAGGTGTATTGCTTTCATAGGATCAAAGTGAATATTTTATGCACAACATGAACAATTACTACAGAATATTATTACAGAAACACGTCAGAGAATGCAAGCACAGTTTAGGTTTGTGTATCTATCGGTGGGTCATCCCTAGTGTTCTGAACATAATTACAGGAAGTGATCACAAGTTAATTCCTATTAAATCTCTGCCAAACAATCTGCTGTTAGGAAGCAGGTAAAATCCTCTGAGTTTTGTGTCCTTGAAGTACAAGTAAAGTATTGATGAATGTGTTAGACCATAGAGGAGGGTCACTATGGAATTGAGGTGCCTGAGGTGTACATCACATGGAGAGATGCTGAGGAGAAGAGAGTGCTGCAAGGGAATCTGATAGCAGTCTGCAACTACTTAGTGGAGCAGATGGAGCCTGGCTTTTCTCAGAGGTGCGCATTGAAACAATGAGAGCAAACAGTCATGGGCTGCAACAGGGAAAATCTGAATCAGACCTAAAGAATTAATACATCATGATGTTAATAGTGCATCACGAGAAATGGTTGCTGTGACAGGTTCCTAGGAACAGCCTCTTTGGACAAAGCTCTTGGCAACCTAATCTAACAGAAGTTAACTCAATTTTAATGAGGAGGTTTTATTAGAAGACACCTATAGGCCCCTTCCAAGCTAATTTTCCTATGATTCTACATGCTTTTCCCCCTAAGTCCACAGAGCAATTCTCTAGACTGCAGTGAAGAAGGTACTCTTAGTACATGTTTCTCTGCTCTGGGGAATCCTGTGTCCTCCCGGTAGCAATCACAGAGTCAACGCTGACTTGTCCCATTAGCACCTTTGCTAGCAGTTTATGTGGCTTACAGACCAAAATTATCCTGCCTTTGTGAGGATGTTACTGAAAAATGATTAGAGCTCCTCTCCTGTGAGGAAAGCCTAAGATAATTGGGATTGTTCAGCCTGGAAAAGAGAAGGCTTTGGGGTGACCTAACTGTGGCCTTTCAGTAACTGAAGGTAGCCCACAAGAAAGATGAAGAGAGACTACTTACAAGGGCGTGGAGTGACAGGACAAGGAGGACTTCAAACTGACAGAGTCTAGGTTTAGGTTAGATGTTACGAAGAAATTCTTCCCTGTGAGGGTGGTGAGACCCTGGCACAGGTTTCCTAGAGAAGCTGTGGCTGCCCCATACCTGGAAGTGTTCAAGACCAGGTCAGATGGGGCTTGGAGCAACCTGGTCTAGTGGAAGGTGTCCCTGTCCATGGCAGGGTATTGGAATGAGATGATCTTCAAAGTCCTTTCCAACCCAAACTATTCTATGATTCTATGTTAATGCTAAGGTGTGTTCAGTGTAGGTTCTCAAAAAGATTGTTTTGATTGAATAGTGGATGTTATCCTATCCCTTTTCGTTTCAAGTCATCCTGGTACAACTAGAAATGTGACGGAAATGGTCAGGCCTTACAGTCTGGCTAACCTGGAACAATGGGGGATAGAACCCATTGTAGCCCTAGGCTAGTATTACTGCATAAGCTTTGCTACATGGAAGTAAACTAGACTATATTTCTCTAGCTTCACAAATGTTCTTGTGAAAAAGGATGATATCTATTTAATGGACAAATGTGAAGTGAATCTAAGGTATATAGGAAAGTATTTTCTAGATCATGGATATTTTTGGTTCCCTACTTATAAACAAATGGCTGTGTTGTTTTTCTAATTTACCATTCTACTTGTGTTTGATACAAAGTGTTCCAACTTTTCTGTACCTCTCTGTCATAATTAAAATGAACCCTAGAGTTAACATACTTACATGATAGTAGAAAATGACTTAATCTATTTCTAAAACTGGCTTTATCAAGTGTTAAACAATTTTAATTTCATAAGTATAAATCATGAATTTTAATAATTGAAATACAAACCAAATTAACGAAATGATACAATGTAATTAGGAATGTAATACATGGGGTTATATTACAATCCAATTGAATATGTCTCAGAAGATTCTTTTCTAAAAAACTAATTTATTAAAGATTTGTAATATAATCACCCAGAAATTAACTGCTTCTTCCATAGTTTCATTCTGAGGTAATCTGAATTAGTTTCTTTAAAATAAATATGCAAGAAGTTAAGTTTGTCTTGCAACACCTTCACCATTTTTTGAGAAAGATAAGAGGTTACATTAAAGTCAAAACTGGTGATATTAGAACAGAATTCAATAGAATAAGTTTACAGTGGAAAATCTGTAGGTTTTTTTTAAAATATTAGGAAAAAGTATTAGAGGTAACCTATATGAACCATCACAAACTGTAGGCTATCAGTGCTTCTGGCTTCCCTGGGAAGCTCTCTTGCAGCTGAAGTTGTAAATGCCAAAGTCCTAGGGCTTGAATTTATATGCTCAAATGAGTATTTTTATTGTTGCCATTGTTTTCTAAATATTTTATAACCATTCTCCTATTTTATAGCCAGACTCCTTTTTAAATGTTTTTTAGTAAAGCTAAAGGGAGTCTTCTCTCACAATCCCTTCTTCCCTCAATGTATAGGTTTGAAAATAATTTCTCAATGAAAGATCTACTGAAGAAGAAGAAGAAGAATGCCCTGCTGTTGGGCTATTATCATTGTTCACATTTCAGAGTACAAGATCTTGAAGCAAGATAAGACAACTTAACCAAGCAGAAGAGCTTCATTAGGGAGCTCTGTAGTGGCTCTTTGAAACGCTTTACAGAATGCATTCAGATTTGACATTGCATTCACAGATGCTGGCATAAATTATCATAGTGGCACAGAAATGAATGTTTGTTCACAGAGTTACAGCAGTTGATATTCAGAATTTGGATTTTTTTACTCCCTACTTCATCAGGAACTCACCTGATCTTGATGTTAGTGCTCATTGTGTCTGTGTGTGACTTAGTGCCTTTCCTTGCTACAATAATGTAGGGACTAGACCCTGTAGTGTGAAGGTACCTTACGTAATAGATTAGGAAACCACCTTTTTTTTTCCTCAATCTATCTCTCAGAATATATAGTATACCATTTAAAATAAATACCAACAAGACAGTTTGGAGATGTAAAGCCTGATAGTCTGGCAAAGGCCCTATTTAACAAGGTAGAAAATGTTGATATTGACTCTTTCTGCAGAAAGAAGTGAAAATTAATCCAAATGAATTCATGAATGATTTGCTAATGATCCATCTTCTGCCAAAAGAAAATGTTGCAGATTTTGTGATAAAAATTTTTTAAAGTAGAAATTTAAGAATCATAGAACTGTTTTGGTTGGAAGGTACGTTAAAGGTCATCCAGTTCTACCCCCTGCCACGGGCAGGGACACCTTCCACTAATCCAGGTTGCTCAGAGCCTCGTCCAATGTGGTCTTGAACATTTCTAGGGCTGGGGCAGCCACATCTTCACTGGGCAACCTGTGCCAGTGCCTCACCACCCTCACAGGAAATTCTTTCTAATACCTAATCTAACCCTGCTCTCTTTCAGTTTGAAGCCATTCCCCCTTGTCCTGTCACTCCATGCCCTTGTTAAATAGTCTCTCTCCATCTTGTTGTCTCCCTTCAGGTCACAGTTAGGTCACCCTGGAGCCTTCTCTTTTGCAGGCTAAACAATCCCAATAAGTGGTTTTAATAAATGATGTCAATTTCTAGTATTTTCTCAAAAAAACCCCCTAACTGACAACCATTGAATAGTGATTACTTATATATACATTACAGATGAGTTCTATGCACCTGGCCAGAACTTTTTAATAGAAGATTCTACCAGTTGTAAAAAGAAACACTTAAAACCCCCCCAAAATGTTATCCACACCTACAACAGACTATATTGAGAATGGGGGTGAGGGAACAGAATGAAAAGAACTGTGATGTTTAGATGCTGAGTAATTTATCAGTTTATTTTGTTTGCTCTTCCGTGCTGTACCAGACGTCATTATACTAAAGATGATATGCCCACTGTTCACAGCAGCTGCAATACATTAGCCTAATGGATTGGAATTTGTTGCCTTAGGAATTGTCTATTTTGTGCCAAATCCAAATGTAAATCATACTGTGAAAACTCTTGATACTATTCCATGTGATAAAATATGATGTCTTTGGAAAGAAAAAAACCAAAACCTAGAGGAATGATAGGGAAGAATAATAAAGCATGGCTAAAATTACAAAGCCAATAGCTAGTCAAATGAAGAAATGTGACTGAGTAAAAATTACATATGATATTTTATTAAATGTATGACATTTATTAAAAGACTTTGGACCTAATTCATTTAAATTCATAAGGTAGAAATGCAAAAATTCAGTAGTAACTAGATACTGGGGAAATACATATTTGAGCGGCACTACTTAGCACAAGGTCACAGCTCCTGAATTATCTTTGTACAAAATTGAATGTCAGCAAAACACAATGGGATGCTGTAGAGGTACACTACAGGAAATGCTAGAAACTTACCTGATATTGCCAAAGCATCTGCTTTTTCTCTGAAACATTTTTGGTACCAGTTAGGAGGATTATCTGCATTTATCTGTACTACATAGTATGACTACAGTGGAAAGACTTGATGCACAGCAGAAGACAAAGGCGCTAAAGCACTTACCAAACTGGTATGCTATCGCTATTGTACCACGGACGGAGAGAAATCACGACACAAAGTTCAATTCAGGAAGAAATAGAATGGAATCCTTTATTAATTTACACACTCATTTTTATATCTTAGTATGCCTGAATAGTATAAGGCTACTAGTCGTTTAACAATCCACCTCCCAGGCTGATTGGCTGAGGCTCTACAACATCCATTCCAAAATATTTTTCCAATGTATCATAACAATCGTACAGGTGCAAGATAAAGGACTTGGTTTACAAAAACCTTCTCACTGTTTTTCATAGCTTGCATGAGAAAAGCAGGTCTCTCACAGAATGCTGCACAAAGCTGGCAAATTTCTCTGCTGAAAGCTTTTCAGCATCCACAATCCCCCCTTTTTGTTTAAGACCAAAAAGGTAGCATTTGTAATCCTCTGCGGGTTCCCTTGCATCAAGGAGAACAAACACACCATAAGGGGTCTGTTTGGCAATGACCAGTTACCAAGCAGAATCTAAATCAGACACTGATTTTAAGCAGGCAGAGAGATTCTCCAGTGGTGCCATGGGAGATACATCTAGTGAACCGAATTTTACATCAGCTATTAATTCTAAATAGCCTTAAGGGCTCTACATCAGTTACTAGTTCTGAATAGCCTTAAGGGCTCTAACATTCTGACTCCATAGCATTCTGACCCCACAACAAAAGAAACTTAAAATTCAGTCTCTGCTCGCAGAAGGACCATCTGACTGATGGTCGATATCCTGGTCATCATCAGAAGGATCATTTGGTTGATGATCTGCATTCTGATCATCATTTGGAAGTTGCCTGTTCTGCCTTTGGTGCTGCAGGTCAGGGCGAACGCATCTTGCAGGTAGCCATCGCACCCCAGTATCTGTGGAAACGCAAGCATACCCATGACCCCAAGCAATAAGCTCACACGGGCCTTCCCACTTGTTAGTGAGTAGATTCCGTACCCAGACTTTCGCTTGAGGCAGATGCTTCTCGCCTGAAGACTGCATTGAGAGAAAGTGATTCAAAGTAACAGGATTATTTGAATTTGGTGGCACTGTAAGATGATTAATTGTATATAGAGCTTCTTCTAATCGACTCTGTGGGGTTTCTCCATGCATTCCCCCTTTTTGTTTCTCTAGAACACTCTTCAGGGTGCCATGAGCGTGTTCAACAATGGCTTGGCCAGTAGGAGCACGCGGAATACCCAAAGTATGGTTCACATCCCATGGGTGCAAAAACTGCCGCGTCTTCTGTGAAACGTAGGCAGGGCCATTATCGGTTTTCGCAGAGGACGGCACGCCCAGGACCGCAAAGGCCAACTTCCAATGGGCAATGACATTGTGGCCTTTCTCTCCAGTATGAGCACATGCCCACATAGCTGAGGAGAAAGTGTCAATAGACATGTGCACATACTTAAATCGGCCAAATTCAGGGGTATGCATTACATCCGTTTGCCAAAGCTGCAAGGCTTTTAGGCCTCTTGGGTCTACCCCTGATGGTAGAGGTGCAGCGAGTCCATGACAGTCAGCACAAGCACTGACAATGTCACGAGCCTCAGCTGGTGTTAAATGAAACTGCTTCTGCAGGGTATGCGCACTTTGATGGAAAAAACTGTGTGATGCCTTGGCTTGTGCAATTTTATCAGGCTGAGGCGCTACCCACGCAGAGTTGGTCAGCATGTCAGCCCTGGCATTACCTTCTGTTATGAAACCTGGCAAATTGGTGTGACTTCAAATACACAGAATGTAATATGGGTGCACTCNCACAGAATGTAATATGGGTGCACTC
>VZTI01002519.1:0-17643 GCA_013397865.1 Struthidea cinerea
TGGGCAGAGTTATTTATTACAATATGCAGCAAGTCAACGGCTTTCCTGCATTCCTTGTTCGCATTGTCTCGTGCCATTTGCAAAATTGAAGTTTCTTTTACATTTACATCTACTATTTGTTGTTCTATTGCATCCTGAAGGCAGTCTCAAAAGGCCATAAAAGTCTCATTAGGGCTCTGTTTGATAGTTGTGTAACTTTTTCCAGGAGCTGACATACTCGCCACCTTAAACAGAGCCTGCAAAGCATGGCAACAGGACTGCTCTAGGATCAGAGGATGCAAGCGAGCCTGTAGCTGAGGTTCGTCCACGGGTTGTAATCCCATTAATTGGGGTAAACCTGCACTGAACCGAGGAACAGAGTCTCCTCACAAGAAATCCTCCACTCAGTCTCAAACACCGTATACTGAACCAGTGTGCAAAGCAATCTAGCAGTCTGCTTTAAATCAAAAGGAGTGAAGTCTTCACTTGTTATAAATTTCAGCATTTTTGTCACAGCAGGGGACCCCAAACTGTAATTAGTAGCAAGCTGGCGTAGCTCGGTTAGTACCTGCCAGTTAAATGGAACATGCTGATCAGGAGCCTGGCCTCTGCCTCTAACGACTGGGAAAGCAAAGATTACAAGATCTTGTGGCTCCTTTGAATCTGGCAATTGCCGAATAACTTTGAGTTGTTCTGCTGCTTCGTAATCTTTATCAGATAAAGCTTCGAGTCTAATCTCTCTCCAAACAGCAGCAGGATCTCACATGCCCCGAGTTACAGATACGGGTTGCAAAGTTAAAGCATCTTTATAAAGCAGGCTATCATTTTGAATCCCCGCCACGGATTCTTTTGCGCCTTGTACAAAAGGATTAGTAGTAGCAGACAGTGGGGGTGCGGCAGCAGGCAGCAGGAGTGCTGAGGGTGCAATTTCATTCCCACCATCACTGTCACCCCACCTGGTGGGTGGTAAAGGTAGATCAAAGGGATTCATGGGGACAGGGGGGAAGAAGTGGAGCAAGAAGCAGGATTTGAAAGGGGAGGAAGCAAAGCCCTCCGTGCTTTGGTATTGGAAACAATACAGGTTTTGCTGTGCCAGCCTGTGCCCCGCCAACCCCTCCCGCTGCAATGTTCCCAGTCCCGCCAGCATTATCTGTCTCTGTTCTCTCTGCTGTGCCAGCTGCAGCAGCATCTTGTTCTTTTTTCAGTTCTTTCGAAGTGTCTAAAACTAACCTCCATGTCATAAATTCTTTAACAGTATCATCTCCATGAGAAGCAAGGTCGAAAATATGCCATCCCACTGCTTTCCATGTCCGTATGCTAAGAGTGCTGGCAAGAGTAGTGGTAGTGTCAATCCCTTGACTTTTGCACCACAGTAACAGTCTTTGCAATATCAACTTATCATAATTTATGCCACATCATTTTAACATCGACATCCATATATTAACTATTGATTTTTCCTCTTGGGATGTATTTGCTCCCATTCTGTTACAACGGGCTCACCTTTAAAAGGTTGCAGTCGATCCGGATCTTGGTAGCTCTCCCCGCTACTCTTCTTCCATCAGTCTCCATCTCCCCTGATCTCTGCTCAGGCTTCCTGCTCTCCAGGCAGGCTCTTTGGATCACGTTACGAGGTCACCAGATGTGGCTTTGTTGAGATGGACATAGCAGCACACACTTATTGTAATCCAAAGCCATAAAAATTTTTTTATTTTCTCTACCGCTATTCTTATACCTCTTCACAATTGCTGTGGCATATTGAGATTGGCTGCTTAGCGAACAATGACAAGGCTGTCTCACAAACAATGACCATTCAAGCATTAAAACAATTAGCTATACAAGCAAAGGTATAGCTGTTACATATTATCCGCAGGTTCTTCCATGTACACTCTTAATGTCCCATAACAAGAACATCCTCTCCTTGTGTCCAGAACATCTTCTCTCATTGATTATCTTCTGAGCCTTCTCTGTGGGTTTCACTGAAGCTGCAAAATTTCACTGTAAAATTCTCACAGGTAAATTCTGACCAATTTCAGGTCTGACTCTGTGAGGCCCCCAGACCAGCTGTCAGCCTCATCAGGGATGGGTGAGCAAGTCAGTGCAAGGCAGGGGAGGGAATGATGGCCCAGGGCAGGCTACAGAGGCTACAGCAAGGCAATGCAAGGTGTGGGGAAGCAAGGCAAAGTAAAGGAATTGTCAGGAAAGGCAAGGAAATGAAAGGCTATAGGAAAGGCAAGGCAAAGAAATGCAAGGGTGGGGTAGACAAGGCAATGGATGTCCTAAGAAAAACATTCCATGCACGACAAGGCCAGGATAATAGCAGTAGGGAAGTCAAGGTGGGGGATGGGTGAGCAAGGCAATGCAAGGAGCTGGAATGGTAGGAAGGGCAAGGGAAGGACATGGATGGGTCAGGCATCCAAAGGAAAGGAATGTTCTGTTAGGTTTGTGGAGGGGAGTTGTGTAGGCTTGAAAGAGGTTTCTGGTAGGTTTTATTGTTTGTCTCTTCAGAGGTGTTGTGGTTTAATTCTGGGAACTGGCTGCCCTGAAAGAAGTTGCTGTGTGCAGTGAAGATTGGAATTTTGTTGGAAAGCTTCATGTTATTGTTTCTATATTGTGTAGTTTATAACCTGTATTTGTCAATCTGCCCTGGCTGGAAACTAGTGAACTATTTCAACGTGTTCAGAGATGTGTTTGTGAAAACAATTGATGTGCAGACTAAAAAATTTAAAGACTTCCTAACTGTCAGTAGCGGGTATTTCTCTGTGTCATTTTACGCTTTACTGTCTCTGCTGATTTGAAGCATGTGCGTACCTCGCTTCAAAATCTAGGTCATTGCTTACTGCATGCATTTGAAATACCTTTTGCTTATCTAAGTTTTGCTTGTCACGCCCTTTGTGCTTTCCCATGTGCAAGTGAAAGAGTACCAAACTTTTATGCTGTCCTCTTTACTAAAATCAAACAACAAACAAAAGAAACTCTCTCTTTTTTGTAGTCTAATAGTCCCTCTGTTGGTGCATTCAGGTAAGTTATGTTATTTTTGTTGGCCATTCCTTTCATCATACTTCTCAGGACACCTCTGGCAGCTAATTACTTGAGTATTGGTGATCTCTGTGGAAACTCCTGACAACAGTAAATAATGCTCCACTTGAATGCTGCTTGCCTGTTGAAATGTGGTCTGTTTTTAGGTGAGAGTCAGACTTCTCCTAGTTTTGTGTGTTTGGTTGGAGGGGGGTGGTTTTGGGAATTAATTGATTAAATAGATCTCAAGTTAAATTATTAGCAGCGATATTTGTATAAGACTGAAGAGTCTCTATTATGATGCAATTTTTAAAAATACATAGTCAGGCTCTTTTTAATGTGGTCATAGTCAAGGAGCAAAAAAAGAAACTTATTTTTCATACACGTTTAGAATTCTTGGAGGTGTGTAGCTGTGTTGGCTGTCTGGAGTGCATGCATATGCTCTAGTATGAATTTTAATGTTTAAGTTGTTTCTTAGGATAAACTAAAGCAGGCTTAGGTAACTTTTAAAATAGCAAATGTAAAAGTGCCAAGAACCGTTAAGAGCAGCTTACTTTTTCAGAAACTGGGATAATTTATTCAGTCTGTCTCTCTAGAAAAGAAATGTGGTTCTTAGACAGCTTTCTCATATTCTCTCTTACTGGCTTGCAAAGGAAATCTGCACCAGATAAATGTCTCTTTCTCATTAAGAATACTGGACAGATTGGTTACTTTAAAAATCAAGGTTGGTTTAAAATTACATCTGTGTGTGCTTTGTGTGCTTAAATCTTCTTTCACTTTCCTCCGTATCATCCATATCCTGTCAAACACCAGCAGAGGATAGAAGAAAAAATTGTAAAGGTCTATCATACAAAAGAGAGAACAGATTTTGGTTATAATTCATGATTAATGCCAAGATATATTAAAAACAAGTGAGAAAAGCAAATTACTTGTCATGCACACAAATGAAAGTAGTGGTGCTGTCTGCAAGATCTTGTCTTCTACAGCATGTCAGTATGGTGAATTTGGTGTACTTTATTTGTGCTTTTTTCCATGAGATAATGGTATACAGGGTGTATGCTATTATAGTCACAAGTGATCAATGGTAAATTTTGTGCTGTTTTTTGAGCTCCAATGATGGCAAGAGGAAACTTGTATTCTGGTCATGTTTCCCCACATGTTCATCTACAGCAGTTCATGCTTTCAAGCAGCCTTTGTGTTTCATGACATAATACAGAGTTGCCTTTTCTTTGGCAATGGGATAGATGAAAATTTGAGTCTGACAACAGAATAGCACTTTATGAAGAGTTAGAAATTAAAGTATAGAATGTCTATGACCTCTTTCCCTTTCTCCCTGCATTCTTCTGAAATGTGCCAGCACTGAACTATCGTAGTCATTGCAGCAAATGCAATAGTGTTGTACACTTTTACCCATCTCTTTCCCATGCCAGTGTTTCACTTCAAGCTTGTTTCGATGAGATAAGAGTGTCTTCCTAGGTTTTAAAGAATTTAAAACTCTGATTAACTTCCTTTTTTTTCCCCATTCAGCTTGTGTTTTGAACTGAGGGAACCTGATCCAGGAAGGAATAAACCACATGAATTAGTTTGTTGCACAGACGTCAAAGACCTGCTATAATTAGAATAAATACTTCCACATTGTTCCTTAAGTGGAGGTGTGAAATTCCATGTCACCAGCATCGGATCGGGGGTTTGATTTTACGGCAGCAGGATCAACATTTCTTTTCTTTTATTTTCCTTTTTTCCTTTTTTTTTCTTTTCTTTTTTTTTTTTTTTTAAGTACTTCTGCAGCCCAGCACAGAGACCGGCTGGACTTTGGGGTGCTGCCTTTCAGCTACCTCACCAGATTGTGGGGAACACACAGCCTCTTGTCCTGCTGCTGCCTTACCCAAAAGCCATGGCAATCTTCTCTGCCCAGAAAGTCTTTCTGATGTCCAGGCTCCAGGGTGTCTTTATCTGCTTGGGCAAGTACCTTGAAATCCCTCTTCGCAGCGCCCAAATGTGTTTGCGATTTGAGGTCTCAAGAGTCCTTGTCATGCACAACCTAAAATGGCTGTGCCTACTGTATGGGATGAGACCAGATAGACAACTCCTGAATGATCCTGATAGCTTTCCTATCAGCAAAGCTGAGGAGAGCTGCCTCCAAGCCTCCTCCAAGCCTGCTGCCCTGGTTCTTACAGAACAGGGTTAATTTTTGCAGTAGCCAGGAGGGGCATGGCCAGGGCTCAGAGGTTTTTCTGCACCCCTTCATGTCATATGCAGAGGGTGGGGGGGAAGTAGTCCCTTCTGGTGACATAGTGTGAAGTGAGTCGTCAGGGTAAAATCAGTTTCCACATGGTGAGCACTTGCATGTGAATTGTTCCCATCTTACACTCTGTTATTAATATTGTTTCTGTTACTGTTGGTTTTCTTATTTCATTTTTTGTCTCCAATAAATTGTTCTTAACCTGTGATATTTACCTTTTGTTCCTCCAATTCTCTCCATCTTGCCGCAAGGGGAGGGGGAGTGAGCGAGCAGCACATGGTTTGGAGTTTCAGTGGGAATGCTGCATTGGAGAATACCAGTCCTAACCAAAACAGCCTTCTTTGGTGCCCAGTGTGGGACACCGACGGCTTGAGAAAACAACAGATACGGCCAGAGAGGGTTGGAAACAAATTTGATCTAAGCATTTGTTGTATTAGGTACAGAGCAACTGGCCACAACGTTGCTTGGTCTGTTCATGTGGGCGTGGTACCTCACCCTGTCTGTATTTTCATGTACACTCTCTGTGCCCATCACAGTGCTCCTTTTGAGAACAGGGAGAGGGGTCAGGATCGTTCTGTGGTGCACTGGGACATATCAGTTTATGACATTATAACATTGAGGACAATGAGGGCTATTTGGGATGTGTATTCAGTGTTGATCTGCCTTGTCCTGGGGTGCTGCCTCTGGGAGTCCATTAATAATCGTACCCAGTCTGTGGGGAGAACAGGGGAGGATGATTTTCCCCAACTTTTCATCCCCTTTTCCTCCTTTAGTCATGTTAGAACAGCTTTTGAGAATTTTGAATTTCCTTTGGTTGTTAAGGAAAGCATGTTCTCGTTGCTAAGTCTTCCAGGTCTCCTCAGTGCTTTCCACATCCTGTTTATGGTCAAGAAAGGGATTTCTGGGCAGGTCTTACAGAGATCTGCCCCAAGGGTAGATAGTCAGGAGTGGCATGGAATGTGGGAGGACATGGGTCAGTATTAGGAGGACCTCTCTCCTCCAATGCTTTAGGAGTTCACTCCTGAACAACTGCACGACCCACTCTCCACTGGACTTATGCATAGGCCATATGGGGCTAGTGAGGGGTGAGTGACTTGTGCTGAGCACTCCTTGGCTCTCCAGTTCATGACTCATCCTATGTATGGGGATCATGGAGTCTCGGTTCATGTGGTATTATGTGAAGGCTGGTGGGCCTGCTGGACAAGGAACAAAAGGAGTCCTACAGTGGGATAAGTCCTAGGTTCCTTTCCAGCTTATGGTAACTGAAAACCTTCCCCCAGAATGCTCTGTTTCAGTTATGTTAATGTACCTCAGATCTGCTCCCCTGGTTGGCTCTGTTGGCCGCTACAACCCTTGTTACCTGATACGCCCTGAGAGTTTTCTTGATTACTTCCCTTACCCTGGACTCCCCCTGTTGTTCTTCCCTGGGACCTCTCTGGAACCTTGCACGAGCACGGATGCATTAAACCTCTCATGTAGAACCCCCATGCGGAGACTCTTCCCGCTTATTCATCATTGGACTGTTTTAGCTAGCTATCTGGTGTGTACATGTATGTGTAAGCATGCTGGCTGCACTGAGAGGCTTCCTTGAAGATGCTTTTTGGGAAGGTCACGGCATGCTACTATCTAATAGCAACGTGACAGTACTGCTGACCACGGTGCGTTCACCACTGTGGTGGTGATCAGTACATGCTGCAGAAGGGTCCTTTGAGAGACCAGGCAAGCTGTTCAACTGTCTAATGCCACAGCAGCTGTCCCAAAAGCCCACCAAAGTCCTTTTCAGTCTTTGAAAGAAACACTCCTGAGGTAATTGACACCAAGAATACAACAGGGCCTCTTGACCAGTCACAGTAGGGTGTTTCTTCCACTCCTTTCCAGTCAAGTTCACCTCAGCTTTCAATAGAGACAGCTGCTGAGACACCCCTATCATCTGTTATGAACTGGTTTAAAGACAGAAGACCAAAAGAAAATAAGACTCTATGAATAAAATGGATTGGACCCAGAAAGGTTTGAAATATGATTAAAACTAAATGAGGTTAGATGTTGGTGCCAAAAAAATTGATATATTTTATTTAACAGTAAAAGAGGCAAAGAGAAAGAAAGAGAAAAGAAAGAAAGAAATAGGAAAAGAGTTGTGCAGGGGGGGTGGGGGGACAGAGAGAGGGTAACAGGGGTTAGGTAGAAACATATCACCCTTCCGAGGGTCCCAATGACATCTGGTTGTTCCCCTCCATCTGGTCTCCTTGGTGGTGAGAGTTCCCCGACGCAGTGTCAAAAAGTATAGAATCTAGTGGATTAATATACATTTGGGCCAGGTGGTAACACCCACGTGCTTCCCCTAAGGGTGCTAGGTTTGACACTGTCCCTTGCAACACTGTCGATCTGTTGCATCATGTTGCAGTGCTTTGGTGAAGCGTCTGGGGACCCCTTTGGGGGAGGCCTTTTGGGCCATTGTACTACTGTGCTTCCTGTGGATGCGGCTTTTCCCGGGGTGAAGGGGCCCCACAGCTGAGCTCCTCTGCACATCAGAGGATGGGTGTTAACTGCCTCTGGCCAGAGGCTTTTTTCACCACACGCCCAAAACCTCTCTTCCTCCCCCCTACCCTTTGGTGTGAGGGTCTGTGCAAGCCTGGCAGCTGATATCCCTGGGGCTGTGGTCTCCACCCCAAAGGTGCTAAGCTTGATCCATCTGTGAATGTATTCTTCTTTCCCCAGCCTGCTGGGTTGCACTATGTGCTGGAAGAGAGACGGGCCCTGAGGATCAGAGAGAGGGCCTCTGTCCTGGGCCCAGAGGTGACCCTGGGAGTGCATCCAGGTCACTGGAGACAGACTGAGAGAAGATTGTGTGTTTATGGACAGACTGGGCCTATGAGAAGTGTTAATTGTAGTTTGTGGCCTTATNCTGGGCCCAGAGGTGACCCTGGGAGTGCATCCAGGTCACTGGAGACAGACTGAGAGAAGATTGTGTGTTTATGGACAGACTGGGCCTATGAGAGTTGTTAATTGTAGTTTGTAGCCTTATAGGGTATTGTTTATCTATTACCATACTAGGTAATGTATAATCTGTGTAAATGTAAATCTGTGTAATACCCCAGGTGATCGAGAGACACTGTGGTGAACATCTTTCCTGTTTATATGATGTTATACCCTGTTGGGTGCTGGTATTTAGGGAATTCTGACTGCGCAATAAACGTCTTTGCATTCTTCCACCTGATAAGCAAGGTCCTTGCCCATGCATCATTACAGCACCAGCCCAGACCTAAGTCACTATCTTATCTTCATCAACGAGTAGTAGAGGGCCACCACCTCAGTCAGAAGGCCTATTCAGGGTGTGGTAGTCTTCTCTGCAGCTTTTGTAATACAGTTTGGCTATAATAGGCAAAAGTCCTTAATGAAGATGTTTAAACCATAAATTATAACATTCAGTCTCTGATATCACCCCAGTGATGGAAACGGATTCTGCCCCCAAAGATCCTGATGGCATCAAAACACATTGTGTGCCAGTGTCAACCAAAGCTTTGTATTTTTGTGGTTATGATTTGCCAGGCCATCAGGTCCATACTATCCAATAGACCTGATTTTCCCTGACCTCTACTTGGCTAGAGGCAGGGCCCCACTAGTTCTGACCATTGTTCCCTCCCTGGGCATACATTCTGGTGGTCCCTTCAAGGGGATCGTCCCTTCTGTTATGCCTAGCAGCTGGTCATGGGAAACTGGAGCTACATTCACTCTTGCAGAATTCCTTGTTAGTAATTTCCTCCTTTAGCTTATGCACCTGTGCTGCTAGGACAGAGGTGGGTTTTCCATCCCATCTTCTCGTGTCTTCCCCATGCTCATGCAGGAGGAACAACAGGTCACTTTGTGGGGTGTATCCCCTCTCCCTCTCCGTGGGACGCCTGCTCCTGATAACAGGGACCCTGGTTTGTACTGACGAAACTTGGAGAATGTCCTCTTTAAGCTCCTTCCTGAGTTTCGGATGGGTCTCTTCAATCATGTCTTCCACTTTTCACATACTCTCAGTTGAGTCTGTTTCCCTAGCTGAGACTTGGGCTCCTGTTGGGGCGTGGAAAGTATCTTCATATATCCAGAGGTTTCTTGTCACAGCACCCACTGTTTCATTTTCCACATCCCACCTAGCAGCATTGCTAGGAAGTGGGAGTACACTTGTGGCCCGCATCCTGTGATTTTTAACCACATAAGTGTTGTACATTTTACAAGGTCTGGACTTTTAGTGGGTTGGTCGTTATTTAAGAAAATTACTTCTAGCACAGCTGATACACAGAAAGGACCCTACAACTCAAAAGTTGTAAAGTAGGTATGTTTATTGCAGCACTGGACGCATGGCGGGTAGCCACCAGAAAACCACGCGTGCCCACTGCGGTACACAGCTTGGATTATATCTGATTACAAATTACATATGCATCAGGTTACACAATACGCTTATACATATTCATCGCCTGTCTCCACATTATAATTAGCTCAGCATTCTATTACGCCTGCGCAGTGCCGCCTGGTGTTGCAGTGCATGAGGCAGTGGCCACTGCAGCAGAGCATTTGGAGGACTGGTGGACAGGCCTCCAGAACACCGAGGTCTAATCCTCAGCCCTTGGTTACGGCGAGTTCCCATGTTCCTAGTGGTTCTTAGTTTATGTGTTTTAAGTTTATTGGTTTAGGAGTTCTCCACCTAGTTTTATGTATAAGTTCATGTTTATGCATTTCCCTTAATTGCCTAAGTATTAGTTCTGGAAAGTTCTTCCTTCTTCAACGCCCCATTGGTCTACTCAATTAATTCCCTCCCTTAAGTTATCCCTATTGGATATTCCTCTGTTGTCTCCTCCTCCTCAGTCACTCCCCATTGGTTGTTTCCCTTTGTTCCACCCCTGTATAAAATACTGTGTTCTCCCTTTTCCCTGGTCTTTGTCCCTGGACTCTCCACCTGCAATAAACCAGCTAGAACCTATACAAAGAACCCTCTCTTGTCCTTTGCCTCAGCCGATGCTTTTTACATCATCTTTGTTTGGGGCTCGCTCCTTGCGAAGGAGCCAGCTTTCCCTGCTTGCTGCAGCTGACACCAAGGACGTCTGCAGCTGGACGCTGTGCTGCCTCAGGCAGCCCCAACACTGTCAGCCTGGTGGTCATGGGCCAGGGTCTCTGGGATGAATAAAGTCATCCTCTGATGAAGTAAGTAGTCTTCCTGAGATTTGAACTTTTCACCTTGCTTCCTTGCGCATGCTTTCTGAGGTCCTGGTCCAAGTCCAAACCTCAAAGCTGGTTCGAGCCAGTTCCAGCGTCTGAAAGCAGGATCTTTGGTCACGGTTTATTTGTCTTATCAATGGTCTGGCATCCTATCATTATTCTCCCCTGCATCCCTCCCTTCTACCTGGCCCGTGTAGTAAGTATTTAACAAGCAATATACATTGTTTAGCAAGCAGCTGCAAAATTTAGCAATACCAGCAATTCCCACAATCAGCAATTAACTCTTAAAGCCTGAGCCCCCTGTATCACAGCCAGTTCTCTCAAGCATTGGATTCTTGCTCCATGGTTTTCCAAGGGCCTTGCTGCAGCTGCAGCTCTTGTTGGCAAAGATGTCTCTCCTTCCCAGTTGTTTAGTCTTGTCCAGAGAGGTTCTGGCTTCCTTGCAATCCCCTGGTCAACACCCACATCCTGTGACAGAGATCTCAAGTGCCTTGCTTCAGTACCATTCAAAATTGCACCTGCAGTGTGCCAGACTCGGCTCAACCAGCTCAACCTGGACTTGTCTGTTCGCTGGGTGAGGTCTTTCCTCAGATTGCAGAGACTTTCTAAGAAGAAGGATTCCATGATTATTTATTCTTCTGATTTCGCAGCTGGCTGTGAGGGTCCTGACATCCCATTGTCATCCACCAGGCAAACAGATTTGGTCTTGTATTTTCTCCTTTGGACAGGAGCGACTGCTATTGGCTTCAGCTGCCTTTCTGGTTTAACTGCAGCCTGAGTGACTGTGGTGTTTGCTGATTTGTTCACCTTCCCCTCCAGCTGTAGGTGATGCTGTACGGTATCAGAGAAGTATGTGCTGAGCATTAGCCGGGGCCCAGCACAAAGCAATGAGCTGCTTTTCTCCAGCAGCTGGAACTGGAGGGACTTTGCCTTCTCCTCAGCCAAAGTGGCAGCCAGCCAGCCGGGGTAACTGTTCAGAGTGGGGCTTTTCTGATTTTCTTGGCATGGTGCCGACAGGTATTTGTGGCATTTGCCTGGAAGCAGTTTTACAATTGCGGAAATGCAGCTTGTTGGAAATATGCCTGAAGCAACCCCCTTGGGGAAAACCAAAAGAAAACAAAGGGGATGTTCTGCCTTGCACTGCCTCAGCTCTCCTAGCAAGTAAAAAAAGGAAAGAGCAAGAGAGCTTCTTCCTGTGCAACCCCAACCTTAAAAGGGCCTCGCATCCCCCACCCTTGTGGTTCCAAATCTGGCTGCCAGGTCTTAAAGAGACAGTAACAATTTAGGGCATATCACATATAGCTATGGAATACAGTAACATTTTGGATTACCCAGGACATTGATCTATGGGGGGATGGGCTGCTTCTCTCTCCAAAAGGAGCATCACTTCAGGTGGAAGAAGAGCACTGGAGAATACACCTGGTGTTGGAAGTTCCATTGTCTGAATACTTCCATCTGAATGACTGGGAGATTGAGAACAAATCCAACAGTTACTGCTATTTGTTATGTCACAGCTTGCCTTAGTTTTAAGTGTGACTTTTTTTTTCCAAGGTTCAGGTAGCATTTGTTCTATTTGTGTTGTGTTAGCGTGGTCTTTAGGGAAAAGGGCATTGCTCTCTTTCCCTTCTTGCTCACTGACCCCTTGGGCACTCAAAGGCACACTTGCCTTTATGATTGTTAGAGGCAAAGTCTTGCTGTGCTGGTTGACTAATCCAGGCACACACAGCCATGTTGCAATACTGGAAACATTGTCCTGAAAACACATAAAGATAAGCCATTTAGAGTCCCTCATTTTACACTCTCTGTGTAAAATGCAGTGGATTTGCTGTTTGCTCTCATGTCCAGTGTGATCCTGCTGGGTCCAGAGCTGGCTTGATTCATGTATAATGAATCCAAGTGTCTTTACCCATACTTTTCACAGCTGTGTGAGGAATCAAAAGAACTTGAAATGACCCTTTCCACTTCTGCATGAGCAGTTCTTCGTTCCATGTCCAGATGTACATCCAGTCTCACAGCTGGTGAGGATGTACTTGAACATCCAGGTTTACCAATGAGGCTAAATCAACAAACTTACGCAATGACAAAAGTGTTTTCCCCAAGGAGATATCCTATAGTCTTAAATTGTGATTATCTATCACATGGCTCTTTCCAGGAATAGTTGCAGTCTGGTATGGTGTCCCATAAAGGATTTCATACGGGCTTAGCTTTTCTTTGAAGCCAATGATCTTCTTGTTCCCATCTCGCACACTGATTTCTACCTAGAGGCCAACTATGAGAGCCACCCCTCCCTGGATTCCCTTGATCCCTTATTCCATATTCTTCTCTTCTGGGTCTTTGGGCTCATTAAAGCTGCTATGAGTTTCCTATCACTACTTTCCTTGATGTTCTCTCAGTTACTATGTACTTTCCAGGCAGTTTCCAATAATTTGTTTATGTTCCTAGAATCTTCCCCCTCCAGCCTCTGAAGTTTCTTTCTAATATCTGGAGCTGATTGTCCTTGAATAATACCGCTGAGGTGTACAGTAACACTGATCTGGTTTGGATGGAGAACGTTGAGGGGTGTGTTCATGCAGTTTTGGAGGTGTTCATTGCCCCAAAGAGTTCTTCAGTTCCCAGAGTTGCTTCTTAGCAATGAAATGAGGAGGACAGTGTGGTTCCTGTCCTTTTGGAGCACTTCTTGACACACTTTTTATCAACCAGAGCTTTCTTCTCCATTACAGACGCAAACAACTGCCACCGCAGAGCAATTCCTGTGAGTACTGAATTCCCCAAAAGATTGGAGGAAGGCGCAATGAGTGGGGTTGCCTTGTGTGCTAGTCACTTGCCTTTTTCAGTCTTTCTTCTGAACACTCCTTACCAGGTATTCCCTGTAGAAATGCATGGTGCCTAATCAGACTAGTGCTCAGAGTTGCTTCTTCATGAGGAAATAAGAAGGACTGTATGGTTCCTGTCCTTTTGGAACACTTCTTGACACACTTTTTGTCAACCAGAGCTTTCTCTTTGTTTTGGTTCGAAAGGCAGGTGTCTGCCAAGGAAGGCGGTAACCTCCCTTGGAATGGAGAATATGACCCCTTTCCCTCTGAATTATTATAACGTTGAAATTAAGAGGCTTGCAGGCAACGATACAGGAAAAGGAATAACAGTTCTAGTTATAGGAATAACTAGTTCTACTAGTATATATAACAAGGCAAACAAGCAACAACAACAGCAGTAACAACCAGTAACCCAGTAACAGCCTTCTCTTGGCTGTCGGGCATTTTCCCCTTGGGCGCAGTTCCGGTCTCAGCCGGCAGGGGCGCTGGTGGCTCCCGGCCGGGCAGGGCGGGTGCGATGGTTCCCCCGCGGCTGCAGGGGGCGCTGTGGCGCAAACCCACTCATCTCTCTCACGTGGTATGGTGGACGCAGTGGGTGGAAGGGATGGAAGAAAGGCTTGCTCCACAAACCCCCAGGGGCAGCTGATCCCGGTGCCCCAGCAGGAACCTTGAAAGCAGCAAGCTGGAACGGCAGGAGGGAGCTCAGACGGGGTAGCAAGTAAGAAGCAGCAGAAACCCGGAAGCTGTGGCAGGAACCACGGGGTGTTCTGGCAGGCAGGGGGTGTGGGGTTACAGTGTAGCAAAAAAGCCCTGGAGAGGTAGCAGAGGCACGGCGGGGGCTGGGCAGCTGCAGCCCGGCTCCCCAGCACGGCCGGGAGAGACTCCCTTGGGTGGGGAAGGGGCTCAGGGATCCCAGGGGTTCCCCTGAGGCACCAAGCAGATGGTGAGGGGTCCTTTGTTTGGTGAGGTAGGGTGTTAACAAGGTCCCAGTGCAGTGGCCGCTCTTACGAGCGGAGCTCCACTCATGGTAGAAGAAAGGCAGCAGGAGGCAGAACCCCACAGTGGTGGTGAATTCTTTCCACAGTGACCGCAGCCTCTTTCCCTTCTGAAAGCCGAGAAAGCAAGAGAGTGTCAGGAAAATTAATTCACAAACACCAGAGGTTTACGTCCAAAAAAGAGACAGAGGAGTCCTGTAACTTTATTTGAATAAAGGGAGAGGCCATGGGCATTTCCCATGGGGTCTCTCAAATTGTTGGGGTATGCAACCCCCTTTTTATCCTAATTCCTGGCCACAACACCCTCTTCCTTTCCCCACTGGCTGAGGTACTCAGAAGATACAGACTTCTTTAATTGCTTATTCTATGGTGCCCTCTAATATGCACCCCTCTTTTTGTTATATAAAAGAAAAAAACCTATTCATAATTCTATTCTTTTTCTCTAGGTTCAGGAATTTAACATGGCCTTGGCTGAGCAACAGTCTGTGTTGATTAGTAACATCTTCTAGAACTGAGAGTTTTCCTCCGTTACTTCCCTATCTCTAAGCTCCTAGCCCTCTTTACAAGCAGATTTGCACGGGCTGTTTGTAAAGACACATTCATCTTATTCCTTTCAAAAGCTAGGAGCTGTGCCCAGCCCCCTTTTCCCCAGCCCAATTCTCGTAGTATCTCTGCCCTTCCAAGAGAAACCCTCAGATAAGAGAAGTGCAGCCAGGTGCCCTCCTCCCCTGAGCTTGGCAACTTCTCTTGTCTCTCCTAAGAACTGATCATTATGGTTATAGATGGTTATGGAGCGATAGATGGGACAAAATTCCGTGACAGAAAGAAACAAAAAGAAAAATCCTAAACCCCAACACTCCTCCATTACAGACACAAGCAACTGCCATCACAGAGAACAATTCCTGTGAGTACTGAATTCCCCAAAAGACAAGACACGTTGGAGGAAGGCGCAATGAGTGGGGTTACCTTGTGTGCTAGTCACTCGCCTTTTTCTGTCTTTCCTCTGAACACTCCTGACCAGGTGATTCCCTGTAGAAACGCCTAATCAGACTAGTGATCAGATGCAAGGCTCTGGGTGGAAAGAAAGTTGGCCAGGGTTAGTGAAAAGAGAAAAGCAGCTTCTTGCACATGAGCAAAAGGAAACAGTCCTTTTCCAGAACTGTGTGTGGAGGGGTGATGGAGAATGGCAGCGCTAAGGCTGCCTCTACAGTGTGCTTGGGTTATAGGTGAGCGCTGGGTCTTCTGGGTGCAGAAGAGTGCTTTGTGAAAAGCCTTTCTTCAGCCGTAAGAAGCTTTTCTTGTCCTTCAGCATCTGATTTTTTTGCAGGCCTTAGTGAGGGAGTAACTCATCCGGCAAAGGGTCCTGTTTCCTCTGCAGAAGCTTTGCGTGGCCTGGCAGCAACCAACCAGTGTCGGGGTGGGGGGGCTCCACAACTTGGACAAAACCTGCTTCATAAGCTTCGTCCTGCAGCATTTGACATACACTCTGCCACTGGCCGGTGCCACTTGCTCTCCTAGGGGCAGAGCTGGTCCTATGAGTCCTTGCTCAGTCAGCTCTGAGGGATGGAAAAACAAGAGTGACTCTAGGAAGACAGGTCTCAGTTTTTCTCTAGAAGCTGCCTTTGGGTCTTGCATTCAGAAAGGGTTTGGCAGAGCATAGGGAGCATGTTGTTTGATTTCATAAGCTCATGGAATCCCAGTTTGGAAGGGACCTCAAGGATCTAGGACCAGCCTTTCCTGGCAAAAGCACGGTCTAGACAAGATTGGCCCAGCACCCGGTCCAGCTGAATCTCAAAAGTGGCCGATGTTGAGGAATCCACTACTTCCCTGGGGTGATTATTCCAGTGGCTGACTGTTCTCATTGTGGAAAATTTTCCTCTGTGTCCAATTGGAATCTCCCCAGGAGTAACTTGCATGCATAAATGTGCCATGCTCAAAGTTTCAGGGAAGGCCATTCCTATCTTCCTGTGACTGATGGAGTGCATTTGAAAGGATGTTGTCATTGGGATGTCCTGCTGTTGCTGGAAAGACGCTAAAATGGAGGACATGGGCATCCTGGATCCTCAGCATTGCTTCGCACCTCATTTCTGTAGTGCCCTGCCACTGTGCTAAGTGACACGGTTGGTCACTGGTGAATGATGAGGAGGGGGGAAAAAACCCAAGCCAAGCCACCCCTGAGAAGCCACATCAGGTGGCGCCGTACAAAATCAATCAGAAACTTGTGTGGGATTCTATTAAAAGTTGGATTATTATGGAGGAAAAAAAAAATTATTCCTTGTTTGTCAAATCCTTGAGTTTTCTGGCTGTGATTCTAGTTCTGGGATGCAATAAGCCTTGCTGCAATGATAGGTGTTCATTCTCACAAAGGCACCTCTGTGCTCTCTAGTCTGGTGTGTCGCTGCCCTTTCTGCCCAGGGGAGGTAAAGGCCAGGACCTTTCTGCCCCCACACCTTTTGTGTGGGAGCAATCTCTGGATGTGTTCAAATTTTGGAGGTGGTATTCAAATTTGAGAGGTGGGCTCACAAAGGAGGAAAACAGTGCCTTCCCTTCCTGGGGAAAGAAAATACCAAGGCCCAGGGTTGGTGGGGCAGATGATGGGCTGCCCCCAGGAGGTAAAGGCCAGTGACAGCTTTCTGCAGTGCTCCACAGTCTCCCCAGTGCTCTCAGGGTCTTCCTCAGGGCTCCCAGTGCCCCTTCCATTGCTCCCAATGCCCCCTCTGGTGCTCCCAGTGTCCCTCATTGCTCTCCAGTTCCCCCCCATTCCAGTGTTCCCCAGCCTCTCCACTTGGATGGTGGCACCTCACTGGGCAGTGACATCCCAGCAGGCATCACTGATCCCATGGGTGATGGCACCTCCCCAGGCACCTCTCCCTCTTGGTTTCATATCACCTGTGCCAGGAAATGCATTCTGGAGATCTCCCAGATGTCTGGATTCTCCTCCTGTCAGGTACTGGGGGAGGGTGGGGCAGGTTGGGGGTGGCACAGGTCCCCCCCATGAGGACCAGGGCTCGTGAAGGAGCCTCACCTACCTGTTCCTCCTGAAGAGCAGGTACCTACAAACATGGCACCCACCTTGGCCTATCTGCTGCTCAGTCCCACCCTGAGCAGGAGGCAAGAGGCAAACCCCCCTTCTCACCTTCCCAAAGAGCCCGTGTCCCCTCACAAGGCCCCCCTCCCCGTCCCAGCCCCCGTGGTCCTAGCACGGTCCCAGCCATTAGACAGCTTCATCACCAGGCCTAGACCACTCAGTCCAGGTGGGAACAGAGGTATTTATTTTGTATCCACAGGTGGACCTCAGCAGGTGAGCGGCCTCCCAGCCCCGTCACCAGCAGCTGCGGCTGCAGCCACCGCTCCAGCCCCAACCCCTCATGCGCTGCACCAGCACCTGGAGCTGCGGTGAGAG
>VZTI01002520.1:0-29739 GCA_013397865.1 Struthidea cinerea
AGAAGAATGACTAAGATGAAAAAGTAATAGTAGTAATAAAGAATAATAATAAGAAGAAAAAGAAGATGAAATTGTAGTAGTAGTAGTACATAATAATGTCAAATTAAAATACACATCCACACATCTAGAATCACAGAATGAAGGGAAGGGCCTTAAAGATCATCTAATTCCAATTGATTATCTTCTGCTCTCTCTCTCTCTCTCTCTCTGAGACCTCTTTTCTATTTCTATCTTTCTACCTCCCCATTCTTGTTAAATAAAATCCATGTGTTGTCCTCATATGGTCTCATTTGCACCTTCATTTGGGCAGAGTTATCTCTCCCTGATGGGATGGCGACACCTGGGCAGGGTCCCTTCCAGCCACAAGCATTCTGTGATTCTGTCAAGTACTCACTTCCCTTTTCTTCTTCCCTCTGTTTTGGGCTGGGAATGTGCTTGGAAATGTCCAGCAAACAAGCCTTTACTGTCTGCTCTGGGAGCCCACACAGCTTTGGGACCTTGTCACCTGCACCTGCACGGCTCCCTCGGGAGGCACGGCAGAAGCAGCACCCTGGGAGCCTCAGTAATTCCCCTCTGTGATCCATGGCACACGCTGCAATGGTCTGGAATTCCAGTTTTCAGCAAGGAAAAATGTTCCTGCCCTTTAAGGCAAAGCTCTGACGGGGCTGAAACCCAAGTGGAGCAAGGTCTTACAATGACATTTCACAACCAGCCTTTGCAACTTAATCAAGGGTTGTTTTAGCACCTGGACTGGGAAAAAAATCAGGGGAGGGTCTTTGGCTGGAGGTGCCACGGGTAAAGATAGACACTATGAAAGAAACCGAGCAGGCAAAGAAAGGCAGAAGAGAAAGGAGGACACAAATAGCACTAAGCTGAGAAGGTGGCACTCTGAAAACCAAAGCGGAACTTACTGAAAAGGAACAGGGCAGAAATAAAGAATTCTGGAACTTTGATTTACTATCCAAATACAGTTTCGTCCCTTGATTGCAAATGTCTTTGAAGGGCTGCTGAACAGCTCTCCTGCCCTGCTCTCCCTAAGGAAAGTCCCCCTTTTTGCCCATCCTTGGCAGCGCTCTTCTCATCCCATTCTGCCTTTTCTGGATGGTGGGGCAGAGCGTGCCTTCAGAGAGTTTGCTGGTGACACAAAAGTGGGAGGTGTGGCTGACACACCAGAGGCTCGTGCTGCCATCCTGAGAGACGTGGACAGGATGGAGAAATGGGCTGCCAGGAACCTGGCAAAGTTCCACATGACAAAGTGCCAAGTCCTGAACCCAGGCAGGAACAACTCCAGGCAGTGGCACATGCTGGGAGCAGCTGGCTGCAAAGGAGTTTTGTGGAAACGACCTGGGGGTCTTGGTCAACAGCAAATTTAATACGAGCCAACAGCATGTCCTTGCAGCAAAGAAGGCTAAGGACAGCCTGGACTGTATTAGGAGGAGTGTGGCCAGCAGGCTGAGGGAAGGAATCCTTGCCCCCTCCTCAGCACCAGTGAAGCCACACATGAAGTGCTGTGTCTCCACTGGAGAAAGGCCAGTGAAAGGTCATGAGGGTGATTAATGGACTGGAGCATCTCTCAGATGAAGAAAGGCTGGAGAAGCTGCATGGACGCCCTGGCAGTCTTAAGAAAGAGGAGAACTGGAGTCTGGCTTGCTTCCCTCACTTATTTCCATTGCAGCTTGGAGGTCCTCACACCTGTTACTGGGGTTCAAAACCTATGTCCAGTGCAGGGCAAGGGGAAAAGGGCAAAGAGGAGCAGAGGTTGATCATGGCTGTCCATCTCAGATGACAATTTTGGACTTTGCTCTGTTCCCAGTCAGTGACTGCAAGGGTACCAGGTAGTGTGAGACAAGTCCATTGCTTCCCTCAGATTGTTTTGTTTGGCTTGTGTTGTAAAGCTGGGTGTGAGAGCTGGATATTGTGGTTTAACCCCAGCCAGCAACCAAGCCCTATACTAGCCTCTGTGAAGAAAATTAACACTACCCCAGCCCATATCAACACATTGGGGAAAGAACTGCCATTTTTCTTTTCTTTGTTTTTTCCTTTGTGCAGCAACGAGGACATTCCTTGACCATTAGCATAGGTACAAAGACTAGGAATATTCACATATTTTTTACCAATTTTTTACCCTAATATCATGTTCTCCCTGTAACATAAATATCTGCCTATTAATAAAGGCATATTTCAAAGCTCATTCACCTGCAAGCCATGAATCTTTGTACATCTGGAGAGTTCTGAAAAGATGGCCTATGTTTTCTGTCTTGCTAGCTGCCATTTTTTAAATTCAGATTAAAATTCTGTCAGCTAATGTCGACTTGTAAAAATTATTGCCAATATACCTTCTGCTGTGGGCTTCCTGGCAGTGGTGGCTGATAAAGCCACCATTCCCATGGCTAACTTGTCTGCAGCTCTGTCCCCACTGTAACAGAACATGGATGTCTGCAGCCTCTCTAAGGGCAAGATGGGTTAACAAATAGCCCCATAGCATTTCCATTAAAGCATTACAGTTCATATCCCAAATTCCTGCCAGTACACCTCTCACATGCTTCAGCCACAGGTGCTAGGATGGGAGCCATGTACATTAGTTCTGCAATGACACCTGCCTTCCAGGTAAGAAGTGAACATTATTCTTTGTTGTCTCTGCTTCTGTCACTTCTCAATCCCTTTCCATAAGGTCAATAATAAAAATTCACAAAAGCTGACATTTTATTTCTACTTTTCAATGATGAAGACATTCTCTGAGGAAGGGTCAGAAGTTTGAATTTCTTGTTTTAGACATATCTGAGGGTTTGGTCAGGAAAAGGTTCATTTTTCACTCCCACAGATCACTGCAAAGAAAACTGCCCCTTTTTGATCTTGGTGAGTTGACTGACTTGGAACCAGCTCCTATCACTTAACATATTTAACCACACCAGAAAAAAACAAGGAGCTTTCACATTATAATAAATGTCTTTGACACACTGCAGTGCCATTCCCAGATGCCCTAAATATGGAAGATTCACACTGAGTCTAACAGCTGTCACTTCTTTGAGAGGCATTCTGTCAGAGGTGCGCATAACTTTGTTGCGTTCTTGTCACTTTAGGCACACGAGTGACACAGTGACTTTGTATCTATCACTGCTGTAACTATCACAACATATAGCCATTGTCTCTGCAACCTTGCAATCAAACTGATCTGAAATTTTACTCAGCAGAATTGATTTTTCAACAGTTGCAAATTGAATGAACTGGTTCTTGAATACATATTGGTACCTTATTACTCCACAATGAAGCATGATAAACTGAATAAGGCCATATATGATTAGCCAAAAGACAGAGAGAATACACAGAATAAAGTCTCAATGATTTGGATTTCAATTTGTTAAGGAGGTTTTCAACCTCTTATTTAAAGACTTATTTTCCAATAGACTTACCACATTTCATGAAAAACTGTCCTGAAGTCCATACAGTGTAACCAGATGTGACCAAACATCAAGTTGAAGCAAGCAGCCATCTGAGCATTCCAAACCTGTGTTTTGTCTCCTATTAACTGCAAAACAGAGCAAACAGTAAATGGAATTAAGTTCAAATAAGAGGAGTACAGTACCAGCTGTATTAAGAATAATATAAAGGAAACTCAAATGTAAAATATTGGGCAGAAAACAACAAAATGAGATTAGTCTTTACTATGGATAAGCTTGTGTGGGTGAGGAATAAAAACTCAAGCCCTTTCAATATCCTGTGAAGATGCCACAGGACAACTTTAATTTCTGTTTTAATGACATAACTGCCCAGAATGATTACAAATAATAGGTAATATCATGACATCAAGTTTCTGTCTACTGATGGCCCAGGGTTTTAACTTAGGATCAGGTCCTAGTACCTGGCCAAGAATCAGGAGTGGGATAGTTCTCACTGCCCTTTGCACTAGTAAACACTCTTAGGTCAGACTGCTGACTGTGGGCTCAGGGTGATGATGCCAGTGAGGCAGACAGACACTTACTTTTTTACATGAGAAAGGGATGGACCAGAACCAGCTTTTTAAAAAACAGTGTTTTCTTTTCCCCTTACATGAGCTGTATAAAATCTGAACTTCTCAGTTCTCCATACCAGAAGTTTGCAAGAGATGATTCATTCTATGTGCATTTGTCTCCCACTCCTAATGTTAAGGTGAGATGAATCAGCTTTTATAGGTCACTATATTTCCAAAAGGATTACTGCATTTTCCTGACTGACTACTTGGTGCTTTTAGTGCTTGCTATTTGCCTAATTTGATTAACTCTCAAACTCTTTTAAACGGCTAAAGTTAGGACATTTGTAGTTCACTTTACAAAACAGGGTTCTGGTTTTTTCACAAAGCAGAAAAAACTGAATACCTCTCTTTATTTGAGACTCATGGCAAGCCTGCTCTTCAGCATACTGAGCAAAACACTTCTGAATTCTTTCATCCTGTGCCATGCATGAAAATATTATCCTGCACTTTTATATTCAGAGCTCTGTTAAATTTTAAATATGAAACATTGCATGAAAAAGACAAATGAGAATTATGGTCTTGACATGGCAAAGTTTTTATATGTGCATACTTTTACTAGTTTATTTGTGTCCTTCCTTAAATACCAGCAGGTTATACGGCTATATGTCAATCAAGAATACACAGACTTTCGCACAGAAAAAACCACGGAAAATATCCTACTATGCAGGAGGCATATAAATTTATAGAAGAAAATCTAACTACTAGTAAGACAATAGTCATTTGGAGACCCTCTCACTGATCTTCTTGGTTTGCTCATTTCTTTGTTCATGAGAGAGGGCATGAAGGTCATACGCTGTACAAAGAAGCCTGGTTAATTCTAGCCCCAGTAGTACAGGTGTATGACGCATAAGAAGTTGATTGACTAAGCACAGGGTTTACAACCACAGGTCCCACTACAACAGAGCTAAGAACAGCTTCCTTTAGCTTGTTCTGTGCTACAAACTATGAATCTGCAGCTCATGGCAGGCAAGTTCTGGTAAGAATTATCTGCTGTCCTCAATTATTCATTCTGTGTTGATGGGAAGGAGAGTGGACACTGGTTCATCAAGAGGAAAAGGAAGGCATTGTCAAGTTTTTCCAGGATCTGTTGGCAACTGCAAGTTATGTTTCTTCTGTCTTTATATCCCTAATATTTAAAGTCATGTTGTCTTATAAGCTTGCTAACTAGCAGGTTCTCAGTGACAATTGTGTTCTAACATTTCAGTTCAGACTTAAATACTTAAACAATATTTTAAACACAGTTTTTCTTGGGGTTTGATCCCATAAAACTCAAGCAGAAAGTATTGCTTATGCAGTAGAAAAGCTAAGAAAAGTTAATAAGCAGGAGAAGGACTCAAAACCACACTAATAAAGCCATTGTTGTTTGCCCCACAAAAGGCCAGATGCAATAAATAAAAGAGTACTTGGTTTACCAAGTCAGCATGTAACTAAGCAAATGTAGAAGATTATTTATAAAGACTGTAGACAGAAGGTCTTGTTTCCTTCCTTCTGCAACAGCCACCACATGATTATACCTGGGAACATAAGAATACGTTTAACTGTAGTTACTTTTGATACACTTTTAGCCCAGGGCTCATTCTTTCCACACAGGTTACAGAGGCAGCCCAGGGAACTACTTCTGCAATATAGCTCCCAAATTTTTAAGCACCATCCTCATCTAAGGCAGTACTTCAATTTTATTTCAAGTGTTTATAAAAGAACGAGAAAGCAGGACAGGACCTTAAAACCCATAGCTTTTCATACTTCCTGTGAAATTTTCAAATTTGCCTTCCATAATTTGCATGTTTTCTAATGAATTTTGATGGTGGAAATGAGAAGTAAAATTCTTGACAGTTACAGCCCTGCTGTTCAACATGGACATTACAAAGCACAGTGATGCACTGCAGACAAAACGTAGTCATTTGTCTCTCAAAGCAAGTAGTTGGGATGATTGGGAAATGAAGGTGCAAACACTGGTTTGTCACATTCTCCATTTGCCTATGTGCAATTGACACATGCAAGGCACAAACAAACATGAGCAAGCTCTGTCCACAGTCTGAGAGAGGTGCTCTGCCAAGATACTTTTTCAGGTCTGGGCCTATGACAATGTCTTATGCTTCTCATCGAGCCTTACAGATGTGGCCTTAGCACCATGCTAATCAAAGCAATACAGCTCATATAAATACTGTTAAAAAGTGAGACTGCACTTTTATAGCAAAAAGTAATTGAATGTCCATCATATGTTTCTAGGCTGGCCATGCCAGCTCAGGAGCCTCTAGCTCAGGAGCTTTAGATAAGTTATCAGTACTGCCATTTGTTGGTTTCTTTATCTTCCGCATCCTCACCAGTTTCTGTCAGAAATGGTGGTTTTCACATCCTCAGAAAGTTTAACTTTGGGGTTGTTGAGTCAGGCTGGGCTCAGCACTCTTCAACACCACAAGCAACATGACTCTCCTCTCCACCCATCACTAACAATTTTGAACTGTGCTCCTAAGGCACAGGATCCTGCAACACTGATTTGTTAGTGTTTGGCTGATCGGTGAGTAGAAAACTACAGAAGTTCAGAACCAACTGTGCACCTCATTCTTCAGGAGCAGGAGCCTAAAAATAATTAATTTCGAGCTGTCTGTGCAGATACAAGGAATACGGCCAAGCAATATCCATCCATTCTCTACATAGGTTTTAAGGGCACTATAATTTCAGTAGCAACGTCTACACAGGAATAAGAAAAATTAGTAAAAACAAGCTGACACGTCAAAATATTTGAGAATCTGCTTGTATCTAGCATGAAAATATATCAGATTTAGTGATCTTTGGCACAAGTGCTCTCCTCTTTCCATAAGCTATCACAGATACCTGTAATTTATCAGAAGTTCACATGGCCTCAGATTCCTGATGTTTACAAGTGTAGAAAACCTTTTACATAACTTTAGATAGCTCAAAGCCACTTACCTAAAACTGAGCATGACCAGGCTATCATCAGGTAACTCAAACAGTATTAGGTTCTTGTTTTTAAGCACCTGAACTGATCCCTAGCTGTCAGAAGTACCACACATGTATTTCATATCTTCCTCCACACTGCGAGCAGCTTAGTTTGATATAGTTTGACTTGAGCAAAGTCAAGGGGCCTGCTCNACTGTGTACAAATTAGGATAGGTTTCTCAGATAACAGTATGAACTATTTACTTTTATTTCCCACACAAGTGAAAAATTAGTATTTTTGGTACCTCATACTGATTCCATAAATAGTTTGCAAATTTTCTTTATGGATTTTTCTGCAAGATATTTTGTTCTGGTTCTAATAAAAGCTAATAGAAAGGAATGTGTATAATGCAAACAGGAATCAAGTCTAGGTGTCCTGTATCTTTTGAATTTGGCATTTAAGATGGCAGGTACTTAATATCATTGTTCAGGTCTCTTTCAGCATTCTGCATAAATAAGAAGGGCAGGAAACCAAATCTAATCACTCATGATGCGCGCCAGAACAAGTGTTTAAGTCTCTCCCAACAGCTGGCATTATTTTCTTTATAAATCTATTTACATTATGACAGACATGACAGCAGATTTTCACTTTTCGCCATTGTAAAGGTATGGTGGCAGCAGTGTTGCAGAGAAGTGAATAATGTAATAGTTAGTCCACAAATAATGCAGCCTGACAAAGGCTGGTGACAAATCTCAGAGTTTAGAAATGTTCTTCACATCAGCAGGCAGGAGAGTCACTGTTTCTCTGAAGGTTATCCAGGCACTTCTGCAGCTCTGCTCTGGAAATCATGTGTACTGGTTTGAAAGACAGGTGTCTCCTAAGGAAGGTGGGAACCTCCCTTGGAATGGACCACGTGACCCCCTTCCCTCCAAAATATTATAACTTGGAAATTACGGGGCTTTCAGGCAAAGATATGGGAAAAGGAATAACAGTTCTTTACTAGTATGCATATATATAATAAGGCAAACAAACAACAACAGTGGCAGCAACAACAAACAGAACCAGAAGCCCAGTGCCAGCCTCTCTCGGTGTCGGGCCCTTTCCCCTTCGGTGCAGTTCCGCTCACAGCCGGCAGGGGCGCTGGTGGCTCCCGGCCGGGCAGGGCGGCTGCGGTGATTCCCCCGCGGCTGCAGGGGGNCCAGAGAAGCACCCTGTCTCAGTGCTCTTTGGGAAACCAAATGGACTGCAGCAGGAAAACCTTGGAGCAATGGGCTGGATCAGCAGAGGGGGACACACCCAGGGTGACAAACAAAATGTTGCAGAACCTCCACAGCTGTAGCAGGAGCCGCAGGGTTTGGACAGACATGGGATGTTGAGTTAAAGTGTAGTGAAAAACCCGACTCAGCGGCAGAAAAAGCAGCGGGGCTGGGCAGGGAATCGCTCCCCTGGATAGCTCACCGGCCATGGCTGGTCCCAGGGTCGGGCTGTGCTGATGGGGCGGCCCGGCGGGGGACGGCAGGTTCCCGGTGCAGCACGCACCGGCTCTGGGCGCCCCTCGCCCCCCAGCTCTCACGAGATCTCGGGCTGGCTCTCACCCATCGCGATACTCCCGGAGCAGCGGGGGAGGGGGAAGCGACTGTTCCAGACACAAAACAAAAACAAAAGCAGCAACAAAAAAAATTGCCTATGGGATGAAAACCATTCCCAAGACATCACGAAAACAAAGTTTCTTTCCAGACAGCTGGTGCTTCTCAAATTTATCTGTGGAGAAAAGGCAGAAATAGTTCTTTCTTAAAACTGACACTCACAGATGAAGCACTAATTATAATTTTAATTTTTATTTAGTAATTGTCACATAAAGTTTGTATGGCTTGTAAGATAACTGGGACTGGGACCCAAGGTTGGACTGTGCTTGACACAACAGGGCTGCTCCTCAAAACAAGACCAAGAACATACTCTCAAGGTCAATTTATTGTGTGCAAACCCATTCCTGACTAGGCTGTCAACAGATAAATGCAGAAGAAGATGTGGTAACACTTCAGTGGTTTTTAACTTCTTTTCCCCATGCATTTGTAAAATGTCAAGGAGATTGTAGAAACCTATCCAGTAAATTCTCCTTCTGCTAAGCTACTCTTGTTTCCATAGCAGTTCCGATTCCCTGCTGTGTGGCAGGAGGCTGCGTATATTCTCTGCTCCCTCACTCCTGCCTTCACAGCAGTTACAAAGATGTTGACATGAAGAACATGTAGAAGAGAATCAAGTTACGCCATCTCTGAATGGTGTCTGGCTGTCATGCCAGCTACTGCTCACCAAGGCAATTAAATGAGGTGCTACTTCTTTCCTCAAAATTAGGTGACATATTTGAGGCTTGAATGATATCCAGACACAGTCTCTCCATCACTTTCAGACAGAGGTAGTGACATCAGCCAAACTCCTGACACAGCTCTGAATATTTACTGCCTCTTTAATAAACTGATGGGAAGTCCTGCATGCACTGCAGAGTGCTGAGGGCTTGGGTTTGATGGAATTTGATTGAAAAAGTGGGGGGTTTAGCTTTTTTTTTCTTGAAACATAGAATAATAGTATGTATACTGATTAAAAAGAACTGTAGAAGTGCCTCTGAAGCAGGAAAATATTTTTCATACTTAAGTCTACTTGACAATCCAAATAACCTATATTTGCCCTAATTTACAGGAAAAAATAAATCCAGGGGGATTATTGGGAAGATAGGTCGTCAGTCAAGAGTCACATATATTATTGGCATCAACTCCAGTTTCAAAACATCTCACTCACTTCTAAGATTAATCAGTGTCCTAACACTGGACTATAACACTGGGTTCCATATTCCGTTTCCCAGCTCTTTCTTATTTACATTAAAAATAATGTGCCGTAACTGGAGGAGAAGAATTCCAGAACTGATTAATTGTTTGGTGTCCAGATACCTCACTAAGCAGATGAGAATAGAGAATATTTCCCTTCTTCCTTGTCCCTCAGAAAGCTTAGAACTAGAATGTGTGTCAAGATAGACATTTTTCTCCGTGCTGCATGAATGTACCAGTCCACTATTTTGTAGCTCTTCAGTACTGAGATGTTGGCACTGATGCTTCCTTAAAGAAATAGGAAACTCAAAGCTATTTCTTCACTGAAGAAAAGGGAGAGAATCAGAAATTTAATGAGTGCAGGTACAGGAAAAAATCACAGTAATTGCAAAGCCTGGGGTTCGTGCCTTCAAAATATCCTTAATTTGTAATGTAATTAAAAAACTAATATTTAGCATTCACTGACTTTATTAGCTTGCTCTCAAAACCAAACTTTTGCTATTTTGCAGAGGAAGATGGTTACAAACACAGGTCACAGTGTGCTTTAGTGATTAAAAGCTGGGCAGGCGACTGCACAGACAAGTAACCATGACTTATATGCAAGAATCAACAATTCGTTGAGTGCTGATGGAGTTTCTGACCCTTATGGTCTGCTGTTTAACCATTTTAAGCAGATCATTTCAGAATAAAAAGCAGCTATAAAAAGGGGATTACATCAGACTACAAAGCCAGCCTGTCAGCCTTCATCATTCTGTTCTTGTTTGCACCAGCTGAAGATCCAGCTGTTGATTTTAGCTCCTTTTCAAGTTTTCAAAGTCTTTACTACTTGTTTTATTTTGGCCACAAGCCCAGATCTAGCTTTAGGGAAATTAGGTTCTTTTCCTCTACCAGAACAAAAGTTTCAAAGAAACTTGGATGTTATATTGCATGAATTTTGCTATGCTTCAGGAGCAATGAGAGCAGTGCTAAGAACACATCTTCTGTGAAGTCATTAAGGTTCTACTTCACCATCCCAAAGTCCACTTCCACAGATGTCCTGCTAAAGGCATTGCAGCAGCCATTATAGAATATTTCAATAAAAACAGTGAACTAACTTTCCTCAAAACTCTTCTTTTCCATTGCAAACTAACTAAGACAGGATCAGGGTCAATAACAAAAGTCATTGGGCCATACAAGACAACACCAGAGTCAGTGGAGGAGTAGCAGAAAAATATGAGGTTCTCCATTAAGCTTAGAGTTACCCACTCTGGGTCTGGAATTATCAGACAGACTTGCTCAAGTCTCTGTCAGGTTTGGCTGACTTGAAAATTTGGTATTGACTCAACACTAGGAAGATCTCAGCAACTGAAGATTTAAATGATTATTGGCAAACCTCTATATCCTGGCTATGTAAAGCAAATAAATTCCTTCATCTGCAAGGAACTACAAATAAAACTCACAAGAACTTTTCACTTGACTTTTCTTTTTCATAGCAGACATTCATCATGCGTCACTTTGGTAATTACTGCATAGCACGTACACAACCTGCATAGCAGTGGAGTTCCTCCTCGTGATTGCTTTCTTAAATTAAACCTCCCAATGTATTTTAAGCATTTGTTTAATGAGAAAGGAGAAACTCTTTTCTCTTTGTCTTTTGGAGTACAAAATAAAGAATAATTTTGTAATAGAACAAGACAAGTGAAATTTTCAAAAATCATATGAGAGCTATAAACCCAAAATGAGAAGTGATGCAAAAATCTCATGGCTTGTTTTTTTTTTTTTTTCATGAGAAGGGAACATTTTTCTGGAATGAAGATGTTTCAGGGAAACACATCAAGTTTTGTGAAAAGCTTAATGCATACATTGATTTTCTCATTTCATTTCAGCAATGCCATATTGTTGCAACCGAGTAAAAATATTTCTTCAATACAGTCATTTTATCAGTTCCATTAAAGTGCTTGTTTTTGCATATATTATTTAATTTTTTTTTTAATATTTGCAGAAGTTCCATTAAGTATGTCAATACTATCTTTGGTGGCTTTATTGGAAAATATTCCACAGTCTCCCAAATGACAGCCCATGGCTCAAGCTGTACCATAAGTGGGGATCATACCCAAATGTGCACTACTCTCCAATCTATCTGCATATAGTTTGCCACCCCTGCTTGATTTTATCTGTGGACAACCCAAAAAGAGCAAGGAAGTGGCCACTTATTTTCTAATTGGAATAATTATCCTTAGTATGTTAATATTACCTATTTAGTTTCCTTAAGATGATTTGCGCCATAGGGCCTGAAGAAGTCATGGCTAGTTTGGATTATAAGCACAACCAAATAAAATGACAAATCTTAAAACTGCTGGGTGCACAGTCAAATGCATTATATATGATTTATTGCACTGTTTTGTCTAGAAAATTCAATGTTTCTAACGCAGAAGAAACTTTAAAGTACCCAAAAAGAGCAGCATACAGCCCAACTGAAAAGTTATCCTGAAGCCCAAAACTTATTTGATCCCTAGAAAAAAATGTAAGTACTCAAATGCCGAAGTGCTTTCATACCTTTAAGGACCTGGACTTTGTCCAGAAACTCATTCAGGTGCTGGATTTAGTAATTACGCTGGTTTAGATTTGGCAGCAGTTCTGTCTGTCTGAATTATGTATGAAAGGAGCAGAGGTGTGGGAGAACTAGAGTGAGAGTTTTATACCATACCAGGAATGAAGCACCCTTATTTTGCATTCCCATTATGCTCAAGTAACACAGAAACCCAGCCAATTCCTGATATGGGCTCATAGCAACGTTTCCTTGCTTTTCTATTCAGTTTCAGTGATGCAGCTTCCACTCCTGATTTGCACTCAGTAAAACTGCAGAAACAGTACCTGTAGATTGGCTGAACACATCTGCAAGGAACGCTTCGCTTTGGAGGACAATGCTGACTGATGGGTGCATAGAGGGACTCCTGGTGGCACTGATGATGTTGGATCTGGCACCATGAGGCAATTGCCCTCTAAGCCAGCATTCCACACAGGGCTGGGCAGGGGAACCTGCACGACCTGCAATGCATTCGGCGCCTTGACTAATTTGCTAACTTAATCTATACTGGGAAAAAAATCCTGTAGCTATCGGTGAAGGGTTAAGGAAACAAAATAGATTCAGCTTCTAGAAAAAACAAAATTTCTTCATGAATTAGCTTTTCTTTACCCTGGTGGATAAAGAAATTTATGAAATTGCTGTCTCTAGTTTTATTTGAATTCAAATCAGTTCCCATTGCTAATGAAGTAGAAATACAAAGAACAATACATAAATTTGGAGACTTTGTTTGTTCGTGCCCCAGCAATAATAAACTAAATGTATAAAAAGGGCTTCCGTGATATTTCACTTGACGTAGACATGAAAGGACACTCCTTTGTATGTTGGCTGAAGCAAACATTTCGTACAAAGGGAAAGGAGCAATTGCTTGCACAGAGCCAAAGTGAAAGCAAATTTTCCTTCCTTATCTGAATCCTTGAGGGAAAAAAGGTGTCACAGAGGGCAGCAGAGTCTTACTGTTTCAGAGGAAAGACCAATGCTTCCCTGGGCGCTGGATCCTCCTTTGGGCTGCAAAGTCAGCAGGAAATCTTCAACCACTGTGTATCAGCCTTTATGCACCTCGGAGCATTGTCCTCTGTGGGAAATAAGAATAAGGATCTTTCTTACCGTTGTTAAATTTGTTAAATTCTGCTCACCGAAAGGCACTCAGCTGCGGGTCAGGTGGTCAGTTGAGAGTTGGTTGAGTGTTGGTTGGTAGTGAGGCAGTACTGGTTGGGGAGATGCGTGGACCATGTGAACAGAGAGCTGACTGGATAAAGGGACACGAGAGCAAGGACACCGCAGCGGCAGCAGCCAATGAGTGCTCTTTTCGGTTAGGTTTCGGTTAAGTTCTGGTAAGGTTCGGTTAAGTTCTGTTGAGTTTAGAGTATAAAAAGACTTGGTTTGTTACAGTAAACGATCTTCTTCGGAGATATAAGGTGTCCGTGTCTTTGTTCCCCATTGCTACAGTCCTCCAGCATTACCTGGTTTTTCTTCTGTTTTAGATACCACTTGAAAGCACAAAGAGAGTATGCAGGCTATTTAAGAGCTCACTTCAGCTCTGTTCCCAAGATCCCAAATGACTGGGTTCTTTTCTCATTCACTTCTCTGTCAGTTTGTCAGAGGAGCTGTGAAGTAGCTTCAAGTAGGAGATTACAGTGAATCTGCAGAGTGGGGTGCCTGAAAGTGCTCCGGCACTCAGCGTCTGCTGCACTACATCTTAATGCTGAGTAGTGACACCCAGAGCACACAGAACAAACATCTCTTGTTTCTGAGAAGAAAGTTGTACTGGTACCTATCACCTAGCCTTTACATAAATAAGCACATAGCCTTTTTTGACAAACCTCAATTATCAGCGTCAAATGGTAGAGGAAGAAACAAGGGGAGAGAGAAGTCTGTCACCTCTGAAAAACTAAACCATCTCAGAATCAGTTTCTAAAAAGAGAGAACAGAGATTTCTTTGCACAAATGTCAGTCCCACAAACTTGCTGTTTGGTCACTCTGAAAACAGTCACAACAGACCAGAGGCACAGTTTTAAGCACTTGATTATAGCCTGTAATACCAGATAGTACTGGCAACCATGGTTTTACAAATTTCCTGGTCTAGGGAGAAATAGAAAGATGTGCTAGACAGTGCTGGTAGCTTAGGTTCTGGATTTTTTAAAAAGCTATTTCCTATATATATACATTGTGGCTGTTTTAGGATAATGAGGACGCAGAGAGTTTGATCTCTGTCCTGTGGTCATTTTTGAGTCAGAGCTGAGTTTGGGAAGCATGTTTTGAACCTCCTTTATTCCAGGACTGGAGTATGTAAGCAATAAAACAAAATTGCACTTGGAATATACCTGAATACACTGATGATTTTTCTTCCTCTGGAGCATCAGCACAGCTGGCCTGAGTGTCTGAAACTGAATATTAAAAGCTAACAGTAGTGGGAAAACAAGACATACTTGTCAAAAGGAGGTGACCATTCATCCAGCAGTCTGAAATATTTATCCCTTTGCTCCAAATTAGTTTAAGAACTTTCATTAACTGAACCAAATCTGTTTTCAGAAACTCCTTTATAAAACCATTGTAAAAAAATCATCCACTCCTAGGTATGCCTGCCAGTTGCAGAGAAGACTTCTATTTCAAATGAAAGGGGACCAAATTCCGCGGCAATAGGTCCACAGACATTTGTTCCACAGAAAACAGAGTTCTCTTTCAGATGACATCTTATGAATTTGAAATGGCAGGTAGAAGATGATGTACAAAAATAAGCAGGATTCCAGACAGTATTTTTCTGAACATTGTTCTTTTGAACTGAGGAACCTATAGGCCAGTATAGATTACTGGTTATGAGATATTGTTACCAGACAAGGGAAGCTGTTAACAGTTTGTAAGAGGTATGAGGCAAATGGAGCAGGACATTGCAAGTACTGATCTGTCTGAATTTTTTTATTTAAAACTCCAGGTGTTACAGATGAATTTGCAAAATTTTATCATTTTCACTGGAACAAATGTTAACTGTTTTTGCTTTATGTTTCTGACACTTTTAAACAGCCTATCCTGAGGCCATAGCTGTGTGGACTTGACTTCATGTTTTATGCTGAGAAATGACTGCAGAATAATATTTTGGCTTTAGCCCTTAAAATTACAAGTCAGTTGTTCCCAGTCAGGGGTTGTGCTGGTGTTTGGCACTAGCAATGATTTTCCATGGTGCTATCTTACAGGTCACAGTGGCAGGTATTATGTACAATTGACTTGTGTTGTAGGTTCACTGTGATTCTTACAACACTAGAAGAAGTTCTAAATGTTTCTAGGGTATTGCTGCTGGTGTGACAAGTTTGGGTGGACAACACTAATAATCTTCACAGCAAAGAAAATTGGCTCCCACTGACATTTATCTTGGCAGACAGTGAGAAGTTTTATTATTGACTGTTTCTCCAGTCACCCAGTTACTCCATGCTTAAAGAAGAATAAAGTAAGAAGAGTCCTTTAAATTCAGGAGATTTTGTTGCTTGTGGAACTGCCCTGAGATACAATGCTGAGAGCAAAGGGAGTTCTATACCTGCTGCAGGGTGTGTTGAGGGGCTCAGCTTCCCCCAGGCTCACCCCGTGTAGCTGCTCACAGCAGGCAAGGCACTGCTGGGAGAGCTGCCACTCTCAGGACAGGAGTACATGATCATATGACACATGGCATGACCACGTTCATCGAGTCAGTATATTACTTTTAAGTGAAGAAAGTCCTGATAGATATCTTTAGATAAGGGATAGCTAGTGAGACAGTCTATTTCACACACTGAGAATTATAAAAATCTTCTAATAAATGAAGGTGAGAGACTTTTCATAGACTTGTTGAATCACAGAATCATAGAATGGTTTGGGTTGGAGGGGACATTAAAGATCATCTAGTTTCAACATCCCTGCCATGGGCAGAGAACCTTCCACTAGATCAGGTTACTCAGAGCCCCATTCAGCCTGTCTTGAAGAGCTCCAGGGAGGAGGACTCCACAATCTCTCTGGTCAACCTGTTCCTGCCTCACCACCTTCATAGTAAAGACTTCCTTTCTTATATCTAATCCTTCAGTTTATGGCCAATCCCCTCTACAGGGTCTTGTGAAAAGTCCCTCTCCAGCCTCCTTGTAAGCCTCTTTAGGTACTAGAAAGTGCTATAAAATATCTCCAAAGCCTTCTCTTCTCCAGGCTGAACAGCCCCATCTCTCTCAGCCTGTGTTCATAGGAGAGGTGTTTCAGGCCTGTGATCAGCTTAGTGACTCTGCTCTGGCCTTGTTCCAAAAAGTTTTCTTTCACCCTGCTGTTGCCTCCAATGATGTCTCTGAATTGCTCACAGGTGTAGTTTGCTGCTCCAGCTGGTGTTCCCCACTGTCACCAGCTCCCCACATCTTTCACTTTGGCCAGAAGCACTGGCCAAACCCACCGGAGTGACTTCCACTACTGGGCTCCTCCTGGGCTGCTGCAGCTGGCACAAACACATTCATAGAGACAGGCAGATGAGCACCAAGTGATAGCTGTAGCTGATTAAGTTTTGATCACACAATAACCATGTATTTCTTGCTGTTTCCCTGCTTGAGGTTAATGTTTCAGTAACAGAGCTGCCATATTCAGTGTGGGGCTTGTTGAGAGAGTTCACACCTGGCATGTATTTCCATGGTATAGATAAATATTCCCACATATGCCATAGCCTCACACCCGAGAAACCATTTTGTCTTTTCCCTACTGGGCTCTTGCTAGAGGAGGTTTGTATTGGAATCTCCAGTCATCAGCTTTTGAGTTTACATAATTTTCTTTGAGGCCCTGGAGGCATTTAAGGAAGGGGTTTTCTATTTGTTGTCTTCCTCCAGAAGTTAGTAATTACCCTATATAGTGCAGATTTGCTGATATCCTACTCAGCTTTGGCAGGTTTGCCTCTGCAGCTGTTTTCCATTAAGGCAGAAAACACTCCTCAACTAAGCTTCCAACATGTAACTGACCTCCTAAGGCTCATCTGATGAGAAGCAGCAGTGTCATTTATCAGAAAGTGTCAGAACATTTTAGAGTTCCCGTTCATAAGTTTACAAAGAAACCCCAGCCAGTTCAGTCAGAGGAGAGGTGGTAGAATTGAGTCCTTCTTGAAGCACTCCTTAGTGTAGGCCCATAGATTTCCATAAAATCCCACAACAAATTCCAGTCTTGTTCCAAGTTATGCTTCCATCACTGGTTTTCTATGCCGATGGGGTTCTTATTAAAATTGAGGAAGAGAAGGTGCTTGGGAGGGGAAGGAGATAATATGGCATGTAAGAGCAGATTTTAGCATGACTAGCTCCACTTTCAAACCTGTATACATAATTTGTCCAATTGCATATTGGCAGTGTTGGCACACTGGAATGTCTTTTTCCCTGTGAGTCACACTGCACAAGCAATACCTGCAATTTAGACTGCACATGAAATCTCATGCCCATAGCTTTTGATATTTGTCACCCAAGAGCTACATAAAATAAGGAAAACCTCTAATTATAGCTACTTCTTTGGAAGAAACTTTTATATCTCTCTGCCTTACCTACAATGAACAGCCAACAGGCTACACAAATGAACAAACAATTTGAAGTTAATGACGTGTAAATTGTGGTAGCCAGAGCCCTCCACACCTCAGAAATTAAGAGGAGCCTCAGCATTTGACAAGGCCATTTTTGTACTTGTGCTGAACAGTGTTCCTGCATAGATTTACACTGACAGCAAGATATCTTGTATGTCTCGTTCAAACAAAATACTCTATATAAATGGAAAACATAGTTTCTAAACTAGAAGAGGAGAAAAGCACAAATGAATTCTGGTTCCTGATACAGAATCATGGAATCATAGAATCATAGAAACATGGAATCATAGAATCATAGAATTGTTTGTATTGGGAGGGACTTTAAAATCATTCTGTTCCAATGCTGTGGCTTGGACAGGGACACCTTCTGCTAGACCAGGCTGTTCAGAGCTCCATCCAGCCTGGCCATGAACCCTTCCAGGGATGGAAAGGGACACACCTGACTATCAAAATATAGCAATGGATGATACAGCCATGTAGATATGGCATGTAGCTATGACAGTGAGCCTTACAAAGCACTGCTTTATACAGTTCTGCTTCACTGGAAATGCAGTCAAAGTTTCCCTGTCACCAGGTGTGCTGTCCTGCCTCAGCCCGAGCAATGAGGGCCCTAAGTCCCTACTACCCTTCACAGCACCCAGCCACATCTAACCACTGTAATTAGGCTGCGTTAAACAAGAAGTCAATTACAGTTTCTCTCTTGTCCCTCTCTTTGACTGGGCGTGGTACCATTTTCTTCAGACACATCCCCTCTAACAGCTGTATTTAGTGTTTCAGGCCTTGCAAGGAGGGGAAGGCCGGGGTCAGTGGGACTCAGTTCTGTGGCCCCTTCCACAGAGGCTGAACTTGCTGCCACTGCCTGGCTGGGGTGGAAAGTGGGGTCCTACCTGTCCTTGGCAACTTTTTTCTGAAAATCAGTGTTACAGGTGGAAAAAGACCCTTTTGGGGGCAGATGTGGAAGGTTCTTCTGGGTGCCCAGCGGGCCCTGGGCAGCAGGATGAGACCATTTTATAATTCATGGGGGGTAAAAGCAAACCAGAACGATTTCCAGAATGAGCAATTCCCTTTTTATTTCCTTCCCGTGGGGACAGGGTGGGTCAAAGGTTCCACATGGGCCCTTTTGACAACATAATACAAACAGAAAACAGTCACAGGAGCTTTTCAGTGCCCTGCTGACTTGTGATTTGCTGCCTTCTGTCATCTCAAGCAGCATGGAGCCAAAGGAGTGATCGCAGCATCCTGGCACAGCGTGGGCCCCTGCCCTGTTTTCTCCCAACAGCAACTCTGAAAGCAGATAGCAGGAGAGGAACCCTTTTAATTACATTTCAACACCACAGGGTGGCCATAAGCTTCTGTTTTGTCTGACTGTAGCCACCTGGGTCTGTCCACATTTGGAATTCGTCTGAGATATGGTTTCCCCAGCAGGGTACTAGTAAAGTATCAAGGGTGGCAGTGGTTGATCAACAAAGGGAAACAACTCAAAGTAAGGCAGAAAAGGCAAAGTACTTCTTAAGAAATTGCTGCCTGAGTAAAAAAGCTGTCCAGTGGCTCCTCAAACTGTGTTCAGCATTTTATGTCCTCCTAGAGGCCTTGCCATGCCAGTCAGAAAAGTAGGAAAAAGTCAGTTAATTCCTTTTTTTCTAAAGACCACACATCTGATATGTATATCCCTAATCTGGGGCTTTTTAAATCTTGAAAAGCTTGTTGCTACTTCCCTGAAGTAGGCAAATGTTTTATTTCTATGCAGTGTTCTCAGTCAGTATATCTGAAATATACATCTTCATTTGTGTACATTTCTAAGATGGATACTGGAGATTTTTTGAAAAGATCTATACTTATGAATATTTCCTTTCAGTGTTTATGACACGTAAATAAGTCAACATGACAATATAAATTATCTCAAAGCTATTTTATCCTGCCAGATATAATATTCTAAGATGCCATGGGATCCTCTAAGCTGTGACTGGCACTTGTACTTGCAGGGTTCACACAAAGTTCAGGATTCATTAAATCTGTGTAAACTGGGGGAAACTACAGCTCTGCTTAGAACAGAGGTGGCTCTGCTCCTGATTTTGGTGCTTCAGGTGTCATCCTCATGAGTTTTCATGAAAGCTTCTCCTTGCATGGGCCTCGTAGCCAGATAAGCCCAGAAAGGTTATGGTTCCTAGCACACCTGCTCCAGCTCTGTGCTTCATGTAATTACTTAAGCTAATGCTTTGCAGCCAGAAACATTCATAGGAAGCATTCATAAAAAGCAGAACTCATTCTGATACAAAATACAATACCTGCTTGAGCAGAGATACACACAGCTTGGCTCCCTCCACAGTCTGTGGAGAGCAAGAGGTGCCTGTTTTCTCTGTTGATTGTTAAAGGACACTAACAGGACCATCTCGGATGCAGGCACCTGTGCTTGCTAAGATCAAAAGCTGACTTGGTCAACTCTCATATGAAATATGTTGCAGCAGTTCCCAAGTTCCCAGTTACTGCCAGCAAACCAACAGCAAGGAAATATGAATCAACAAAAAATGCTCAAACTAGCACAACCACAGTGAAGTCACAAGCAGTGACAGGTGAGGGTCAGTAGTGGCTAGGGTGTTCTAAAAGTTCCTAGACTGCTACTCAAAAAGATTCTAGGATGGTAATCATCAGTGTTATATTGCAATATTGTACATGTTAGCAGGAAACAGTGAAACAGAAAATGGCTTTGTGGGATAACTGACTGGTATTAATTTCTGATCTTGTATTTTTGCCGGTATAACACAGGAACTGAGAGCACTGCATTTCACTACAACAGGCCATGCACCACAGAATAATAAAGCTCTTTTTGATGGAAACTCAGTGGCAAGAAACCCCGTAATCAGAGATGGCCTTAATACACTTTGGCTATTTAAGTTCCATTCCCTGCACTGTGAATATTATAGAAGGCTATTCCTCTGTTTCAAGCTCAGTTTCTTGGCAGTGAGGACAGAGCTTGATGTTGTACTGCACTACTGGATTATTACAAAATAAAAGAAAAAACTAGTTACATAACTTCATTGTCCATGCTTTCATGCTTCTGTGGTTTTTCACATAATCAGTGGTAGTTATACAAAGCTCCCAAAGATTACTGGTCTTGTTTTGATGTATTTAATATTATTTTCTTGGTGGTGTGTAGAGATATTCAGCTCTTTTCCATTTTACCTCTGACCCAGGTGTTGCCTAACATTTTAAATTGTATCCGATGAATATGCTGCTTATCCCGACGTCAACTGGGATGTCAGGAGGATTGATCTTTAAGGTCTCTTTCAACCAAAGCCATTTTATGAGTCTGTGTCCAAGGGAATTTGTGAGACCCAGCCAGAGTGGTGGGTACTAATGTGAGTCCGCCATAAATCTGAATTGTAACTGACTCATGAGCTTACAAACACACCATTTCACTCAGCCCTTTGTCAAAACACTCTACTGTCCACTAAAGCAGGACATCACAGCAGCTCAGTTAAATGCGGCAAAAGCTCATTCTTAGTTTCCCACTCTGTCACTGGCTAATGCTGATTCTCCTCTGTGCTTCTTTTCATGGGAGGATCATCTCACAGACATCAGTAAAACATTGATTAAAGTAGCTGTGACAGTGAGGAAGGTATATTGCCCGCAGCCTTAAAGTGACACAACTGAGACATAAGGTTTGCAGGCACTAGGAATAATTCTTTGAGATGAAGAAAGCACCTAAATTTCCAGCCTTTTATTTCTATAACTTACTACAACTATTTTTTTATTCACATTCTCAGTGCAAAATTGAAGTAGACTCATCAGGAACCTAAAGAAATGGTAGGTTCCTTCATCCGATCAGTGCCATGCATTGGGGTGTCTGCTCTGTGACAGAAGGGAGAAGATTGTGGGCAGCTCCTCTGCTCCTCCCTCAATCGCCGTCCCTGTGCCCACGTATTGTCTGCAAAGCTGCTTTGGCTCTGAAGTGCAAAACGCTGGCAGAATCAAAAGTTTTCCCTGTTTAGAAGTAATGTGCCATTTACACAGAAAGTTCTGTGAGTAGGAACGAATTGTGTGGGATGGTTATTTGTGTTTTCTGTTGCTGAGAGACTGAGAATTGCAGACATGTTCATTGGTAAGACAAAGGCCCTTAGTCATGCGTCTGCTACTGAAAACGCAACTCTGCTCTGTAGTTGTCATGACAACGCTGGTTATATAAAGAGAGATATCAGAAGAAAGATCATTTGCTCTGTGCCCTATATTTCAGTGTAGCTACACATCCTCTCTACAATAGATCTGTTTTGTTATAAGCAAAAACTGATATTTCTGGCAAGATAAGAAATTCTTCAGAAAGCTGCCTGATGACACAAAAGTTTATGGTGCAAAAATGGCTTACAAACAAATGAAACACCTCACATGAAGGCTGTTTCCGTAATTTGAAGATCATTGGGACCAAGTTCCACTGAATGTGGAGGTGATTCAAAATGTTCAAATAAATTTCAATTGCAAAGATATTATTTTTGTGAATAAAGATACTGAGTAGCATCACAGGATTTAATAAAGTGAAGGGAAAGTGTTCGTCTCAAAATGCCTGTAAAACTACATCACCTTAAAAGTTTCAGCACAATCATGTACCTGGCCTGAAGCTGAGAAATACAGACCATATCTACTGCTCAGCTAAAGACAGAAAGAAAATCGGCCTGTGACTCTGCAACCTACTCACCTTGCTAAAAGTAAAAACTGGCAGGACAGTTTCATGGCAGTGTCTGATCTTATGGTATTATGTTAAATGGCGTTTTCAAAGCAAAGAGGCATGGAGAAAAAACATTAAGCTACCCACTAGTTTCAGAAATCTCTCTTCTTCCTGGAATTATATTCTTCATTATTGAAGAAGTGTTTGCAGTCCTCAGAGAGGCCAACAGTGATGTGACATGATGTGATGTGAGGAGCTGTAAATCTCTAAGTCCCGTGTGAACAAAAGAATTGCAAGGTAATTTTCAGAACTAAAGGTCCATGCAAAAATGTAGTCATGCAGCTTTGAAAAAGTCTTTTTAGGTGTGCGCTCTTCTTCTGAAGTTAATCTAGGCAAGTTGTGTAGCAAACATTTCACTACATTTTCCATCAGCAACAGTGCCTGTAACAGTTGAATTTGTACAAGTTTTGTGGTCTCACTTGTAACTCCAGAGGAAGGTATCTGAGACTCCAGGATGTTGTGAATGAAACTCCTATACGCAGAGGCAACTACTATTGATAAGAGTCATTTCACCCATCGGCAGAAATAGATTGCTCCTTTGAAGTCAATTTTTTATGTAACAACTGAGTTCTATCCAAGATCTCTGGCCATATGAAGGATTTAGGCATCCTATTCCAGTCATGAATTTCCATCTCTTGCCCCATGTTGCTATTTTGCCATGTGTGCTGTCCCAGAAATCTCACATCTGTGCCCTTTTCAAACCACAAATGGAGTGCCCAATTACTCCCTCTATGTGGTCTCTCCATGGTGACCACCTGGTATGCCCTTTTCTCCGCTGTTTATTTCTGAAGGGCTGGCAGAACAGAAGGCAGAAGGCAGAACAGGATGATTCCCTGTAAAATGATTAAATAGGACTGCAGTGCACTGCCTTGATAGAAAATGGAGGAGTAATAAATGGGTTTGGAACAGAAGTAAATAAATTATTGCCTTTAACTTGACTGAATTGATTTAACTATTAAAATGAGAACCCCCCCGGTGCCGCGGCTGAGGCTGTCCGCCTCAGGGGCTCCGTCCACCCCGCAAGGGTCGGCCGGGCACCTTGCCTGCAGGCACCAGGATCCGGGAGCGCTGGGGTGCTCTGCGCCGCGCGGGGCAGGCACTGCTAGGGAAGCAGGCTAGAAGGCTAGCGCTGGCTTTCCCCAAGGTGGTCAGCGTGTGGGGCAGTGTCCTTTCCCTCGAGGCCCACGGGAGTAAAGGAAGAACGAGGAGGGAGAAATCCTCGGGTGACCAGGACCAGGTTTATTGGGTGTCCGGATCAGGAGGAATCCCCCCGGGCACCGGTCGTGCAGGAGATTTTAAGGAGGGGAAAAAGGGGAGGAGAATACAGTGGGGACCAACGGGATAGGGGTGAAAGGGAGGAACCGGGGTACAAGTAACCAGTGGGGTTTGAACTGGGGAGGAGACAACACGCAACATCCAATGTGGGACACAGAAACTGGGAACATTCTAGAAACAGGGGAAAGTACAGATGTCCAGGGGAGGGATTGTTAAACTTGGGAGCTGCCCATGGAGCCACCCTCCGACTCTGAGTCATCAGCCCATTGAAGGGCACGTAGAGGAGTGACAGGAGGTGGTCTCCACAGGGACCAAGACGATGCCCTGACAGAGGATGCCCTAGAAGGCACCCCAACACCCCCCAGCATGTTTCATAAGGCAAATTATTAGAGACTTGGTAGAACAAATTGTGTGTTTGAAGAGTGAACTTCATGAACTCACCTCTCTGTCACGTGTACTGTGCTCAGCAAACAAAGGGAGATTTTAGTGCTAAAGCTTTAATGTACACAGCAATAAGTTCTCTAGGACATATTAAGAAGCTGATGGACTGAAGTGACTCCAGTGTTTTTTCTCTACCTACCTGTAATAACTCTTCTTGTCATATTAAAACACTTCATGGAAATGCAAGCCATTAACTGCACAACATTCCTGTGGAAGCTGGCAGGATTAGCTGCTCCCAGTCTGGTATATGTGAAAAATTAAGTACAAAGAGTAAATGCCCCTTCCAAAGGCTCCTTTGAAATTCAGGTGCTCATAAGGAATAAGAAATTAGGAAACTAAATATGGTCTGGGCCTGAGAGTTTCTTCCAGTGTTATAAAATAAGCCTTTAGGAGGTCCAGAAACCAATCTGAGGAATCTTAAGAACTATCTGTGTTCTTAACCAAAATCTTTCCTTTTCTAAAGAAACCCACACCTCCAAGGATTTCTTAGTAATTGCTCTTCTCCTTTTATAGTTTCTAATTCATATCATACACTTCTCTGACAGTATTTCCCACTTTCTATCCTGCAGGAATGGAAATAAAGATAAAATAGCTTATGTTTCTGCTGTGATGAGGGAGAAGGCTGTTGGAAGATTTCCTGCTTATCACCTGTGTGAGGAGTCCTCTCAGCTTTGAAAACCACAGGTTAAGATTTTAAAAAGTCACGAAATCTTTTACCACAAGGTGAAGCTTGCCAGAAGCATTTCACACAGCTCTCACCACAAGGATTTTAACTGTTCACCAGAGAGAAACACCAGAAAAGTCTGTGGAGTGGTGTCAGTAACTAACTTCCCCTCTCATTCACCTTCAGTATGACCCTCTGTATTATCATAAGCAGTGCCCTCAGCTTCATGTTATAAGGCATGCAAGAAAAGTATGTCTTAATCTAGAAAGAAATATGGAGCTTAATGGCTTCTTTCACCTATTTCTATCAATCTGACCTAGTTCTTAGTTTAGAATTATTTAAAAGGGGAATGGAAGAATGGGAAATAACTGTTTCATGCTGAAGTTAATGTATTTTGTCTCTCTTGAACAAAAATAAGACTTAACTAGAATACACTTGAGAAATATTAGAGTCGTAAATGTAAACTTAATTTTCAAGATAGGCAGAGTTAGATATTAAGAGAAGAAAAAAGCAAGAAAAAAGCAATTCTTATCAGAATGTCCTAAAGGTATGAAAAAACTCATCAGACTTTCAGGGAAAAATTATATCCTGGATTCAAATGTGCTTCGTTCTCATTACCTTGAACCTTTCATTTTCCATTAGACTTCTGCAAAGTGAAAGAAGAGTTTGAATGAACCTTTTAAATCAAAGTGGTAACCTTTTACATCCACTCAGAATAGCTGTGAACACCTGCTAAATTACTGCAGACACTGCTTTATTATTGCCACTAAGAAAATCAGAACAGTTCACTGCATGCACAAATCAATTCAGCAATTATATTAGGAAATTAAATCCTGTTGTTTTCATAAATTTCCGTGCATATTAAAGCATCAATTTCATTGCTTTCTAGACATTTCCAGGAAACATAAAAATGAGAGAGAACTCATGCAGGTCTCCCTTTTTCCATTGTTCTTGAAGTGAATCACAGTAAAACTTAGTGAGTTAAACAAAGGAAATAAAAGAAGTACTGAAGTGCTGTGAATGTCCTTGCAGGTCATGTCTGAGCTAGCAGCCTTTGTATGCACATCTCAGTTTGTGATTTACTTCCACACTGTACATTGCTAAATCTCTTTTAGAGGATCAAGTTTTTTCTGTGGTGACCTTAAGTGCACACGCTGTCTCTGTGCCCATTGCCTCACAAATCCCCATGGCTTACCAGGGTACAAGGGGCTGTAGCAGTCATGATCATGTCAGCACCTAGCAGTTCTACTGACCACTGCCACTGCTGTTGCTGGTGACTGGATGAAACCTGCCTCAGGGTCTCCACACACACGTGGTGACAGCACTGCATGGTGCAGGACTGCTCATGTGGGGACTCCTGAGATACAGAACAAAATTGGTGTCTGTCCTGCCCTTCCCTAGATGTGCCATCTCTCACAGATTGTTACCATCTATTGATTTAATAAGCATATTTTCCTTCATCTCTCAGGCCATTAGTCAACATATTAAGAAGCAGCAGATCCAAAACAAGATAGGCCACTGCTGCCCTGTATTTGATATTGTACCATTGATGTTTAGTCTGTAAATAGAGTTTTGTACCTATGCCACAGATGTTTCTTCCAAGCCATGGCTCTCTAGACTCCTTCTGAGAAGGATCTCCATCTGAGATGTTTGCCTTCAGTCTATAGGAGCTGTATATTCAAAGTCACAGGATGCAGGATTTACTTGCCTTATGTTGCTGTAGGAATACATGTATCCTACCTGTGTCCTATCCCTCAATGTAGTTTACAAGCCCTGCCAAAGTGCAAGCCTGAACTTCTGTCCTCTTCCATGGATTTCAGGTATTTCCTGGAATTCCAGAGTAGATTTTTGTATTACTGAAATTTTTGCTTTTTAATGCCTATTCAGTACATGCCTTGGAAACTCCTGCTTTCCTAACTCCATATGCAGCGGAGGTCTGTATTTCCATACAGCTGTGTGTACATTAAAATTAATCCATGGTTCAAGGACATGTCCAGGGCTCATCCAGATCCCATCTATCTTTGTTTTCCAACCCTCTCCTCCTTGCACTTATATTTCCAGGAAAAAGTAGCCCTGGCAAACAGGGCAGAAGAGTGTTAAAATGGGTTCTACCAGTTCCTTGACCTGGAAGATCAGAGGACTAGGATCCTATAGGTCTTCCTGAGTCTAGATGCAATCTCTGAGTATATACCACGGATTAAACCCTATTGGGCCAATTCTGCACAAACACATGATAAAAATGCAATCGCTTCCACAACTTTGTCTGAAGTCTGCCATTACTGTATTTTGTAACACACTAGTAGGAGAGAAGTCTTTATGTCTATAGCCTGCTTTTCGTGCTGCAATTAATTCACAGCTTTTCCTCAATGTTTTTTTGTGCTATTGGATTTTTTTCAGCTCAGAGCTTGTAAGTTGAGTCCTAGTGCCAAATATTGTTTTCTTTCTAAAAGCACATTGTCTGTAAGAGAACTGACAGACATCCCTCAGGATGAAAACTGCCACAAGTGGTCTGATCTGTTCCAAACCTTTTCCTGCAAGTCATTTATTTCAGATAATTCCCTTTTCATCTCTTATAAAGCAGAGGCAGTCTGCATTTAAGGGTCAGCCAAAATAATGTTAAATTGGGTTTTTCAGCATTTATTGATGTGTAAGGTAGCAGACAAGTGACTCCACTAGTCTCTGCTGGAAGTGAATGCCCTTGAAATACTTATGCAGATGCACATAAGGATCCTAAAAACAAGTGAACAGTGGTGCTGCAAGGACATCCTGGTACAGCCATGGAAAGGAGGGCACTGAATAGATAAAAATGAGTATGAAAAGGAAATTAAACCTCAGCTTGAGCAATGAGAATTTCTGCACTAATCAGAACAAATACTGAGCTAGCTGACAGAGACCTGTTGGGTTTGTGTTTTGTTCTTGCTTGTTTGTTTGGGGTTTTTTTCCTGAAAATTGAATTTTTTCCTGTGAATTGAGACTTCTTTGCTGCGTGGAAGGAGATTAGGTGCAGCTTCTACGAGGAAGGTCCCAGAGTCTGGGCTTGGTTCCCCACTCAGATGGACAAGGCGGGACACACTGAGACCCACTGTGAGGGATCTCGAAGGTAGTAGTGCATGATCCAGCTCTGTAGCTGGAAGCTGTAGGAACCCATTCTATAGGTGGCACGGAAGTCCTCTTGCTGTGCTGCACCTGGGAGTTGAAGTAGCACACGTGGGGTATGCAGGTACCTCCATGTAAACATCCTGGTTGTAGCTCTTTGCTGTGCAACCAGGACTTTGCCTCAAGTTGAGACAGGGACATCACATAGAAGTTAGAAAGCCCACATTCGAGGACTCTCAATTTATCTCTCAATTCTACCGCCATATCTGCCCTAAATTTAAAAGATAGTTCTGTGTACTCAGACCCAACAGAAGACTAACCACAGCCTGAAATTTATGATGCTTGTAAGAAAATGCTTCTTTGGGACTCCTCTAAACCCATGTCCCACTTTCTGACAACATTGCAGTATTATTTCTAGTACAACATTATGGTACTATATTCATTTTTCTTACTAAAAATAAGCATATTTGTTTAGCTCTGAGAAAACAGATGACATATTGAGAGGCAATTAGCAGATCTGTGCTTTCCAGACAACTTGCTTTCATTTTAGATATATGGAAAAAAAGGCAATCAAAAATGAAAACAAAAGTTTCTCTCTTGCCTGTCATATGGTGCCATACTGAGATTAGGCCCCCAAGCCAACTGCCTTGTGGAAAAATGGCACAAAACTGCATGAAGATCTAAGCTGTTGACACATGTGAATGTGAATTGCATTAAGATCTCCAGCTACGGGGAAAGCATCCAGCAGAGCAAAGTCCCAAACCTGAGTTCTTAGTTTGATATTTGATACAAAATAACTTACACTGTTACAGTTTTCCTGTTTCCATGTATTCATCTTACTAAATCTCCAAGGAAAGATGGTTCAAATGGTTCCCTAGAACTTGTTCTGTTCTTCTGAAAGCCACATTCACAAGTGCAGCAGCACATAGTTGCAGCATGTAGCCAAATGCAGCCCACTGTAGCACAGTCATGAATGCAAACACCTGCTAAACCTGTATCATGGATAAAGCAATAAATGCCTTCTGGTTTTTACAGTTCCCTGTACCTGAAGAGCTGGAGATGCACAAATTAATAGGCTTTGGATTGGTAAAAACTTGCTAATATGTTAGGCAGACTCAGTCTCAAAAATACTTTTGATATTGATCACTACAAATAAGCGTGAGCTTGCTTCTGCGTGCCGTTCTGGCTAGCTCGGTGTCCCGGCGCCTGGCATTCTCTGCCTGCCTCGGGCGGAGGCTGGACGGGACCGATCCGGCGCGGGAGGACGGGCGAATCCCCGGACGGGTTCGCCTCGACCCCCGGTAGCTATAACATAGGAAGGAGGAAAGGAAAAGGCAGAGGGGGTTTCCATGGGGTCAAAGAGTTTATTGGTGTGGTAGGAACCACGGAGCAATCCCCCAGCCACGTGGGGTTAGGGCCGTTCTGTACCCCCACAGCATGGGCATGGAAAACACAGAGTAGCCAGTAAAACTGAAACAGGGCATGTAACCAGGGTGGGGAGCAGGAATTATAGCAAATGGGGTAAGGAGTAGGTGGGGAGAACTGAGCCAATGGTGAGGCATGGATCAGAGCTTTTGGGGTGTTCCTGTACTTGCAGGGGTTCTGCAGCTGTAGGAGCCTCAACCTAGAGGACTTTATGGTCCCCTTTGTTCTGCTGATAATGACTCACTGCAACATGAGCTTGTTGACTTTCCTCCAA
>VZTI01002524.1:7015-79865 GCA_013397865.1 Struthidea cinerea
CCACTCTTCTCGTCCAGGAAGCGCGTCCAGCCGTCGGCCGTCTTCACCCAGCTCTGCCCGGGGGAGCGCCAGTCCTGCCCCAGGAACGGCATGGCGACGGCACGGAGCGGGACCAACAGGGGGACTGGGAGAGGCGGCGGCGACCGGAGCGGTGCGGGGCAGATCGGGGCAGTACCCGGAGCGGTGCGGGGCAGACGAGGGCGGTGACCAGAGCGGCGGCCGGAGCAGTGCGGTGGCTGCGGGCGCCGCTCCGCGCTATTTATGCGGCGGCGGCAGGAGCGTGTTGCCGGAAGCGAGGGGCAGCCCCGCCCCCCGCCGCACGTGGCCGTGTTTATCGGGGCAGGCCCCGCCCACGGGGCGGAGGGGGCGGGGCCAGCGGCGCTGCGCCTGCCCGGTTGAGCGCGCGCCCGAGCCCCAGGCCTGTGCGGGGCTTCTGGGCCGTGCGGGGCGGCCTTGGCGCTGCCGGCGCTGTGTGTAGAAAGCATTGAGTGTGAAACACGAACGTAAAAGTAATGTTTCATGCATATCTCAATGCCACATATAGCTCCCGTATTCGAGTTCTTGGTACAAAGGATATATTTATGCTGGCATGTTTTCATAGGCTTATCAATATGTTTTAGGTATTTATGTGTTGCAATATTGTATCATATAATAATATATAATAGTGTAATATGTAATACATGTACTGCAAAGCTATCTTTATAGAAACGCATGGAATCGAAATCCTGCCCTGCAAAGTGGGTTACGCCAGGCAGATCCATGTCACTGAAAATACCGTCATGCTTTTAATGAGGATCACTCGGCAGCTCTGAAGCGCAGTTGGGTTCGATCTGCAGAAGCAGATGAAGGGAGAAAGAAGGGCTAGGGAATGCAGACACAGGATTTCTCTGGCCTCTTTTAAAAGCCATCAATTTAGAAACTTGTGAAAACATACAGAATAAATATAATGTTACATATTGGTTCTATACAGAGAACACTATATAAAAAAATATTATATATGGAATGTTTTCTAAATGTATGCTTTATATGTATGTATTTCATACTTGTGTAATGTTTCATGTATATATACCATTTTATGTATCTATGTTTTATATATTCATGTGGGCTTATATGCACTATGGTTTTACATTCAGTGCTATTTATTTTCATATTTTCTAAATAAATATGTATGACTGAAAGCTATTTAAATACATGTAAGACAGTATTATATATGAAATATAAATGCTGTTTACACATAGTTTATTTGGTGCATGCACCAGTACTTTTTAGTGAAACAGTTATTTACTGAACATTAGAAACACAGGGTTTTTTGCATCCAAGCCCAGGCTGAGGGAGTCTTAGTTCCCAGCTAAGAATGTGCTATGGCACATTTTGTAAATATGGGACATTTTGTATTAGGATTATGATGTGTTTGCCCTGTGCTATGGTGTATGTATCTCAATACATGTATTTTGGTTTTGCCAAGTCAGTGTTACTTGGGGACACTGTGCGTGGGGTGTTCCCGGGTGTCTGGGAGCAGCTCCAGTCCCGCGGGAAGGGGTGGGTGGCTGTCAGGGCAGGCAGCCACCGGCATCACCTGGCCTGTGCTTGGGGCTGAGGGCTGAAGGGACGTGGCGAGCGGGGCCGGGGGGATAAGCTGTCCTAATCCCGTCATTTTGCAGCCGTTCCGTCTGTGCTGCCGCCGCCGCGGGGCTTTCGGCAACATCTGCTGCTCGCAAGTGACCGTGTTCCGTATTTACCCTCAAAAAACTAGAAGAACCCTAATAACAACAAGCTCTGGAGGTGTGGGGAAGGCTGCAGGTGCAGATGCAGCGCTGCTGGGGCTGAAGGCAGCGAGTAGGAGCTCTGTAGGCAGGAGAGCTCCCTGGGGCGTGTACTGATGCTTGAAGCTTCACTCCAGGAGTGTTGGCTGCCCCTGGCCACCCTGTCTCCACCTCCTGCTGTGGCTCACCTGTGTGGGTGTTAAAGAGGGTCAGTAGAGGGAAGAGTGAAAACCCAGCAGCTAAAAGCAGCCATATCTGAAGGGTTCTTGCAGCCCCATGGTACAGAAAGTGCTTGAGAGCAGTGGTGAGGCACAGTGCATGTGGAAGTTAAAACCCAGATATGAGAGCCTTGGGGCTGAGGTCTCTTCCTTCTGCCCACCTGATCCACCCCTACAGAGAAGTGGTGTCACCTTCCCTTTCAGGCAGTGCCAGCTGTTTCTCGAATGTCAGGAGATACTGTTTGAGCTGCAAGAGTGCTTTGAGCTGCAAAATCGTCTTCGGCTTTTTTCTTCTGCAATTTAAATGCCCTAAGCGTCTTTTGATGGCATCACTGCAGGTGACACCACCCTCCACACATCAGGAGACTCCAGAGGGGACCAGGTCTGCAGCAGTGGAGCTGCTTGGGATGAGACCACCCCGTGTGTCCCTGAATGGCTGTGGTCACCTGTCACCTGTCACAGGTCACCTGTCCTGCCCTGCAGCGTGGGTGTGCTGGTTTTGGCTGGGGTAATTTCCTTCACAGTAGCTGGTCTGGGGCTGTGTTTTGGATTTGTGCTGAACACAGGCTTGATAATAAAGAGATGTTTTTGTAACTGCTGAGCAGGGCTTGCACAGAGCTAAGGCCATTTCTGCTTTTCATACGGCCGCGCTGGTGAGGAAGTTGTGGGTACAAGGGAGGTGGGGAGGAGACACAGCCAGGACAGGTGACCCAAACCGACCAAAGAGATATTCCAGACCATGTGACGTCATGCTCAATAAAGCAAGTTGGGGGAAGAAGGAGGAAGGGGGGAATGTTTGGAGTGATGGTGTTTGTTTTCTCAAGTAACTGTTCTGCGTGATGGAAGTACGTTCCTGGCTCTCCTGGAGATGGCTGAACTCCCGGCTGCATATTGGAAACAGTGAATTAATTCTTTGTTTTACTTTGCTTGTGTGAATGGCTTTTGTTTTCCTTATTAAGTTGTCTCTATCTCAACCCACAAGTTTTCTGACTTTTACCCTTCCAATCCTCTCCCTGATCCTGCTGGTGGGGGAGTGACTGAACAGCTGCCTGGGGCTTGGTTGCTGGATGGGGTGAAACCATGACAGTGGGTTCAGCCAGGCAGATCCATGTCACTGAAAATACCATCACATGTCATTGTCGCTGAAAATACACATCATTAAAAATATGGATCGCTTGGCAACTCTGAAGCACAGTTGGGTCTGGTCTGCAGCAGGGAATGAAGAGAGAAATGAGTCCTAGGGAAGGCAGATGCAGGGTTTCACTTCTCCCATCTCTTTTAAAAGCCATTGTGACCTGTCATGATAACCCACAAACACCATCAGCCCTTGTGAGCAGCCAGGGAGCTGCCAGTGGGCTGCAACAGGAGGCTGACTGCTGACTAAAAGCATCGTGTCAGACCATGAGCCAGTGAGAGCCACGGGTTCAACAGAGCAGGTGGTGTGTTAAAACTTCTGGAGATTTTAACATGCTGTGGCAGGAAAGCTGTCACCACTGGCACTGTAGTGCAGCCTGAATCAACAGTAAAAAAATTTATGACTGAAAAAAACCAACAAAAAACCCCAAAGTGAAGCTCACTGTGCAGACATGCAGGTGCAGAGCCAGGGTTGGCCAGGCTGGACCCACTGCAGGTATTGACATTGTAGAAGTGGTGGCACAGAGAGAAATTGGAGATACTGCTCCAGAGCACAGATCCTTTTCCTGCAGGCCAAAACAGATCTTCTGATGGCTGAGCTGCTCTGCACCTCCTCCTCCTGCTGGGCACAGTAGCAATGGTCTGCAAGGAGCGGGTCATGGAGGGGCAGCTTTCTTGAGGGCCTTTCCAACAGCGTGCTTCCACCCTGGTATATTGCAGGGCAGCAGCTTCCTTTATTTACTTAGGCCTTTACTTAGCAGGTACCACAGGTGCTCAAACCCTGCCCTCAGTCCTCTGCAGACCATTGGTATGCAGGGGTTAGCAAGCAGGGACAAATCCATGTGGCATGCCTGGGAAGGTGCAGGGGTTTGTAAAGGAACTGGTGGAGGCATCGGCATCAGTTTTGCCCAAAGCTGGTACACCTGTAACCGATCATGCCTCTGTGTTTACAGACCTGGGGATTGGCAGCAGAGGGATTAAAAGAGGCACGTTTAGCTGTGAAAGGAGAATGTACCCGCCCTAAACCAGCGTGGTGGCTCGTGTGGGCCCCTTGCTGCAGCATGTCCATCACAGCTGGCAACTGTGGAAGCCAACTGCACGAGCTGCCCTCTGTGCATGCGTGTGCGCAGACATCAAAGCAGCCCCTTATGCCCTCCTGGAGTCCAGCACACAACTCACCTTCCCCACCTTGAACCCCTTCAAGGCTGGGCTCCTCATGCCAAGGAATGAGTTTTATCTCAGGGCACATGGAATGGCTCAGGGTGGCTCTGCCATCGCCCAGTGCTGGTTGGAGCCACACCACAGTTCACCACACCACAGTTTCAAAAAAACCCCCAAAACCCTGTTAATTTTTGGGACAAGCTGGTACAGGATGACATTGCAAAGTGGCCATAGGTTGCACCTGGGAGTGGACACAGTCCTGGTGCTGCCACTCTGCATGGAGGGATGATGAGGACTTTATTCCAGCAGTATCTCAACTTCAACTTTTGTAGACTCATGGTCAGCACATACAGATACCACAGCTCAAAGCCAACCACGGAAATCAGCTCTGGTTGCGAAAATGGGCACTGAGGCTGGGGACGAAGGGTGCTGCACTGGGCAGTGCAGAACAAAACCTGGCATCATTGGTTTGCAGAAGGGCCAAGGGTCATGTTGTGACCCGTGTGGGTTCCCACAGGTAAGTGGACATTGGGAGAATTATTGATTTGGTCATTGCATTATCAATGTATGCATTAAAGGATGCATTTCCCATATGAGAATAAAGACAGAAACACTCTCTCAGAACAAACTCTGGGCAGAAAACCCTCATTTGCCACATCTTAAAGGATCCTGCCCATGCAGGACTCAGGCCATCCCAGATGTGCTCCCACCATCTGATGCAGAGAGGTAAGGAACCCATGTTTGGCTGTGGCAAACCCATGTTTGGTTGTGTGCTCTCAAACCTCAGAAGCAAACTCGTTCCTCTTACCTAAAGAATGATCCAGCTGACAGATACCTCCTTAGAGAGACAAATCTGGTTGCCTCCATGCCCTTGTCATTCCCGGCTAGGCATGCCGGCAGCTGAGTTAGTGTGCTGTGGCTCACGCTGCTGCAGGAGGTTTTGCCATCTGGGATACCCATGCAGTGATGATGAACAGCATCTAACCTTGAGGACAGTGAGTCATGGTATGGCCCAAGCTTTATTTTATGACACCTCTGCTCCCTGAAAGTAGCAACTCACTGACTGAGAGCAAATGCCAGAAATAAGCTTGGCTCACTGTGTGCTTCAGGGATGCTTTACGGAGGCTGGTTTTACCCTGGGACTCTCTGGACGCTCAGAGGTGTCCTATGGAGCCTTATCTTTCAAAAAATCTGTTGCTTTACCCTGGATCAGGCCTTCCTTTGTCCTTGGGCATGGTAGGGGACCCTCATGCCCCTGCCCAGTAGCCTCCTGGAGACTACCTGGTAGATCTGGGTACCTTGAGGCACCGAACAATGAATCCCTTTGGGATCCTTCCAGGAGAGGGATGTCACACAGACACCAATGGCATAAATGCCTCTCACCACGGAATCTTGATCTGAGCATTACCCAAACTTGGGCTGAGCACAGGTCTAACAGCAACAGCGGCACCCGGTGATGTCTGCTGTTCTTCTCATCTTCAAAGCATTAGCTGATGGGAATTATTCCTCATACCAGGCAGGCAAGTCTCATGACTCTCGCCCCACAGAAAGGCAGAGTAAATGATGTGATGAAGGGTGAATCAGGTCACAGCTGCGATGAAATCACTGCAGTTCCTGCCTGCCTGTCCCGTGACCATTAGACCTTATGTCCTCATCACGGAGGTAGCTGGCATGCAAGGATGTGCAGAAGCCAGCCTGTCCTCTCCAGGCAAGTTGTGCAGCCCATAGGGTGGTGCTGAGCCATGACTCACCTTTGAAAGCAGGTTCCAGTGTCAAATGAGGTCGAGGAGTCACTGGGTGCATCCTCCAGTGACTCACTCCCAGGGTCTGGCAGTACAAGAACACCCAGTAAAGGATGCTGAAAGGCTGAGGGGCGCAGCTCTGGGCAAGGTCAGAATGCCAAGCTTTTTCTTTGTTGACTTTGAAAGTCTGAGTTTAAAATTTTAACCATCTGGATGGGATCTTGGCTGCTGATGTTGGGGTGAGAGGGCCATTTGTATTAATCACTAGTGCGGACTTAAGGCAGGACACTGGCCCCAAGGGCAGCCAGCTGCTGCTGTACCTTGGGTGAGTTACCTGATCTCAGGGGGAAGAAGCCTGCTTCACACTGAAATGGGAGCAGTGCTGAGCAGCAGCTCCTTGGGAACGAGAGGGAGAGGAATAGTTTCCTGGGCAAATACCCGCAAGTGAGTTTGGTGTGAAAATAAAAAGTATTTAGGAGAAGTAAAAACCTCGGTTCACAGAAACGTACCCGTAAACACGAGGTGATGTGCTTAGAACAGACAATAGAGAGGAGAAAGCCGCAATAGTACTGGCAGTTCCCCATGCACAAAAGACAAACAGTAGGGTGTTGTCTGTGAGCCAACTTCCATGTTCGTCACATGCAGCGGGCCAGCCCATCCTCCCTCTTCCCCGTGCCGTAGGTAGATCTAAAGGAGGCAGGAGGCTGGCAGTAAATTCATGTCAGCAAACCAGCTGAGAAGAGGAGCAGCCCGAGGGACTTGTATCTTGTCAAATTGGCAGTCTATCTGCGAATTATTTCTTGCTTATAGTAAACTGTGCACAACGTAGCTGACAACAGGCTTTGGGATATGATTTCATAGAAAATATATATTTCCATGTGAAAGGGTGTCTCCGCCCCCTCCCCACTGCATTAAGCCCAGGATTTTGCAGTCAGGAACTGTTAGTACTGGGCATTCAGTTCCACAATGCAGAAGATACAGAGTACAGAGCTACAGTGGGCAGGAGGCCAGCAACGTCTGAACCGGCTGTGGCAACAGTCCTGCAGGATGCAGGTTTCTCTGTGGGACAGCAACAAACCAAGCCAAGAGCTGGATCAGCATCGGGGCCTCCCCAAGGTCCACAGCAGTGTGTGTGCAGCATTGCCAGTGCTGGGGAAAGTAGAAGGCACTGAAAGGCACTAAGCTTGAGAGTATCACACCTGCAAAGATCAAGTCAGCAGTGGGGTTGGCTTGGTCTGGCTTTGTAGTGCAGGTGATGGCTAATCTAGAATAATCAGTGACCTCCTGTAATTATCCTGGGGACATCAAACAGTGGACATGCTTTTCATCTCTTCTGTCCTCTCTGTGACAGATCACGGCTGTGGCTCTTACAATAAGTCTGAAGCTTGTTCTTGGTGCTGCAGTGTGGCTTTTGTGGCCCCTGTGTAACAAGCATCACTGCCTGGTTGCCCATAGCCTCAGGGCATTGAATTTGGTGACCCAAATTCTCTATTTTTCCCCCCAGCTGCTTCTATTCTCTGGATGCCTGTTGCAGGGAGGTGGTTAATGTCAAATGCTCTCTTTTGCAGCCTTGCTGCATCTTCATTTTCCTGTCTCTTAAAGTGATTTGGAGCCTTCCGAGGTGGAAAGATGGTGCAATCCAAGGGCAGGCCTGCTACAGAGGACAGATGTCCCTGGAAGGGAAGGTAGGAACACAGATGGAGGGAATGGAGTGTGAAATTTCCACCCTTCTGTCCCTCCAGCAGCCTGCAGAAAGCAGCTGTTTCCATCGTGTGAAGTCATCCCTGAGCAGGGCAGTTTCTGAAGGTGGGACGTGGCCCCGGGCGAGGTCTGGGAAGGTGCCAGGGCATTACAGCCCTGCCCATCAGGCATGCTGCCCGCTCCAGGCCTCCATTCAACATGAGGGAGAAAATCCGAAGGTAACCCCTTGCTGTTGGACCACACAGCACATCTACCCTCCCTCATGGGCTCTGAAATGAGCTGTTTCTCTCACTGTGCAAGTGCACGTTTCATGGTCACGCTACAGAAGACAGTGTGGGGGAAGCAGCCTGAGTTGTTCCTGGCTGGCTTTGAAGGTGCCCTTTTGCTGACCCTCTTGTCCCTTACATGTTTCTAACCTGGAACTACCTGTTTTACAGAACAGCTCATTTTTCCATGTGTGAGGAAGCCCTCTCCCGCACCAGCAGGTGCTTTCCATGAAAGCCAGAGCTTAACTGCTCAGTCTCAATCAAGACCCCACAGGAGTTTCTCTGGATGCTCACCTCCATTTCTGCAGGAAGTTCCAGCCCGGGTTGCTCTACATTTTGCTTGCCTCAACACCACCCTGGTAGCGACAGTGGGACACACTGAGCATCCCTGCCTGACAGGGCAGTTCTGTATGAAGCTGTTCCGTGGCTGGATCTCACGGGTGGCCAGTGCTCAGCGCAGCCACGGGAGCTTGTTGCAAGGGGCAGCAGGGTGATTTGCTGTGTAAAAACCCCTGTGGAGAGAGGAGCGTGGTTATTAGAGAGTTCCGATCCTCCACCCTGTTGGTAGGATACCCAACTTTTCCTAAACACAGCCTGTCCAGCTGCATTCCTGAAGCACACATTCCTTGCCAGCGTAGCTCACCCAGAGTGTGTCCAGGAACAGTGCTGCAGCTTCGTGTGGGACCTCTCCCAAATACATCTGTAATTGAATAGGGCCACTTGGCCCATGTGCTTGAACTCAGACAAGGACCAGTGTTGTAATCACTGGTCTTCTTGCCATTTTCTACCCAAGGCCATCTATTCTTAATCCCTCACATCTATGACTTAGAATCAACACCACTCTTTCAGCTTTGTTTTCTGTATCACTGCCCTCTATTGGGCTGCCCCTTGGGGCAAGCATGGGTGCCAGCGACCAGGGACACTGGTGGAGTCACCTTCTTGAGTTGATATAGTTAAGGCTTGTTGTTGTGCAGCTGAAGGTACTAATTTCTGTCTCTAAAGCCACATAGCTGAGATTCAGCTGGCTACTTGTAGCCACAAAGAATGCTTTGCTGGAAGGAGAGTTGCTGGCTTTCTGATTTTTATCGTAAGCTTTGTGATAGCTGGCTTTCTCTTGACAGCACCAATATCTGGAGCATAGTTTTAGGGTGAGAAGCTCAGCTTTCAGTTTAAATCCAGAATGCACATTTGGAGCCCTGACAATTGCAGAGAAGAATCAAAGTAACTTCCAAGCATGCTCCCGTGACTCAGAAAATGCAAATTACCCCATGTTTTGGTTAAGAAGACAATCAAGAAGGAATATTATGTTTTTTAAGGCTACATAGTGGTCCTTGAGTACTTGGCACTGGCAATCTCAGGGAAAGATGCCAGTGTATCAGGCCTTTTTGTTATGCAGAAGCTTATGCATAATTTTGAGAACCAGGACTGCAGGGATTTAGGTGTCCTGGAACAGATGACAAACTCTTCTCTTCACTACTAGGCCGTGCTTAGAAGGGCACGGCTGCTCAGTGGGCCATCTCTCATGCCCAGGACCTTTTAGAGGAGCAGGTAGGAGACATCATACTAGGCTGGCTCCTTTCCCTTGCTCTGCCTGTCACTGCCCACAGGCAACCTTAATGCCAGCACTCTTAATCTGAATACATACAAGTAAGGTATTTTATAACACTTTTCTTTTTTTATGAACAATTGCGTGAAAACTGAACTTTTCTTATCAGACCTCTTGCTGAAGGCCCACTACACATCTGAGTTTTCCCCTTCCAGTAGGCACTGAAGACATAACTTACGGTCTTTGGCTTCATCTCTCTCAGACTCTGTATTACTCCAGTGAGGCAAAGACTTTATGGCTCAGCAACAACAGTTTTTAATACTTATTTTGTTCTTCTTTGTACTGTGTGCAGACATAACCATAGTGGTCAACCCTTGCTTTTAACTTCCTGTTCAGTGCCTTGTGATGTTTACATGGTGTGTAGTGTTCTGCAAGCGTCAGACAAACAGAAATAAAAATCAGTGTTGGTTTGCTTTGTAAGAGTAACCCCTGGAGTCAACAGCCATTGACTCCTTGTAACCTTTAACTCTCACAACAAGAAGTGACTTTGCACAAGAAATAAATAGAGTATCAACTTAGGGTTCCCACGTGTTTTCACATGAAAGCATTAAAAATCTAAACGCAGCATGAGAATGAAGCAATAAAGCATCTGGACTTTCTTGGCCAGGCATGGAGTTGAGCGTGCCTGATTTTTCCAGGAAGCAAGTGGATTTGCAGAGAAAAGTGCCAAGTAGTCACAGCAGCATCACTGTTATTACAAGGATGGATTTTTCAGCACATACTGTGCTGAAATGATGATGGGTGCCTACCGCATTTTTGAGAGCTCTTCATTTTTCTGCACGCAATGGGAACCCAACTCCTAGAAGATGCTGGAAAAGGGGAGGCAGCCCAGAGATAGCCCAAGAGAGATTCTCTGTAAGATGTTTTTCATCAGGCCAGAGCTGGTAGCTGCAAAGAAATGGCACAACACTGATACCTGCAACAGGAGGAATGAATTCAGAGTGTGTGGATGCTGAAGGCTTGGTCACCGAGAGATTTTTCAGCTGCCAGTGTCCATGTGAAAGCAAGATTTTCACAGAGATGCTGGCTGAAAAACAGAGGTTTTTGTAAGCTAATCCCCTATCTTGCAGGTGCAACTATTGTTGTGAAGATAACTGAAGAAATATTTTGAAATGGGTGTTGTAGGGTTTAGCCAATCATCCTGGGAGGTGGATGATCAAAGGACCAATAACCTTATGTCAGTCAAGCGAACTAAGATATAGAAACGAGTCTGTAAATGAATAAATAATTCCATTCTGTTCCATTCCATTTCTTCCTGGATTGAATCTATGTCATTTCTCGCCGTCCCCGGTATGACAGCAACTAGAGTAAGTATTTATTTGGCTGCAAAATCTTTTCCAAGACTTAGCTGAGAAAGAGGCAGTCTTCTCCCTTTAAAATAGAAGGAATATCTAAGTAGTACCAGATCTATCTTTATAAATACATATCTAGTGGCTTGTTTTTTAAATTTGAAAATATCATTAAAACTGCAGGAAATAAAAAGACCTGCTGCTTTGAGAATCTTCCCATTCAGAAGACAACTTCTGTCTCTTACAAGAATTATACAGCTTCATGCTGAGTTGCTCATCTCAACACTTGAGTGAAGGGAAGTAGTTTTTAGAGAGGGTCAAAGATTCCTTTCACAAAGTTTGAGGAACAAGCCGTGATAATACTTCAAGGTCACAAAAGGCCCCTTTATATTCTGCAGGAGTTCACATAGGATGGGGTTGATGGAAAAAATTATTAATCCTAGCCATAATGAAATTGTGATACAGGACTGCAGGACTCTGAATAACTCAGCAAACTCAGTGGGTTCGTAATTCAGAAGTCCAAACAGGCCACTTGCATAGCTGGAACATTGATTTTGGTTTTTTATTGGCAAGAGCTGCTGCACACTAAGAGCCTCTGAGCTCTGCAGAAGCAGTTAGGTGCTCTACCCAGCCATTGCAAATCAATCCTAAAGGGAAATAGTTACCTGTCATTTTTCCTTGGCTCATGGTAAGATATGTGAGCTGCCACGTTAAAATTAGAGGCCAGTTGAGGAGGAAATTTTGTTCCTCTGACCCAAAATTCATCACCTGGCCCAGGAGAGGACTTTTCTTCTGTTTTATGATAGCCAAGATGCAAAATTGCCTGCTTTAACAAGTCCCTGGGCACAAGGAGAGCTGGAGGCATGCTGTGGCTCCGTGCTTCTTGTGTGCACCAGCTGCATAGTGCTGGAGTAGGCCTCCCACTCGGTCAGATTACCTTGGTTCAACTGGAGTCAGAAGTCAGCTCTTAGGACAGTTATCCTGACTCAGCTCACAGGCAGGAAATTCTTAAATTTCAGTAATTAACTTTGAGAACAAATTTATCATCTGAGTCTGGCCCAGCCTGTTCTTTAGGTTACAGGTTCCTGGGAGCAGGAGTTGCTTTTCTTCAGAGCTATATTCTCTAATGTGATTTCCCACTCATATTGCATCAAAAACAGTGAGTCCTCGTAAATTTGCTTTTAATTTTAAGGTTCTCCTGCTCTAGCTCACCAGGCATTTGCCCAGGCTAGGTGGGACACAGTATCTGTATCCATCTGAGAGTGCAAAACAGTGTCCTCTTCTGCTGCCAGGATAGCTAATTTGGCATCTGCAGCTGCTGTTGGCATCTTTCCCACTGATATCACTGCAGCAGGTTTTGATCTTAAATTTGGAGTGTGTGACCCTAAAGAGTACTCTAGCTTGAAACTCTGTGGTGGTTCAAATGAGGCTTTTTGCTGATGGCTGCAGTCCCCTTCCTCCAACCCAGCTGCCTGGAGGCAGAGTTGGTGGTCAAGAAAAAAGATTTCCCAGAAGATATTGTGCTATGTATTGGAGGGTGCTGAGCACTGTGCAGTGTATGCTGACTTTTAAAGCATGACCACTGTAAGTTCACCAACTGGAGCACAGGGAGGAGAAATGCTTCGGGATCCAAGTTTAATGATCAGCTATTCCATTGAACATGAAACTCATGTAATTGCTTATAGCATTCATCTTTTGGTTGAATATCTGGCATGAACTGCAGCAAAATTAATTTCAGATAATACAACTGAGGTTAACTTAATGGAGAAAAAGCCTGGAAAACTTTTCTGGAAGGGGATGTGTTGCATGTATCTATATATCAATATCCATTATGGGAAGGACATTAGCTCTGGTGTGGGAGGGTAATGACAGACACATGGGCCCTGACAGAGCTCTTGTCATGTGTCTGTGGAAAATACATATCATCCAAGGCAGCGTGTGTAGCGTAGGAGAATTAGGAAACCTTGAAGAGGTGACAGCTGATTAAACAGCTGAAGTTTCAGATCTCTCTGGGCTATTTGATATGCAAAGATACATCATAAGACAGCTACCTTAAGCTGCTTGAACTCAGTTTTTTCCCCCTATTCCCAGGCACTGCTGCTTACCTTGTACAAAGCTGTTACTGTTTAGCCTATGCAGAAACAGCCTGTGTCATCATTTTGGAGTCTAACTCCTCCAGCTAAATTAGATAATTGTAGCAGTGTAGACAATATACAACCCTGCAAGATAGAATGTAAATTTATTACTTTTCTCATAAAACTAATTTCACAATGTCTTCGGAGCAAGCCTCCTTGCTGTCTTTGGAACAGAGCATTTAAGCTGAAGAAAGAAAGGGAAGGTAAATTCAACTTAAAATCTTCAGACCCAAGATCAGCCCCAAAGCATTCACGTCATCAGAATAGGAAGCCACCTTATCTTCTGGTGTGGTTTCACTGTAGCTGAAAGCTTAAAGAATGACTGATACCATGAGAACAGTTGATCCCTTTTCACCCTTCCCCAGTGCTGGGATTTGTGCAAGTTTACAGTCAAATGTATTTCTCAAGAAAAGTCAACTGGGGATACCACTCAACTCCCTTATCTTGATGGACCTTCAAAGCCATTCTCCATCCCAATACCCAGCCTTATCTGGATATAAACAGATATGCTCAGTGCATCTCTGGGCCATCTTCCCCACATGGTCACGCTGTATGATCATCAGCTGTTTCAGCAGAAGTTGGTGTAAAATCAAAATGGCTGAAAGATTTGTAGGCTGTAAAGAAGGGACAAAATGCAAAGCACAGATGGATGCTGTTCCCAGAGAGGAGGGGGATGTGTGGGGGTTAATTTGTGCTCCACATTGATCCTTCTTTACTGAGGTGTATGGGGTCTGGATGGATCTTCCTGAGGGAGCCTTGGGTAAAGACTTGAGGATTAAGATGATGTCAATTATGCCATGAATGTGTGCGCCATCGCACACTGTTAGAAAACCACAGTCCCTCTAGAAAGGGGAACCCATTTTCTGTCCCGGCAGGGGCTGAGGTATGGAGAGCAGAGCACTCCTGCACTGATCTGTCTGACTAAGCCGACATAATAGGCTTCACATCAGTAAGTCCGGGGCAGTAATTGCAGTAAGATGGGCTTAGTGGTGAAAGCACGGATCGCCACAGGTACACCACAGCTGTGAAGAAGGGCATTGTCTCTTTTTTTTGCTCCTCATCACACAGGACTTAATTTTGTAATTTAAAATTATAGCATGATTGGCACCACAGATCAGAACCAACAGATGAAACGAAACCTGATAGCCCCTCCCTGCTTTTTAAAATAATATTCCAAAAATATCCCCCTGTTCCCCAGGCACGGGTATCACAAAGGGCAGAAGAGGACATCATCTCCCAGATTTTCTCTTTTGGTAGCCTATGTGTTATCTATACAATGTGCCTAAATATTTCCATCATTAACAATAGAAAGGAAAAAGGAAAAGGGGCATTCTCTCAGCAGGCAAAATGTCTGGCTGCAATATTTCCACCAGGAAAAGGTTAAATTCAACTGTATGACATTTTTCATGAAGTTTCTGCTTTCCGGGGAGCCTCTGGGGTTAGAAACATTGAGGTTGCTACTACTGTGATGTTACCTCAGTGTGCCCCAGGAGGCAGGATTTTTGTTTCTCTGCTTTTCTATCCTTTTCTATGGGCTGTCCTTCTGAGCCACTGAAAGTCTTCTGTGGTGCATCAACATCAATGACTCTCATAACATATAATTTTCCTTTTCTGGGAGGACAACTCCAGTACTTCCTGGGGATTTTGGTCCTAACCAGTGAAATGGCTCATACAGTTGGCAGCATAAAATCCATTAACAACAGGTTCCATAATGTTTAACAGGGATACTAAAAGGTAGCATTGGAATTATGCCCCTTCACATGTAAATCTAATTTTCTGACCAACCACATTCATGGTTTTAATTTACTTTATCCTGTACAGGCTATCAGCAGCAGTCAGTCTGGTAGCAAGCTGTAGTTTTTTTCCCTAAAAAAGCCACACAGAGATGACATACAGGGCTGGGACAAACGAACCTGATGTAAAGGACATTCAAAACAACAAAAAAATGAGTCTGCACGTAAAAGTTTTAAGGGGTGCAACTGATTCCTGCAAATAAACTATATCAGACCATTGTTCTGGTTTGCTGGACTAACAGAGTAGGATAAAAACTCAAGTGGCAGATACCAGATTTTTGGCCTAGAATGTAGTTCTTGGACTAGATTCCAAGACTAAAGTGCAGTTTTGAAAGCAGGAGCTTATCCAGTAACTGGTTGATTTGTTCTTCTGGAAAGATATTACTTTTACCAGAAGGACAACTTTTCTCAGAAAACTCTGCTGTGAACTTCAGAGGCATTGTGTTATATACAGTGTTCATCTCTCTGACATGTGGGACAAAAATACTCTATCCAGAATAGTAAGGTAATTGTTTGTAATTTAGCATATTAAACAATATGGTCTTAAAAGCCATCAGACAGTTCATGGGAGGACTTACACCCTACTACTCGCAAACACGGTGTGTGTTTGTGCAGGTAGCACTAGAACTTTCCTCTCTATATAGGAAAGAAGATATAACATTATGCCCAGTAAAAAATTGGCATGGATCAACTGAGACCAGGATTTGGAGTGCAGAAGAATCCTGATGGTCCTCCATTATATGTTCCAGACATTTTTCATTCCCTCCCAGATAAAATGCCCTGCTGATCTAATGGTAGAATTTGGCTCTCAAAGCTAGAAAGCTCTAACTGTAGCCAAAGTAATATCCTAAAATAGAAAGAAAAATGAGAAACCAGAAATGTTGTTTTCCTCTTTCAAAAGTTTCAGCAGGAAGCTAGCAGTGAGAAACCACTGAAGTGGCTCTCTCCCAGCTGCCTCTCCCAATCTGGTCATTCCTGAAATACTCAAAAGATCCCCCATCCTAAGGTCCAAAGAAACCTTGGTTTCATGGCTGTGTCTCCGGTATCACTGGAAACCACCTTAAGTTAATTGAGCTCAGGATTTGGTCCTTCTGTATGAATCAGTTTTAGAGAAGCTGACAGGGATAAATCCCTATGTTTTTGTTCTGATGAAAACAGCCTGAAGATCTAAATTTAACAGTTGGTTTCACAATGCTCATTTTTGACTGTAAGTAAAATCATCCTGGAAAAATAGCTTAGAATAGGAAGAGATATGTTTTCCGGATGCTGGAAAAGCAAATTAAAAAAAAGCGAGCATGACAAATTTATCCTCATTCACAATTTAGATTGCTTTTTTACTCTCTGCTTGGGATCTTTGGATAAATACTCTGAATAAAAATTACGTTAGTTACAGAAGAGATTCATAATTTCTGACCCCATTTCAGAGGAAGATGTAGCACATATCTGTGGTGTTTGGGTCACGGGAAACAATGCCTGCAGATCAAATCTGTGTTGTGAATGGTTTTTTTCACATGAGGAAACCAGACAGAATATTTTCCAAGATGAAAAAGACTCTTCTTCATGCACACATTTATTCTGATGAATTTCTTCTTGTAGACAAATTATCCCTATCACTTACCCTATGGTCACATTACTACACTTTAGCAATATAAAGAGACCATAGAGTGGATGTAAATATAATTCATAGTTGAAGAATGGCATAAATCACCTGCACGTTATGAAGCAATCTAGTGCAAATAAGACTGGGGCCTCTACAGTGAAAATCTGCTCCCAAGAGTGACAAATGGCATCTTCTACTCAGCATTTTGTATTTGAAACAGCATCTGCTTTCAAATAAGCCAGGATGGATTCCAGAGGATGACCCGATCCTGCTCCTCTTAGTGCCTTGTCAGCAGTTCACCAGGTTCTAGCCACGCAAATTCATCGCAGAGAGGAAGATGTTCGTATGCCCTTGGAAACATGATTTTTATTTGGGAACATCCTGAACCTGCCAGCAGCATTTTTTCAGTCCAACGATTAGGAAAAAAGGCATTGCACTTATAAACTGAGTGCAGCAAAGACCAGCTACTTGAGGAATTACACACAGTCTTTCTTAATACAGTGCCACAGCCCCCCCCCCAGAACAGGAGACGTGGAGAGTGGACCCTCTGTGGCTCAGGGCCATGTCCTGCTGATCCAGGGGGTGACAAGTGTCTCCTCTACCTGTGCAGGTGCACATCTTCATGGACACCTGTGAGGAACTGGTTGGGAAGTGGGTGCCAAGTGCACAGGTGTGGTCCAGGCTGCTGTCCTGGGCTGAGTCCTGGGCCTCCCCTGTCCTGGGTTTCTCGGGGTGTCTCCCAGGCTGGTAGATGCTCGAGCATGAGTCATCCTCATCTTGCAATTCCTTGGAATCAGTTGTCCCAAAACCATCTGCCAACAGATGAGGAATGACACCACCTGTCCACCACCTCTGTGAGCACCTTCTCTCCTGGAAGAGCTCCTCCTGCACTCCCCAGGAGAGCTGCTGGTGGGAGGGTTGGCAGTGGGACACGCGGTGACTTGTCAGGCAGCTGGGTGTGGCCGGCCGGATGAGCCGCACTCATGGCAGAAGAATGCAAGGTGCCTCCCTGGGCTGCGAGGTTGCCTGGGGGCAGGCTCGGCACTGTTGCTGCACAGCCAGTGCATTGCTCTGCCTGCATGTGACAGGTGAGCAGGCAGTGTGGCATGAGGCTGCTCTCTGGCCACTGGTGGGGCCCATCAGAGAAGCCATGGGCTGGTGTCGAGCAGGATGTCTGGATGGATGGCCCCGTGGTCAGGTCTATGTAGCAGTCCCACCAGCTGTCCCACCCACTGTTTCTCTGCTCTGACCTGCCCTCTTACACCCCATTTCTGCTTTAGTTAAGTGTTTGGTCCTCAAGACATACACAGCAATAGAAGTAACTCTTTTTACAGTGCTTCTTCACCTCAGTTGTGCCAGTCCCTTGGACCTTTAGCTCAGAGCAGACTGCAGCTTGTCTAGTCTGCCTCATGGCTGCCTGGTGTATCAGCCTCCTAATCCTGCCTGGGCTCAGTCCTGGCCCTGCTCTTTGGGCTTCACTCTGCTTTGCCCTGTTCACACTTACCTAAAAGGAGAAGGTCTTTCTTCTGTTGGGCCTCGGCTCTTTCCCTGCAGGACAAATTCTTCCAACTCTGATGGACTTGGTATCTGCCTTGGAGAACCCAAAGGCTCAGGGTGGAGCTCCAGCCACCGGCAGCCCCAGTCTGCCATGGACTGTGAATTTATAGGGCCAGGGAGTCTGGAGGCAGAACAACAGTAGACCTGTTGTTTTGGGTATTTCTCAGCCCATGTTGCCTACTCCTTGGACTAGAGCTACAGTTTGATTCCTCTGAACAACCTAAAGTGAGGCTGTTAATGAAAATTTTAAAATATAATATCCTATGAGGGAGCCCTTACAGTACAAGAACTGGTTTTGATGACAAAGGCCAGCTCATCGGCAGGACTAATCAGTTCAGCATCAGTTTAGCATCAGTGAAGCTTTGTTGATTTGCAGATGCAGAGGATTTGGCCTCGGTGCCTGGTCTATATTATTTTACAGCAGATAATGAATGCAGCATCTCATGCTTGCTTTTCTTACCCTTCTCTGAAACTGCAGTTTTACTGACCTGAAAATATTTTCCCACTATTAAACTTTTAGTCAGGACATAAGTTCTTTTTAAGATGCTGAACACCACAGGATGCTTTCTCCTTGTGTGGGAACAGCTCTGCTGTACCAAGAGGAGGTGTGATCTTGACTTACAGGATAGAGATTCCTTGTGGCACTGACTCATACACTGTAAATTTGTGCTCATTTTCACATCTTCCTCCTGATCCTGTTTTAGGCTGTGTTTCCATTACTCCTCCATGCTGGGGGAGGAATCCTCAGCCAACACAGCTCTAACCCGGAAACCACAGGGAATGAAAAGACCTTTCATAGCAATAATGATGCCATGTTCCTCTCCTCTGCAGCTGCGTTTTGAAAACAAAAGATCAGGAGGCAAAGTCACCACCCACAAGCAGAATTTGCAGCTCTGCAGCCATCGGGGACTGGTGCAAACGGGCCTGATGCAGATGCCAGAGAACATACTTCCTATTGACACCAGGGAACAACAAGAACTGAAAGTATAACCTAATCTAGGGTGAGAACAATGTCTACTTTTGCATATTGAGCAAGGATAGCCTTGGGCCATGAGCTGAAACTTAGCTTTGCCCACACCATAACATATTTTCACATTTTTGTAATCAGCTGTTTGGGTCAATCTATTGTAAAGACTATGTAATATCTGCAAAATAAGGTGGTGGATGCACTTCAAGTTTGATGCCCCTCAGTCGATACCCATGCCTGTAGTAGATACCCATGCCTGTGCACATTCCAGCTCCAGTGTCCATGAAAGATTTCCCATAAAACAGACAGGAAGACACTTGGAAGTACCTCCAGTAGTTTGGTGAGTCTGTAGTTTGACACAAAGTGTAGAAGAACAGGTTGAAGGCTGTGGACTGTGACTTCTTTTTACTACAGCAGGCTTAGCTGTGTGCTCTGGGCTGAAGCACTCCTTGGGACTTGCCTTTCCAGCCTGGATAGCACTTTTGAACTGGCAAAGGGTAGGTGATTGACATCAGACAGAAGGCCTGATTTCATCAAGGCTTTGGCATGCCACTTGCTGGAAAATGTATTCCAATAAGTGCCACCCAGAGTTATTAAATGTGGCACTGAAAGGTGAACAAGGACTAGTTTGGTCTCTGCTCGTACAGGCAGGCCTGATGTTAGTCATCAATGGGAAAAGGTCAGTGGGACTAGGGAGGGTCTGGCTGCACTTTTGAAAGCCCTGGGCACATGGCAGCAGTGTAATCTTGTAAGCTTAGTATGTTAAAATACAGCTCTTCTTTCTCTTGGACAGGCTTAAGAACATGAATTGGAGATAAATGATGACTATAGCATTTCATATTTACTTTACGTGCCAGTGCTCACAGGAGGGGTAGGATGGTGGAGAACCCAGCTCATTGTCCTTATGAGACACTGAAATGCCTATGGGAAGTCTTTCTGAGCTTCCCCAGAGACTGTGTTTCAAACCTTGTGCTAATTGTTTTCTTCTTGACTGCTCTGAGTTCACTCGCCTAGCTGCCGGGGCTTGATAATTTCCGAATCACAGTTCTCTGCTTGGATTTCTGTCACTGTCTCTGTGTGACCTGTCCTCTGCTGGGCAGAAACTTGCAGGGTCACATGAGGTTCCTCTGCTGGGCTGGAAATGGGCATGGGTTATTTCTTCTGAGTGGAGTGGGCCCCTCAAATACAAACCTCATTTCAAATAGCATTTGACACAGCAGAGTGCATTTGTCTTCTCCAACATACGAAGTAGAGACCAGCTATTTTCTGCTCAGCATGGAAAGGAAACAGGAGAACTGAGACAGCAACACCCACGTCTGTGAAGGTATTTAAGCACTTGCTGGGATCCATGCATCGTGGCCAAGCTGTTTGTTGATAGTCAGACATAGTCTGGGCAGCAGGTGCCTAAGTCCCATTTTTCCAAAGTCCTAAGGTACAGTCTTTATCACAGGGTCGGGTTTCTCCAAAGCTCCTTGCAGGACCAATTATAGGAAAGGGCTGATGCTATATGTGCCAGTTCCTCTGTTTATTTTCCATGGTGCCCCATCCCTGCAGACACTTTTCCACCCCGTGTTGTGCAGGCGTCTCGGCACAGGTTGCACTCAGCACCCAGCACCACTCGTTCCTTGTGGATGCCACAGAGGAACCACCTGTTACTCTAAATCTGGCAGTGTTTCCTCATCTTCCCTGCATCCCCATTTCAACTTCTGTAACTACATCTGTGTGACCTGTTTTCTCCTGCTATGTAGAAACTTGGGCAGTCACATGGGGATATGTGGGGTCACTCGTACTCCCCTGACCCTGTAAATGTAGAAGGGTTCGTTTATTTCCAGAAAGTATGGTTTACATACGGTTTTCCTTTCATTATTTTAGATGTCAACTAGAAGGGCTCTGCTTGTTCCCTTCAGTAACGGCAAGTAAATAGCCGACCTGTTTAGAAAAACTTAACACTAGAGACCTGGAGAAATCTTTGGATGCAAGATGCATGCTGAACTTTGTGTGACCCTCTGTAGAGAAACATTAGCTTAATATATTAGTAAATGTTTTTTAGTGAAGATAAAAGAATATTAGAGAAAATATACAAGGCCTGAGGTCCAAGTTCCCTGTGCAGTCCATTTCCCATTGAAATCAAATGGCCAAAACGAAGAGGTCAGCAAAAGTTTGCTTGAATTCTGACTGAGGAAAACAAGGAAAGCTCTTTGCTCATTCCAGGCAGTGCTGCTGTCAAGAGGATCTGGTCACAAAGACCAAGGCTAGAGTTTTCAAGGGCAGTTGACTGATTTGCTAGCCTCGCTTGAAGCACACTGAGTGGAGCTGCTTTTGGGAAGGTGTGAAAAACTGGAAGATACAGGGAGCCCCATGCTAGTCCTAGGAGACTTAACCAATGCCACAAGGCTGCTTTGAAGCATTTGACCCATCTACTGCCAGATCAAGCTCCAGGGCACAAAGTAGGAACTCTGACTTGCACAAATGCTGACGAAGTTTATGCTGTTGAGTCTCCTGGGTTGCCAGCTTGGGCGTCTTCACACCGTGTCCCCTTTTGTACTGAGACACGCATGCAGAGGCCAAAGAATGAAGATGTCTCATGTTAACGGTAAGATTTCAGGATGAGTTGAGCTTACCAAGACAGGTGGTGAGTGCAGGCACCCAAGGAATCATACTTGGAAGACAAGATTGAAGGACTCCTTCAGTTCATAAATGCTACTTGGGAACCAGATAGTCAAGTACTGCCAGTTCCTAGGATCAGCTTAAAGTTAATAGAGTGATGGCAGGTGCCCAAACATCCTTGCAATCCTACATTTGCAGAGATGTTTTCATCACAGAGCAGACAAAATAAAATGGTTTTAAAAACAACACACCCTGTAGGTCTCTGTCCTTGCCACTGAGTATATGAAATTTAAACTAAAAAAAAAAAAAATCCTAACAAAGAAAGGGAATGGATTAATATAAATAACATAATTGGAGAACCTTGAGAGTAGCAAGAATGTGTGAGACTTCAGTGCATTTTTACCCTTTTAAAATAAAACAGATGCTGAGGGGATGTTACAAAAAGGCATCTCAGAGAGGCTGGTGTAAAAACATTGAGAGAACAGAGAAACTTGCTTTTTCCAGGAATTCAAGCAAGGACCTGGTTCTACCGACCTGGGATGTAGAAATGCATGTTATGGAAATGCTATGTTTTGGCATGATCTGAAACTGAAGACTTGGAAATTAACTGAGTGCATGGAGTGCTCCATACATCCATATATCATTATCCTGAATTCAGTAAAAAATTTCAGATGACCTCAAAGGGATGATTTTCAAATCTTCAAGCTTACTTGGGAGATTGCCTCCAAGCAAGAAAGCCTTGCTGAAGTGGAAGCATCACTAGTCCATGGGCCCAATCCACCTGCAAATCCTGCTAGTGTTTGTGTCCTCTTCTTAAGGTCCTGCTTTCCTCATGGGTCTGTAAGTCCATAGCCAATACATCCTTGATTTCTAAGGAAAGCAGTGTTAAAACCCCTCTATTTTAGGAAAAGGAGACGGGGGCTAACTTCAGCACTTCAGCCCTATTATCTTTCCTTTTTTTTTTTTTTTTTTTTTTTTTTTTTTTTTTTTTTTGAGGGGGGTGGTTAGCCTCAGTCAAAATCAGTCCCATATTCTTTTCGTAAGTCTTTGTGCTTATCCAGATGATTGCCCGTTCATTTAAGATAATAATTATATTCATATAAGAGCAGTGTTTCTATAGGTGTGGTTACTTCCTAAAGAGCAAGTAGCTGCAGAAAGATTGTACAAAAGCAATCTTTGGCAATTCACAAAAGGCAGCACTTTTTTAGGCTTTAGTGGATTCATTTGAAATGCCCTGATGGGGTTGGTATCGTTATTTTAATGACATGGCATTGTCACATGAAAGAAACAATGTTTTACCCACAATTACTCAGCAAGTCCCATCCTTTCTCACTTACTGGTGATGCCACATAACTGCACTGCTGATACCCACTAGCAAACTAACTCTCATTTGCACCACTACTGATAACCAAGAGGGTTTCCTGGAGCCAGAATTTAGGCAAAATTCAAAGTAGGCTTTGAGCTGATTCTGCTGCAAGACATAATCCACAGGCAAATGACATGACCAGAATGAGAGGGGATGTGATCTACCACAGAACTGTAAGGCTAGTAGTTTACAATTTGTCAGTTCAAGAATGTTTACTTAATTTCATGTCACTAAAAGAGCAAAATGCTGTCCCCTTTTAATAATAAACATTATATTTGGATAAACAAGAAGTAAGACAAGAAGTGATAACAGAAATTCCTCTGAAAAGAAGCTATTTGTTTCTTGGTGGATGCAAGTCCATTCTGTCTCTCCCGGTTTCCCCCTTCAAATGCACTTGTGTGGGTTCCACGTGTGCACCAGGCAGGGAGATCAAGGTCTGGCTCCACAGGGATGCTTTGTACTGTCCTGAAAGCAAAACTTAATCCGGGGAGAGGATAATGCAGTCTTGAGTTACTGGCTCGTTCGACTCCATCCTTGTCTTGGACAAACTTCCTCTCATCTCCAAAGAGTTATCTGAGTACAGATCTCAGTATTCTCCTCCCAAGGGTTTATTATGAATTTATTGAAAAAAAAAATACAATCCCTTCAGCTATGAAAGTTACCCTCATTTGTCTATAAATAGGCTTAACCTCTTAAACTGTGTCAGATGCTGCAGATTCACCAATTTGATCTAGATCTTCAGATCTTCTCTGCTCCTACAGCTCCAGGGCAAATGACTCATGCTGTTTGCTAGTGCCATATCCCACTGAGCCTGACAGTATCAGCGTGTCTGAAGGTTTCTACTAAAACCTGGGTAGGGATTTTCTCCTGATCAAGCTGAGCTCACCAGCATCCTGCAGCCGCAAATCGGTATGTTGTACTTACATGAAAATCCATGTATTTGCAGTAGACCAGCCACAAATCAGTACAGGAAAATGTGTTCCAGAGTCAAACGAATATGATAAAGGCAAAATCCTATTGATCTATGTAATCATTTCCCCAGTTGCATTTCTCTTCACCTGTGGCAGTCCTAGGAAGACTGGTCTGCACTGCCTATTACTTTACTTTTGAAATTGCTTTGGAAATATGAAAGGGAAATGTCAAAGTATTTTCAGACAATCTAAATGGCTTTTATAGCTTGTTCCTGGAAATCAGAGTTCCCTGAGCTGTCTGAATGTTCAGTCCTTACTCTATCAATCACTTGTTTTTAAAAGCAGAAGGGATCCAATTTCCCAGGTGTGTGCCCATTCCTAGAGTTGTCCCAACCCTTCTGCTACCTTTCCTGGGGAAGGGAAAAATCTTGATGTGGAAAATCAGGGGAAAAAACTCTTCTCCTAGGTGAAGGGTAATGGTTCCCTTTTGGCTTTGAGGCACCTGGGGATAGAAGAGGTTGCTGCAGCCAGTTTTGCCCAAGTTTCCAGAAAGTCCTGGGCCTTGCCTCTTGATTGTTCATGTTTGTGTGCTGTTCTGTGGACCAGGGAGCCACAGGAAAGAGCTGAATTTTATTTTATTTTATTTTATTTTATTTTAGTTTAGTTTAGTTTAGTTTAGTTTAGTTTAGTTTAGTTTAGTTTACTTCTACTTCAGTTATCCAGGTTATGTCATAAGGTGTTACTCTTGCCTAATGAATGAGCTGGATGCTTTGAAACTCCAGCTGATGATGCTCTGAGGGCCATCTGTGTCCTCAGCTCCCAGTTTCTCATAAGCTCTTTGGAGTGAGGGCCTGTGTATTTTATGCTGCCATCACAAATAACAGACTCTCAGCTTGATATCTGTGATCAACTGTGCATGTCACATTTCATGCCATAAAAAACATATGCTCAAGGTTAGAAGGGTGAACACACTTTTGGCTTCCCTGCCATTTTTAGTTCAGTTTACCTGCACCACTTCTTTCACTGTGTGTTGCTACTTTTCTCCTGAGAAAATGTCCAGAGCCCCCTGGAAGAAGAAGCAGGCTCTATTTACTGACATTTGTTCCAAGAAATTATGAGCAGGCAATTCTTGTAGGCTCTAAACAGGATCTCTCAGCCAGAAGCCTTCAGTCAGAACCTACCAAACCCAAAGACTTCTTCTTTTAAAAAGGTCTGAATTATCCATTAAATATCACAGCATCTTGAAGAATGACCTCTCTGCTTTCCTTCTTGGTCAAGGTTTGAGCTGGCACTCAGTAAGTTGCTGGGAGTTTTCTCCATGGGATGCCATGGCTCTACGTGCACACACATGGATTAGTCCACACTGTGAATTAATTCAGCTGCAAGTTCCACTGCCAGGGAGTGCCAGGGCTGAAATGTGGCCTGAAACACATTGAGGCACTGTTGACCCAGCCTGGGTGATGAGGAGCCTTTCCTTGTTTCTGCACAGGATGAACCCGGGGTCAATACGATGGGGAGGAATCATCCTGTGCCATCTGCTTCCTCTCTGGCAAACCTCAGTGCATGGCAGGGGAGTGTCCTCCTGTGGCTCATCCCTTTGTGTGCCTCCAAGGGATGCAGTCCTGCCAGGCGCCTGTGGGCAATAGTCGTGTATGCCCTGACGCCCTATCTTCCCATTTCACATTTGCTGATGGTCCTCATGCCAGAGGCAAAGTTTACTTGACAGAGGCCATATTCTGCAGTGCTCAGGCTGTCTCTAAGATCCTACCCAGGGAATAGATAAACAGAACAATGTTTGAGCCTCTGGTACACTTTAATGTCATTTTCAGGGAAATATATGTGTCATAACAACACAAAGCAGGCATAGTTCCCTTGCTTTCGATCTGCCTGGTGCCAGGGTCCACGTCATTTCAGCATTGAAAGAGATCCAGCAAGTTCATGATAACTTTGCTCTCTGAAGAAGTGCCTCTTTTTCCCCTTGGTCTGTACTTGTCTCTTGTCTTCCAGCAGTGTTCCTTACCCCTGTCAGGGAATGTCACGTAATGTTATGTTAATATCTAATTTTCACTGGAAACCCTAGGGAATTGGGCCCTTATCTCCACATACCATGCACATCAAAATGGTTTAATCAAGCCTATTAATTCCAGGGCTTGCTGCTGATCTGGATAAAACACTGCCCTTTCCCAGCACTGAAGCTTTGTAGCCAAGTTTCACATTGCAGCACTCTCCATGAAGTTTGTTCTCTGCTCCTCAGGGCTGAATACATTCCCCTACAGTCCCCCAGGTCTTGCAGAGAGGTGCCAGGGTTCTGCTCTGAGGCCCAGATTAATTTGGGCTGATTTTCCAGACCAGAAGCATCCCATCAGTTTGCAAATTTGGACTTGAGAGTCCTTGGTGTCACATCCTGGTGCTCTGGCTGGTCATTTGCACTTCCAAACGTCAGTTCAGGGCAACTGCAGAGCCTAGGAAGGTATCCGAGAGCAGAGAGAAAACTCAGCAATGTGCCAAGAGCAGGGCAAAACTCAGGGGATGTCATTACAGGTGTGGCACTGGGGGATCTGAGGAAGCTGACATGCCTTTGTCCCTGTCCCAGCATGCCTGCTTTAGGGAGGGGTGGTGGGACATGGCTTATTCATCAGAAGGCACAGCCTGGTCAAGCAACAAACTTCAGAGAACTAGACAGGGGAAGATTAGATATAGGAGGATAGTTACAAGCATCTTCCTCCTTTACCAGATTCTTCCACGTTTTTCCCACCTCCAGCAGTGTTTTATCTCATGGCTCACCCCTGACTCTTAAGCCAAAAGTCTCTAACAGCTGTGGGGATGCCTTGTGTTTAAAGCAGCCGTGACACATGCGCCTATTGGCCCAGGGCTGCTCGAGATGTGCTGCTGCTTGCTTTTCTGGGAAAGGGTTCTTGCAACATGAAAGAAGTGCAGGCAAACAAAGAGCCCCGGGGAGAGAAGTGACAGGCGGCAGCTGGAGCCAGTGGGTGACCTGCCGAGTGACAGAGCAGTTGGGCTCCTCGCTACTCTGCTACTATTTTGGAAACATCAATAAACAGAAGAGGCCCGATCAATCTCTCAGGGCTCCAACACAAACCCTGAGGAGCCCTGTGGACATTGGTGGCACCAGCAGCCTGAGACACCAGTTTGTCCATATGAACTCTGCTTCATTTGCACTGTGGGCAAACTCATTGGATTTAGCCACTGAAAACATTATTAGCAGTTCACTAATTAGCAGATCTCAGCTCCTTTGCTGGTGCAACCTTGCACTGAGGAATTCATGCTCATTGTGCCATGGAGAATATGACTTCAACTTCTGTGGGGCAGCTTTCAAGCAGCTGGAAAAAAAGTATGGATGTTTATATTTTTAAAAAGGGATTGTTTTTGCTGCTGTCAATTATTAATGGCTCTCAGGTCAGACTAAGGAACAATGCCAGGGATAAATTACCCTGTACGCTATTCATATATGCTCTACCCAATTGTTTCCTTCTCAACTAGAGGATTCACCTTGCAATGAACTCCTTGGCATTTGGAAAAAGGGGACTGACAGAGCAATGAACTCGGTGTGCCCATTTATTTATGCATTGACATCTTTCCTACTTTGTCAGGTGTGTTTAATCAAAAAGAAGCAGGAAATGCATTATAATTATAAACATATTACTACAGAAGAAAAAGGCTGCTCTTGGAAAGGACTGCATTGTTTGATAAACGGTTACAGTGAAAAGACACAGGCTTAACCTACGACTCTTTGCTGAGATCAAAGCAAAGCTGCCGCCACAGGCTGCCTATGCAACAGGACTCAGCTCTGGGTTTGCAGCAAGGCAAGGGGAAGAAAGTTGAAAAGAAAATGCAATCTCCTCCCTTCCTTTTCTTTTTTTGCCTGAAACTTTTCCCCTAGTATAAAAAAAAAAAGACTCAAACATTAAATATTTGCTGTTAAAATTAATAGAATTAGTGATGAACCCAGCTGAGAACACAATAATTAGGGCCAGGTCCCAAGCCCCTTGTTGAAGCCATGGAGAGACATCGTTTTCAACAGGTTCTGACTTGGGACTCTGATGAGCCAAAGCAAAGATGGAGTTAGGGAATAACCCTGGGAGATTCTGGATGTCCTGCAGTCTTTCCATGTGACCTTGCCCAAACTTGCAAGCATTCCTTAACTGCGAGGACAGCTGAACCCCAGTCAGTAATGTGCTGCTGCTGTGAAAAGCAAAATCCTTCTGGGCTCTGAGTAAAGGAATGCTGTAGGTAAAATGCAGAAATGTTTTACTGCCCTTCTCAGCACTGCAAGGCTGAGCCATGGCCCTGCACTTAAATAAATAAAAAACCACCAACAGAGAAACTGAAAATTGTCCAGAGGAGAGCAACAAAAATGATCAGAGGTCTAGAAAACATGACTTATGAGGAAAGATTGAAAGGGCTGGGTTTGTTTAGTCTACAGACTTTGAAACATCCTAATAAACTTTAAGGATGTAAAAAATATATGGTATCTAAAAGTGTAATCAATTGCCCTTTATCTCTGTGGCAGAAGGTACAGCAAAGAAGATAGATAGTATTAAAAGCTCTGAGGCCAATAACACCTCAAGTATGTTACTTTGGGAAGGACCAGAGCATCTCTCATGGGAGATTTTCAGAGTTTTGGACAAGTACCATGAGGGACTGGGTAACTCACTGTCCCATGGAACAGGCTGCTTTCAGCCATGTGGTTCTGCGGTCTCCATGATCTAGTGACTGTGTCAGGACACCTGAGAATAAGGCCTTGGAGGTGAAGAGCTTTTAGAGCATTCCCTGATTTGAAAAAATGCAGCAGGTGCTCAACCCTTCTACAAGTTGATTGTCAATCAACAAATCTTTTTTTAAAGCCTCTTTTCTGTGGCTTCCATGGTTATTAAATGAAAAGCAACAAATTCCCACCTTTTCATGGGGCCATCATTGTATTTGTGAAGTAACTTGCTGCTCTCCCATGGGGGATTCCTATCTAAATGAGTAATCAAATACTTGAGTCTTAGATGATGAGACCTCTGAAAAAGCATGTAAAAGTGTATCAGGGAGTGAAAAACCTTGCAGATCCTGCTACGAAAAGTCCCCTCCTGACACTGGAGAAAGAGGTACCTTGGCCAACCTTTGCTAGGAGTGCTTTTACAACTGTAAAGCATTGAGGATGGTATTAGGTACTGGTCTGGATGGGCCAGGTGGTGGTCAGCACCTGATTAGAAAAACAACATCCCTTCTCCCCATAGCTCCCACTCAGAGCTGTGTATCCCATTCTGTCGCTGCGTGTGCTGCTCCCTACCTGTGACTGAGTAACTTTGCTATCCCTTGTCTGTCTTGGAAAGGCTCAACACTCTTTTCTGATTTCAACCCTTTTTCTTCAAAGGGCCCCAAAAGCTTTGTCAGAGTTTGTATCAAAACTGACCACAAGACAGAAGCCTATTAGAAACCAGGCTTTGAATTTACTGCCCAGCAATCCCAAATTCCTTGAATTATGGGCATGAGGTGAGAAGTTTGTGAAGGGAAGGAGCACAGGGTTGCAGCCAGAGCAGAGCTGGCTATAGCCCTTGGCATCTCCACAGATTTGGGGGTGAAGTGAGGGCTCCTCAAGAGATGGGGGAGAGATGCTCAATCCTGCTGCAACCCTGCGTCTTTTTTGCACTACCCATTTCCTGCCCAGCTACAGCTGTGCAAGATACTGCTTGGTCCCACATGAACAGAGAGAAAATCACTGGTTATATGATACGGGAATTAAAACCAAAAAGTTTGCTTCCAAGCATAAACCAATGACTGTGGCAATGGTTTGCAAACATGGGATTATGGCCTCAAGTCAACTTTTTTTTCCCTCAGTTTTGGATACAGTCACGAGCCTGGCAGGAATCCGTGTCAGCTAAAATGCATGGCAGCAACTGGCGTCTCCCAGAGTTTGGAGCTGAGTGGGGTCACAACAGGAAGGAGTTTGGGAAGGCAGCACTGCAGGGTTAGGAATAAACATCTCCCTGGGGCAGACTTTCCATAATTGGCCATGACAAAGCTTCTTTCTCCAGAGAGCTGGAGCTGGTCTGTGAGGAAGCAGGATGAATCACTGCTCCAGCTCAATTTGGCAAGTGCCATGACTTAGTTCTGCTTTGCACAGGGAGGAGATGATGATATAGACTGAAAGACAGAAGAGAAGTCTAGCCAAAGGCTTCTGAGCTGGGAGAGGAGTTTGAGTTCCCACTCATTTTTTGCAGGTTTATTCAGATTCTTAGAAGGAAACCCTGGCAATACTCACTGGTGCAAAAACAATTCCCTTTATCAACAAAGGGAGGGAACAAGGGGGACTCCTGAACACAAAGCTCATGCAAACAATAATAGCCCTTTTATTTTGCATTGTTAAACCAGCAGTTGATGCCAAATACTTCCCTCCAGCCCTCCACTTTGTTAACTATTTCTGTCACACTCCCGCTCCAATTTATGAGAGGTCATCTTAGTGTCTGGACCTGGTTTTCTGCAATGTGGTGGTGACCTGTGACCACATGGCTGTGCAGCCTTTTTGAAGAGGAAGCTTGAGTGTGGTTTCCTCATGCTGTCCTGTACCCTTTGAAAAGTCCCACTTTCTTTCAAATATGAAGAAAAAGGGGTGTTGTTTCTGCCATCCTTTCTCCAGATGGTGGTCATCAGTGCTATCTGTAAAGCTCCTTGCTATCTCAGCAATCTTACCAAGCCCAGTGACCTAACAGCAGTTCACAGCCTGCTCAGTGTCTGATGATTAATCCCCTCCCTTTAAAAGTATGCACTTAGTGGCAGAACCCCACAAAAATATTGGTGGAGCCAGAGCTGTTTTGCCAAGCGGCAGATTTAGACTTGCTCTTCTTGGAAAGCTGGCTTTCTGTCACTGCCTTTGTCTCATGGGCTTTTTTCCAGTGGTTTGGAGAGAGGAGAAAGAGAAAAAGAAACTGTTCCTCCCAAATACCTCTTCTCTTTTACATCCCCTTTCCGCCATGTCTCCTCTCTGCTATTCCAGATTTCAGGAACTCCATCAGCCAAAGTCATCCTAACTAATCCCACTGCTATTCCTCATGCAAAAGAAGAGGCAAGATCCCTGCAAAACAAGATCCCTCGAAAAAGAAGATGCAGACAATCTTAATTTCCATCCTGCCTTCTCCTGCTCCTTCAGAGGGCAGGCAGATGGAACAAAAATTTTCCCTGCACCATGGAAGAGTGTTAGCTCACAAAAGTCAAATCTGCATCTTGTTGCAATGTGAGAGTTCAAATCAAAGCATCAGTCTTTTGCCAATTTCTAATTTGCTGTTAGGAACACTAAATTTTTATTTCTTATGAGCTGACTACCACAGTGAACTCAGGAAGCTGCTCCTGGGCTGGCTACAAGACTGGAGCTTGGTGCTTCCTATTGTAAACACTCCCACCACTGGAAATGGAAAGCTCGGTCAGCAATGAGCAGCAAAGGGCTGTGGCAGGCAGCTGAGTTTGCATGACAACAAAGATCTTTCCCTGGAGATACCAGCGTCCCTATGCACTTTTCATTTTAAAGTCTGTACAAGGACAAATCCCACACTGGGTTCTTACCCAGTATCTTTTTCCTGTTTCCTCTTGAGATGCTGGGTAAGGCCTCCAGACTAGACTCAACAGCACCGCAGGCATTATCAGCCAGGTGAATACAGCGTGAGCACAAAGCTCATGACCTTTCTGGCACAGGGGCTGGGAAGGACTAACACCATTGGTGCCTTCAAGGTCAGGAGTTTGCATGACCCCATGAAGATTCCCCATGTGCTCTCTGCAGAGTGAGGTGGCTCCTTTCTGGGAAGAAAAGCACAAAATATCAAGGAAGCACCAAAAGTCGTTTAGAGGAGGTTAGAACAGGGCACACACTGGAGTGTAAGGCACCCATGGTCAAAGAGTTTGTGTGGCAGTTTTCCCTTTGGTGTCCACGTGTCTGTCTCCGGATCATAGCAGTCCAAGGAATCCAGGTCCTTGATGACATTGTCTGAGGTGAGACATCGTCCTCCCGTGACATATAGCTTGTCCATGATGACAGTGGCCCCATGATGCATTCGTCTGTCCTTCATGTCTGCACATTTAACAAACTTGTTGCCTTTTGTATCATAAGCAATTATTCTCCGGGTGTACCCTGAATGCAAATCCAGAAGTGGAAGAGACAGATAGGAATTAAGCGCTTATGGCCAGCAGAAGGAATAATAATAATATATTTCCTGCTGGTCTTCAATAAAGTCTATTATACTCGTACATAATTTGGCAGAATTAAGATATCTAAACTAGGAAGTGATGATGTGTCACAGGAATGCCTTTCTGTCTATCCTCCTTTCCTGTTTGTCCTCACCTCGTCTCATAGCACCTTGGCAGCCAAGGCTTGATTAACACCATAAAACCCATCGGATCAGGCAACCAACCTGTCAAACACAGTCGGAATTTGCAGTTACATGCATGTGCCTTCAAACATCTGAAAATATTTCTTTTTACCAAACAGACTCCTATGGCACATGGGATGGGCCTTGTCAGGTTGGAGTTGTAGCTGTCTGCTGACTGGAGCTGGGTATGCAACAGCATAGTGCCAGCAGTGCTCACTCCACTCTTAAAGTCCTCAGCACCACATCTGTGCTGGCCACCATGCCAGTGACCCAGTGGACAGCTCTTCCTCTGAGAGGTGATATAACCTTGTATCAGCTGAGAGGCAAGGGCTGGTAAAATGGCCATTGCCCTGGAGCAGGGCAGGTGTGGAAGCTTGGTGCCCAGCAGTACCTTGCCCATGTAGAAAAACATGTGCAGGACCCCCGGTCAGGGCAGTCTACCACATAGGAGCCTGACAGTCTTGGACCTTTGGGCTCAGGTCTCCCCTGTTCTCACTGAAAAGGGTAGCAGTGGCCTCTGCCTGAGGGGTGACACCACATTGAAGTCCTGTGCAGTTTGGGTTCAATCCTCTGCTTTGCTACAAACAGTATGTGTCTCATTTTCCCTTAAATCGACACATGCTTCCTCCTGCCAGTCTGTGGTCAGGGGAGTGGCATTAAGGACTGTAGAGTGCCAAATTGTCAATGACATGACACACCCAACTGCCATGGGCAGAGGCTGGTCCTCAGGTTGAAAAAGACACTGAGAAGTTTCCTCTTTCCAAATGTTTCACACTCCTTTTGGGACATTTCACAATTACCCCCAGGAGGCAGCTAAAAGACAACCAACACCTCATAGACCTATAGGCCACCCATCCTGACAAGCCATCCATGGCCTTGTGGTAACTCTGCTTTCCATTCTTCCAAGAAGAGCAGACAGGGAGGACCAGGCTGTGAGTCAGCAGGGGAGGTGCAGGACCCCCATACTCTTGGCTTCCTCCCTTCTGCAGAGCAGTAACTTGTATTGGCTTTTCCTCTGTTTCCTCCACCCAAGTCTTGCTACTTGGAGTAAGAAAGTGCCTCATGGAGAACTATCTCTACTTCAATCACAATGAGACTCCATGAGAGAAGTGTATGGAGGGTGGGCACAGTCATCCTTTCCTTCCAAAGCTCCAGGTGCTTTTTCAGGGAGCATCCCAAACAGGAAGGCTGTGAAAACCCACAGGATCTGGGCAGGGGGAGGGAGAGGAAAGTGAAACAGAGCCCTTACCACCTACGATGATAATCTGGTCTCCAATAACAACAGCTGGTGCACAGACATTCTTCACTACTCTGGTCTCCATACGAAACCACGTATTCCTGGAGACATGGTAAACCTGATGAAAAAATAAAGATACTCACACAGCTGTTTATATTGCATTTTAACTGACATCTGTAAATACAGAGGAACTTCTGGGTTTTATTTTGCCCTAATAAATACAATCCTCTGGCTCAAACTGCTGGCAATCTGAAAATGTACTCACTTTTTTTCCTAATATGTCCCCTTGGAAAGCATTCTGGTTCCCCCAGCTTGTCTGCTCAGGAGATGCTAGCACAAGCACTAAAGCAGTGCATCTGCCATATGCAAGCTTCTTGGCTGTAAATCTTTGCGTGGCCATTAAATCACTATAACTTGTTCTCCCAAAGGCCAAGCTAGTTCATTTCATTTTCCAGTTATTCTGTGTATTCCTTATTAGCCTTAGCAATTTCCTGGGCAAACAAACCTCAACTTCACCTAACTCTGCTGGCAGCCACCGTGTTTGCCCAGCTGCTATATTTATGCTGGTGGCTGGTATGCACTCAGACTGGCAAAGGGACTTAGAGTGGTATCCCTCCATCGATTTATGTGAGAAAAAGAGCAGTTGCCAGATGATGATCATTCAATCATCTGCATCTGGGTGACACAAACTTTTATGTCATGTTATCCGCTTCTTAATATAGCAAATACAGCCAGGGCATTTCCCCACTAACTGATAAATACACTTCCTTCCCCCTGATAATTAAGTACCGTTATAACCATAAAGCATTGCTCATGTCCTGGTTGCCATCTTAGCCTTAATGAACCTTCTTAGTTAAAGCACCTTGAACAGTGAAAAACAGTCATGCGAAAAAGAAACATTACAATGTTGCTAAAGCATCAAATCAGATAAGAAAATATTTAATGTATTTTTTCCTCCTAATAGAGTGTAACAGCTGAAAGCAGGCGGAGAGCCAGCAACATGTGGCAGGAGCCACATTTTTAACACAACTATTTATACAAAATGACTGTCAGTTTAAGTTCTGGCCCTTTGATGAGTGAGTATCTAATCGCTCTAACGATTGCGAGTGTTTGCGTTTGCTGTGAGCGAGCAGGTGCGCGGCTGAGACCCCAGCTCAGCGCCACGTGGAAAGCACTGATTTTGGTGAGATTGGCTACAGGCATGAAGCCAGGCAGAGGGAGTTGCTGCTGCCTGCCATGGCATCACCTGCAGCAGCCCTGGCCCTAGTGCCCACCAGTGGCACAGCTTACTGACACCCAAAGCAGTGCCTCAGGGCTGCTGCCTGAAAAACATTCAGAAGGCGAAAATGGAAGAGCTGCAATGCTCCTTGAGGCCATGGATCAATTCATCCTGCCTCTTGCTGCAACACAAAATGAAGTTTTTTGAGTGGTTTGATTTCCTCATGGAGGTGATGGATTGCTGAATTAGAAGAAATTGCCTACAACAAGCAGGACTGACCATTACCTGGATAAGCCGAACAGGGTTTTGCATAATATCTTCTCCCCCAAAGAGGTAAACCCTCTGATCTTTGGCAGCAACAGCAGGGTGAAGAACGGCAACAGGCATGTTTGCCATGCTCTCACAGGTGTTGTAGACACTATCATATCTTTCCACAGAATTCAGGATTTCCTGGTTTTCGCCAATTCCACCGAATGATAAAATATAATTTTTATATGCCAGGCTTCTGTGGGAGTAACGTGGAACTAACATGTGCTCAATCAACCTCCACTGATTGAGTTTGAGGGAGTAAATGTAAATATTACAACTGACCAGGCTTTTCTTATTGCTAACAGGCATCCCTCCGAGCACAAAAATATTGCTGTGTAAACTCACTGCAGAGGCTTTGTACAGGCGCATGGGAAGTTTGGCTAGGCTCAGCCATTGGTTTGTCTTGTCATCATATAGCAGGACATCCCTTGTCGTCTGCTGGCTGTCCTTCCTGCCACCAATGATGATGAGGAACTCTTGGTTGGAGTTCCTGCGAGGAACATGCATCATGGGTTTGATGTCAGGCGTGTTAGTGCTGTACAAGGAAAACATGTGTCTCCGGGCTGACTCCAGGATGCTCCTGCAAGTGGGTGAGGACTGAACAAGTGAGTCATTAGCAATGAAATGGAAGAGGAAAGTTGGATGGACATACTGAAGTCGGACCTTCTTGAACAACTCTTGGATGTAGCCTTGTCGTGCCTGGAGGTCATGCCGGATCCAGACCATCAGTGCCTCAAAGACTTGCTCCTCCTCCCCACAGAGTTCATCATCCCCAAGGTAATCAATGAGCTCCATGGGACAGAGGTCCTTCAGGTCCTCCGAAGAGGCCACCACAGGAAAGCATTTCAAAGCCATAGCCTTGGCTTTCTTATTCAGGCTTTGGCAGTTCAAGACTTTTGCCAGTCTGATCATGCTCAGACAGTTGTCAGGAGTCAGCTTGTCTTGGAGGTAGGTAGAGCAGGCCTCAAACAGCTTAGTGTACTGCAGCATGGATGCAGTCTCCAAGAGGCACAAGACATTCTCAGTGGATATAAGAATCTCCCCTGTGTAAACATAAAGGATGATCTGGTCCAAAATATCGGCATCAATGCCCTTCAGAATGACTTTAGGCTGGTGACTCTCCCTGAAGTTGTTACAGAACATTGCCTTGAAGTATGGACTGCTGGAAGCCAGCACATTTCGGTGGCAGGGGATTTCAAAGCCCCCAGAGCACAGGGTAACATCAGTCAGCATCCTGCTCTGCCGCAGAGCATTCAGCTGCCTCAGCAGTTCAGAGGAGAAGTCCTGGTCTTTGAAGAGAAACTCTTCAGTGGATCCCTCTTCCATAACAAAATAGGAGAGAGATGAATTCTGGACTTGGCAGAAAAAAACCCCAAATTCTTAGCAGCTTTTATTGAAATATCCAGCTCCAAGGGAACAAATCGGGACTTTGATGTTGCTGTAAATATCCGTTCACTATTACACATAAAAATGGAACATGGGTTAAGCACAGTGGGAAAATAATAAAGAAGCCAAAAGGTCACTAAGACCCTTCAAAATTTTCATAAAGTTATCAGATAGGTTGCAACTCTGAGGTCAGCACTGCCTGTGTCCTTGGCAAGAAGCAAAAGCACTGAAGTTATCTCACTGATTTTGAATTAAAGCTGGACGGCTGAAGCAATTGGTTTGTCCATTTTAATCATTTTGAATAAATGCACTTAGACATTTATTCACTATTTTAAAGTATTAGCAGTTTAGTAGCTTGTGCTTCTTTCCTCTAGAGTTAGTCACTCTCAAAGAATGCAAATCTGGCAGAGCTGAACTCTGCAGCAGGGTGAACGGAACCCTAGAGACTGGGAATCTGCATTAAAAGTTATTTATTAACTCTGCTTAGCTGTGGTTTTTTTATGTTAATGAGACACACAATGACTAAATTAAGTGCCAGGCAGAACAATATGATGAGTATCTACAGTCATGGCTTAACTGCTCAACCTGCAGTGGAACCGAAGGGTAGAAACGTTTACCTTCTGTTGTCCTTCACTGCATGCACTTACTCTCTGTCGTTTATTCTCTGCTGAGTTTTTCCATAGCTAGAGCCTGGACAAAAACCTATAAACCCGCGGGAGGTTTCTCTCAGTAGGTAGGTGATTCATAGCGGGTGATTTCTGGCCGTGTTTATGCCGCAGCCAGTTTTGCCGCTGCCGGGCGCTGCGCGCAGGAGCGGCGGGCGCGGGGCATTGTGTACATTCCAGCGCTAAGAATAGGTGCACACGGGCTCCGCGCTCTTATCACATGTGACGCCGCCGCTGCCTTTTGCAATGACCTGGCTGGTTCTGAGCATGCCCGAGTGGTGTTTTTCTGGCAAATGTTTACATATAATAAATAGACACGGAGAGGAAAGTTCACTTATAAAAGTCCTGGCTGTCCATTTGGAAACAGCGGCAGGACCCTGTCCTGAAGTGCCTGGGAACTCTAGAAGCCTGTAAACAGTCTGCAATGCCTCGCACTACGCTGTCACCGTCGTTTCATGGAGAAAGGCAGAGAGAGAAGGGCTTCCAGGGACTCCGGTGGGATGGACCGTGTCTCCACCTTATGGAGAGATCTGGGGAGCATCAGCCTGTTGCAGCGTGGTGGGAGATGCTGAGGCACTGGGACCCCTGCATGCAGCACTGCTCCAAGGTGGGCAAGGAAAGCCCAACTACCTTCACCAAGCAGAAAATGAAGCTCACTCTTGGAGCAGTTTATCTTTATGATGCTACTTGGTATTTCATATAGAAAACACCAGGTTGTGGCCTTTTGTCTGAGGACCTCAGCTCTCTGAAACCTCTAACAAAGAACTGCTCAATCAGATGGCTTGAGGAGGCTCAGTGTTACAGGTGGGAGGACTGGAGCAGGTTGCTGCAGTGAGCACAGCGTGCTGGAAACCAGGGTTCCAGAATGGCAGTTCCCAGGGTGGCACAGAGCTCCCCAGGCCACATGCTTTGATGGGGTGGCTGCCTGCTGATGCCTGCAAATGAGCAAGGTGTCCAAGCTCCTTTTGCAGCCAGTGAGGTCTAGTCAACACAACTAAGTCTGCCAAGTAATTCAGGTCACCAGTGTGTGCAACCTGTATTTGGGCAGGTGAACAGTCCTCCAGGCACTGCTGGGTGTCCACAGGTGCTCAGCTGCCTCAATCACATATAGGTGCCCGCATTTAACACTCCCATGGTAGGCATCTATGATGACGGGCCTAAATCCATCCTCAGGGCTGGGACCAGTCAAATGCCTTGTGCCAGTGGAGGATCCTCCAGAACCCCAGCTGGTTCCCTGCCGGGGTCTCCAGCAGGTCCAGTGTGACATGTCCCAGCTCTATGCCAAGTTCCTCGGTGTTTCAAGAGAAATTGAATTGGCTGCCCTTGCCTGGGTAACTGGATTGGGCTCCTCATCTCTGCTGAGATTGCTCCCTTTGTTCTAGGGTGGGGTTGAATCCAAAAATATAGTTTCTAAGCATCACTATGACAGGGAAACACAAGGTTAAAACAAAAATCCTTCTCATATTTTCAAAGCCAAAGCTCACGGGTGAGTCATGTCTGCATTTAGTCACAGCGAGGCAGATGAGCAAAAATCTCTGGGAGCCACAGTGCCCTTATGTCAACTCCCATGCCATGCTGGTGTTTGCAGTCCTCCATACGTTCCTGCCCCTGCATCCACGGTGCAGCAGATCACAGGGATGTGGGCAGCCTATTCCTCTAAAAATGGCAGCTTTGCATCACGGACGTGCTGTACATGGCCTTTCCAAGAGGCTTTTCAGTGCAGCATAACAACGTAGTGAAATGCCTGAAGGCCAAGTCAAAACCCTCAAGGCCCAGCCCCATGTTAAAGACAGGGTGGATTCAGGCTGGCATAGCTTTTTGGAGGCTGCCCACACATCTCTGTGTGTGTACACACAGGTATGAGGCGAGGTGAGGGAGGGGAAGAGCAGGAGCCACTGGACTTGGCTCTTGCAGATGAGTCACTCTGAGGGTAAACATGGCAATCTACAGCCTCTTCCCTCTTCTCAAGTAAAGAAATGGCCCAGAGAATGATGTTGGCGTGCTGGGGAAAACGTACCCTGCCTCCCTACTCCCTGCCGCCACTGCCTCACCAGCTGGACATGATCTTGCTATAAATATTTAGAATGGCATTAAAAACCCAAAGGAGAATTTCTCTCTCTCCTTGTCCAGGGAACATTAGCTACCCAAACAAAACGCCCTCTCACTTTCTTTCTTGCTCTGTATGTATATGCTCTTATTGCAGTCCATTCTGATGATTGATTTAGCTTTGTATCTCTCTTCTGGCTGTAACTCTTTGTTGCCCGTTTAGTTCTGCCTCTTCCTGGCAGCAGCTGTAGATTATTCTTTAAACCCTTAAAGAAACAAATGCTGCTATCTGACTTCACTAATGACACTGCTTTATGGGGTTGGGGAAGGCTAGGTGGGATGTTCTTGTGCTTCAGATACTGATAAATGTGGCATTTATTTAGAAGATCCCAGGCCTGACGGCTTTGCGCAGTTACACAAATTCCTGCTAGCCCAGAGTACCGAGTGTGCTGTTTAAATAGCTTATTGCTCTGAAGGGGTGGGGAGGGTGGTGTTGCTCCCTTCTGAATCCCCACACAGGTCCCTGCCAATTTGGGGCCAGGGCTTCTGAGCAATGAAGCTCCTGCTGCCTGCTTTACAACTCTCTTCATATTTTTCCCAGAGATTATGGCTTCAGACACATCTACAACTAAGTGGGCACATCAGCACTGCTTAGTTAGGATTTTCTTTATAAATAGACCAGAAATCACTTTTCATGCCAAAGACAGTACGTCCTGTATGGCCCCGACTGCAGGGGGCGGGGGGAGAGGGGGCATGAGCCTTGCTGAGAGAGTAGAGCTGTTTCTGCTGTGGGACAGTCTAAATTGTCAGATAAAATCTGTTTCTAAATGAGTTCTTGAGGCAGGTTTTCTATGGAGGTATGCTATTGACTGAACCAGACCTGAGTGGTCTTTTTTTTGGGAAGACAAAATACTGTATTACCATGGGAGTGAGATCTTGCACAGATAAGGGTCTTGTCTGAATGCCACGTACAAATGAGAAAGTGGGCTCATTCACAGGGTATGTGACCCAGCAGCACTGTGGGATGTGATGCTGCAGGTGCCCCACAGCCCTTGATGGGCTGGAGCCATTGGGGGCTGTTAAAAACTGTGACCCTCTACAATTGCTGCTGTACAAACTCCATCTGTGGCCAATTTCTAGAAAATAAAATCATCTACCAAAGAATGAACATGTTGTTGCAATGCTATATACTCACTCTCCTCCTTCTGCTCTTTCTCCTTAACTGTTTGGGATTGTTCAGTTTTTGAATTATGGTGATTGAACTTTTGATCTGACCCAGAGCAGCTCTTCTTATGTTTTAATGCAATGGGATGATGAAATGTCTATTATCATGCACTAAGCAATGGAGCGGAAAAAAACTGTAATCTGACCAGCCAGCAGGCAGGTGCACAGAGATTGGTGATGTCAGACAACTTCTAAAACTCATACACTGATCCTATTACAATTCAGGTGAAAATGAACAAATATGGATAAAGAAAAAGGACTGTTCAAGGCAGAGACTTCACTGAGATTATTCAGTGTTATGTGTGCTGTCTCAATGACTACCAGCCCCCACAGTAATCAAGAGACAGATCATCCCTTTATCCAAATTTTCAGTCTAAGTTGATAGGGGACAAGAAAAAACATCCCTTATTATGGTCTTAATAAAACTGAGAGAGGGAACAAAACCCAGGATTAACATTCCTCACTGTATAAAGAGACAGTTACAGGGATCATAATTAATCAGATACCATGGAGAGGATGGGAAGATGCCCCAAGCACCAGTGGTAGCTGGTTGGGGTGACAGCCCAGCCCAGGCTGGGAGAATATTAGGTTGCTCAGGGACTTGTCCAGTTGAACTTTTGAAATCTTGAAGGATGCAGATTTCACAACCTCTCTGGACAATCTGCTTCCATATGTCTGATAGGAATTTCCTTTGTTGCAATTTGTGAATGCTGTCTCTTGCCCACAGAAAAGTCTTTCTGCTGCTGCTAGTTGTCAGCTATCTGATCTTCTTCCTATTCTTTTAAGTCCAGATATCCTTATGATCCTTCTCTCTCTTTCCTCTGTAACTGTTATGTTATTAATTTTTTATTAAGCTGCTCAGCAAACATGATGTCCCTGAGTGCTATTGCCACAGCTGCCATTCACATTGGTATGATACTTATCTGGATTTGGTTCTGATTTTGTAGGCAAGGGTAACAGGCTACATCTGTAGACACCTGGTCTTGAACCCCTGATCTAAACTTATAGAGGCATGGGGACAAATTTTACAGCATCGGAGTCACAGAGCATCTTCCCCAGAGTCACTGTTTGCATTGTGTACAGATAGAGAGATACAGCATGTAATTCAATAATGACTTGGGCCCAGTATATGTGGGTGTGAAGATGTGTGGGCTCCTGGCTTGGTTTCAGGCCAACCTCTAATTAAAGAGTGAAAGATTAAGATGAAAGCAATTCTTTAGTCAGAATGACCTACTAGCGTTAATTAAAACAGTCTTCAGGCAAAAATAAATTTGGCTGCCAAATTTATGTGCTTCACATTAAATAAGGATGTAGCTGGTTTAAGGAGTGCTGAGCTTCTAGAGGTTTCACGGAAACCACTTATACAGCTTTGGGCACTCTTGTTGGAATATTTTAAAACAAATCCTTTGCCTAAACCAGCCACTTCATGTGTATTTCAGACAGCTGCTGGCTTTTTCTTCAAACTACATCATTTGAGAATGGGTACCTGACAGCTTATCTTGGTCTGAGCATACAGTGTGCTGGGGGATAAAATATCACCCTATCACTGAACACCAAAGTAGATTCTTCATCTATCCTTCCTGTAGTCTCTGGTTACACGAGACCCATGGCAACAGCAACAAGAAGATACTTAGATCCTACATTGCTCTGTTCTTGCTGGGTCTGAACATTAAAATATCTATGATAAAGGCATTCAGGCATTGAGGATCTCTCCCTGATATTTTTAGGTGGCTAGAAATGTTGCCAAAGAAGTATCAGGCCTTTAAAATGTCAGAACATCTATTACACCTGTGTGAGACACCAATCATTGTTCTTAAAAGCCACACATCTTTCCCATCTCCCATTTATCTTGCCCCATCTTATAACTAGATGGCCAGGTGCTGCTGCTGTGACATTGATCCAAGAGGGGAAACACAGGTCCAGTTCTTCAGAAATACTGTTTTCAATGGGAATTTGATGTCATCAGTCATCACACCTCAGAGGGCCTGAAAGACCCTTCATCATGCAGAGTGGTGGTGCACTCAAAAGGGGGAAGGGGCCAGTCAAAGAGAAACACTCCTGAACCCATCTCCTTGACATAAATTCTTCACTCTCCTCTTCTTACTTGTCAGGTTCTGTTATATTATTTTTCATCTACATCTTCTCTCATATGATTATAAGATCTTAATGTAATTCCGGGAGGAAGTGACCTCCAGTGGTCTCTAATTCAAGCTCGTGCTCAAAGCATGGTGAGCCATGAGATCAGACGAGGTTGCTCAGAGTTTCATTCAGTCAGGTCTTGGAAACATCCCAGGATGAACACCATGCAGCTGTCCTGAGGTGCATGTCTTCCTCTGTGGGAACAGCATTTCCCTGCCTGACAGATCTACCTCACAGAAGACCCACCTCTTCCCCTGCTATGCTCCTGCACCATATCCCAGGAAGTGGTGCTGGTGGGGACTGCAAGTCCTTGTCTCCTACATGGGGTAACTTAGGAGGTGACTGTGCTGAGAGGGAAACTCACAGATAGGGAAATCACTCTGGCCTTCCCTGTTGACAGCAGGATTTAATCAGGGCCTGACTTAAATCATTAATTCACAGCCCTCAGGTTGTTTAAAGAGCTGTGATAATGAGCTGAGAAGAAATTACTATCCATTTTGTCTTGGCAGGACTGTAACGGCATGACATGACATTCATTGAATTGAGGAAAAAACAGGGATGATCTTCAGAATGAGAGAAAGACAGAAAATCTACCCAGAAGAAACAATGCCAGAAGATTCCTCCACATATGCAAACACAAAGAGGTCAATTTAGATCTAGTTTTTTCAACATGTCTTTATTGCTTAAGGGCATTTGGCAAGATAGCCATAACATAAACCTCATGTCCAACATTACTTGGCAACATATTTCCCAGCTGGAAAGAAAATAAATTGGATGTTTTTCTTTGTGCTAATGCCACATTTTTTGGATGCTTTTTTGCAAACTAATCAAGAGATGGCTGCTCAGCATGTCTCTTCATTCTTGATGGGCTTTTAGTGCAAAATTGCCAGCAGCAACTTTCTGAAGCCGCCAGAGGTGTCAGATCGGACTGCTTCAGCTAATGGCTTCTTGTACATTTGCTGGAACTTCTCCTTTATTGCTGGCAGGTCGCTCTAAGGAGACACCAAGAGCCTCTTTAGAAGAGTGGTGAATGTTCTGAGTAATATGCCCTGCTCCTACCAGCGCCCCTGGGGTCTGATTCAATGCCCACCACACCCAGTGGGAGTAGGAGAGGAGAACGCAGGAGGTCTAAAAATCTTGGAGGACTTTCAGCTTAACATTCGGATTTGAGGTAAGCCCATGTCAGATGGTGGTGAGGGGATGCTAACTGTGAAGAGGACCTGCATGGAAAGCTATGTCAGGTGGCTGGAAGAATTTCTGCCCAGTGGTGCTGTGCCAGCACAGCCTTGGTACTCGAAAAACTCACACAGGTCGCTGTGAACTCCTGAGGTCATCCCATGGTGGCAAACAGTCACCTAGGTTCACTTCCTAGGAGTATGGCTAAAAGTGTTTTGTTCCACCCATAGGAGTAATTTTCTGGTTACTAGGCAGGGGGAGAAATAAACTCCTTGTCTTGAGTTTTCTTGTGAAAAGGCACCTAAAGCACAGGTCGGATCCTTATCACTGTGGGTTTTAAATGTTATAATGACTGGACTGTGTCTTAATAGAGAGAATACCCTGGAGCTTAATTTTTCACACTGTGGATCACTGAGAAATATGCTTTCCTCATCCCTGTGAAAAGCTCCTCCTCTGTGTCAATTGAAACAGCCCTGGGGTTACAACCTACACAGCTTAGAAGGAAGATTTAAAGGCTTAAATATCTCAAATGTCTTGTGAAATTTTGTGCTCCTTAAAATGACAATGAACTCCTTTGGCTTTTTATTTTTCTTCTCTCCTCCCCATCTGTTTTTTCCAGCTGGAATCAGAGAAAATTGGCAACATATGTTTATAAGCAATTCTCAAATTGGGAACTGCTGTTTTATCATTAATTAACTAGGAATTACTTTTACACATCCTACTGGGGCCAGACCTTCCCATGGGTTGGTTTTAACCAGGTACAGTTGATTCCACTTGAAATTGCCTGCATGCTCCCTGGTTTAGTTCCTTTGAAAACAGAAATAGATGCAATATCAAAATTAGAGTTGCCTGGGTACAGAAGCGGAATGTGACCACTGATGTCACCGGGCTGAAAAGGGTTTGCTGAGCACATGATCTATCAGGACTCACTCCATACCCTCTCCATTTGTATTTCTCCCAGAGCTGATGTGAGGCATCAGAGGACACAGGGTACCCTACCTCAGCCCTGGTCACAAGGATGCGAATCAAGGTCTCTTCATCAGTCCCAGCTCCTTTCATGGACTTGTGCAGAAGTGTGGCGAAGTAACCTGGGCAGTCTTTGGCACAGCTGACTAAAGAAAACAGTAAGAGGCCTAATTAACACTTGTATGCTTACAGTTTGTGATACAACTTCAAGTAGAATTAAATAAGAAACAAAGAAAAGGCAACTCCAGTGTATATGCTTAGACATATGAGATGGCAGGGCTTTTATTCCGAGACTGATCTGCTGTCAGTATGCAAGGAGAAATCATGGAGTCTGAATGGGGATGTACATTTTTCCACAAGGAAAGTGTGTTACACAGTGAGATTACCAGCACTGAGTACTCTGCCATTCCACAGTGAAAATGACATGAATAAGAATGAGCATTTGCCCCTGTGGGGTTCCTCTTGCCCATCTATTCTTGGGGTAGCTGCTCACTCTGCAGATCACGGGAGGAAGATCTGGGAGAGCCTAGATCCAGATGGATAACAGCAATACCAGTAAGATAACCAGAGACAGGGCACAGGCTTAAATACCAGTCAAAGTCAACCCTAGTGCTAAACTGCTGTCAAGAACCCTGTACATTTTTGTGGTGGCTGGCTAGCACACTTCTCGTGATGCCCAAGCATCTGCTGGAAGTTATCACCAGTCATGGTCCCAGAGCCATCTTGGAGGTGGCCACCCTGTGTTAGAGGGCAAATAATGTAGCTGTGTGGAAAGGAGCTGCGTCTGGCAAGTTTCATTTTTAAAACCAAGGAGTCCTAATCACTACTGAAAACCATCTCTTTTTTTCCTGGCAGATATGTCAGCTCAGTTTAGGGGTATCTTGATGGCTGTTGCCAGGCTGTACACAGACCCCCAACAACCAATGTCAGGCGATGGCAAGAACTACAAAAGAAAGGTCTTGAAACAATTGCTTTTTACCTAGAGTCAGATAAGCCTTCTCCAGATCTCCAGATGTTTCACTTTTAATGGATTCTTCTATGTCCTTCCCACACACCTATGGGAACAAAAAGGAGCCATAAGAGCTTCTGTCTGTACATGTCTTCCCACTGTCCAAACCAGCATCAGATTCGGGATCCAATGGCAAAAGGTCAATCCAGATCCTTTAGAGCCTTTCCAGTGGAGTAATTCGAGGGCAAATGAAGTTCTCCTCTGGTGTAAGTGCTCACAGATCCACTGGCACCAAGAGAAGGTCTATGCAGCCTGGTAAGGCACAGTGGTTAAGAGATGGATAACCTACATCATGCAGTCCCAGGTATCTGACAGCTTTAGGACAAAGAAGCTGCAGCTTCTTCTTGAGTGACCCGTGGTTGGGAGAAACTATTCGAGCTTTCTCTATCCCCTCTATCAAAGGCTCTGGATGGCTCCCACACAAATAAGATAATTTTTGGAACTTTACCAACTCTGTGAAGTTCTGTTACTTATTGTCTTTGGCTTCCCAGGCAAAGTTTACAAGCACTGCAGTTGTCCCAAAGTTTTTGTATTATTCTGTAGGGAAGGGGAGAAGCAGACTGTCTCTTCAAAACAGAATTTATCCTGACTTTTGCGAACTTCAGGAATCTCAAAGGCTTTTACTTTGCTCTGCTTTGCCTATCAGGATGTCCCTGCATGATTCAAGACTCTGACTTTTAGGTCAGAGCTCGGAGACTGTGGGTACAAGGCAGCAAGGGCACCATGTGAGGCCTTAGGGCTTAAGTTCTGCAAACCACCAACCTGGTTTAGATCTTGCCCTATTGATACACATTATAAAGTCACCCCAAGACACCTATATATCTCTCCAGCTGAAGAGAGGGGCATATTTGCAAGATTTGGGCTCTAATCTTGGCCTACTTCTACTTTGAGTGCAGCCAGGCAGGATGTGGTAGATTGGTTTGGGCAACCTGATCTGCTTGGCTTTAGGAATCAAAAAGCCAAGGTAGCTTGGCTGTTGGAGCATTTAACTGAACCCCCAGGGTTTGGGCCACTGCAAGGAAGAGAGTATCGGTTTGTGACTGGGTTTGTTCTCCTGCCAGCAACAACCCAAAACTTGGATTAAGCTGCAAGCATTTTTCTAACTATTGGTTCCTTATTATGCTGACACTGAAATATGGCTTTGACTGGAGCTCTTTTCATCTTCAGTGCCTAAGGCTACAGTTTTCTGATGAACTCAAGAGCTCAGGACTGTGAGCCAGAGGCTGGAGGGGAACCCTTTCCTGGGAATAAATGTCACTCCTGAGCTTCCACCTTGCTGCCAGGAGAAGGACCTTGGATCTCCCACTGCTTTCACTTTCTGAGGTAATTTCCAAGCAAGATATATCCATATCACGTCAGGTTAAGGTCCAGGCATGAGTAAAATGTTCCTGCTGGGTGACACAGGGAGAAGTACTAAACAGCCGGGATCTTGCTGCCTACTTTGCCTTATGTTTGGAGACAGGGGAAAGCACAGCAAAGCACCTGCACAGGCCATCTGCCCAGTGTGGGCAGAGAGGAAAAGGCTGGAAATAAGCTTCTCCTCAGCCAATATGAGTGTGTGAAGTGGGGGGAATAGGAGGAGACAGTTTGCCAGGCTCTGTTTAGGAGAAGGAGGGGAAAAGACCAGAAAAGCAAATCCTTCCTTCAGGGCAGGTGTTTGTGAACCTGTCCCTTTGCTGCAGGAGGAGGGGTGCCTACTGCTGTGCAGCTGTGGGAAGGAACAGACATTGTGACATTTATTTGGCTGAATATTGTGTAGGTTATGAAGGGGAATGGGTCCTTCACTGGCAGAGATACAGCTCCTCCTGTAAAATGCCTATCCTGTAAGCCTGGTATGTTTTCCAAGATTCTTAAAGCATTCAAGAAGTTATAAAATGGCAGATAAAGGATTGTCCACTACACAGAATCATTTAGGGTGGAAAAGGCTCTTCAGATCATTACATGTCATTGTAGGGTCTGCACCTATATGTCAGGGCCTATGCAATGCACATTGCAGAAGATAATAACTCACCTTTTCATAGGCTTGAAAAGTAGCTCTCAGCTGGCTATAGCTTCTCTTTGCTAGGACCACATTGAAAGCCAGCTCCTCTGTTCCCCAGCGGCCTTCTCCTGCCTTCAAAATCACATGTTATTCCTTGGAAACACTTGTTTATACACAGTAGAGACATGAAGTCAGCCAGAGCCCGTGATTCACCAAGCTCCAGCCCATGTCCCCCTTGGCTGGAGTTTAGTCCCCCCGAGGCAGCCCTTGCTGTGCAGCACGGGGAAAAAGGGATTTTTACACAACCGCACTTACTTTGTACAGATCTGAGGCATCTTGCTCTGCAAGCTCTGCATTGACCTGTTGCGTCTCGTCTCGGGTTGCCTGCAGAAAAGGAGATGACGGTAAAAAACACCAGACCCAGTGCTGGTCACATTTCAGCGCGCGGCCCGGGCAGATATTTTGGTTGGAGTTGTGCTGCCATCTGCTGAGAGGAGCCCGGTGATGGGCACGGTGGGACCCGGGCTCACCGCAGCCCCTGGGTTCGCTGCCTTCAGACGGGAACCCTCTCTGTAGGGTTTATCCCCCAGCCTTACGTGCTGTGCGCTGGGGCCCTAACGAGATTGCAACGCTGATGCCTCTGGAGCAGGAAGGTTCCCAGTACCTGCACTGAAGCGCTGATGGTTTTCACGGTGCTGGATATGCCCTGCGAAATGTTTTCCTGACTAATCTACATACTCTGAGCTTTCACCAACACTGTCATCCCTGGGAGAAACTATGAAGGACTGATCTATGAAAAAAAGAAAAAAAAGTATTTGTCACTCCTGAAAATATACAGGAGGTTGAAGAGAGCTGTATCAATGCTTCCCAGAATGAGAATCTTAACTGTGATGCATTTAGCGATGTGACTGTTAACGTCTTTCAAGCTTCTTGTATCTATTCAGTCTTTTCATTTCCCAGGGCTGTCAGATCAGACTGGCCACCACATTGCATTTCTAGTTGGGCTCCTATTTTTCTTAGTTAAAATGTATCTTTATGAAGATATTGATTTTCTGCTTTATTTCATGAAAGGGGTTTAAAATAGAGTCTGTTCTGATGGAAAACACACTTTTTTTGATGAATGAAAAACTAACATAACAGCAATCTCTTTCGTAGTTGTTCTGTATCTATCTGAATTCTAAAATGCTTAGCTGAGATGGAAATAAGATTTCATGGTTTGGGGCAAAATTCAGAATAATGGGGCCATGACCTCGAATGAGTATTCTAGCCTTTACCACGGTATAAATAACAGTGAAACAATCCTGTTATTTTCAAAGTATCAATATTTATAAAATTATTTGTGGCTTCATAAACTAAAATTGTACATATTAAAACGCCATAGACATGAAAGGCGTTTATACTGAAGAATGCCTTTTGTTTACTGTAATTACCTCATTATTATTTTACATATCATAACTGCATTATTATAAATACCAGCCAATACTTATTATGATTACTCAGGGAAAAAAGGAAATATCTCTGTCAGGCAGCTGCATAAGAGGAAAATCCCCAGCCTTACCTCTAGCACCATGACTAATATCTTCCGTAGGGAGCCACTGGTGTCACTTTTAACATCAGATTCTAGATCCCTATCAAACACTGGGAAGAAAAAAAATCTGTGAGAGTTCAACCAATGAGAAAGGATTTAAGTGAAGGTGTTTGAAAGACAAAACTACTTACGACGTTTGTAGGCCTCCTTTATGTTTACAATTTCCTAGGAAAACAAAAAAAAATAAAGTAATAATCAATAAATAAATAAAATAAAATCTTATTAATTATTAAATAAATGAGTAGACAAAACACCAACAAGTCAGCATCATGCCTGTCCTGTATAAGGTGTAGCAACCAGGGGGTGGGAGAAGCCATGAATTCCCAGTCCCTCATTGAGGACAGCACTTTGAGGGGTGCCTGACTCGTGCAGGTGTCCTTCTGGTTTTCCCTGCATTTAGGCAAGAGCTAATGCTTTTTTCACTAGGGTTGTCTTCCTGTACATCTGAACCATCAGAGCCGTGCCAAAGCTGCCTTTAACGTGTATCCAGGGATTTTTCTCACCAGTGTTGCCTCCATGCTATCCAAGGCAGATAGGACTAGGATAAAGGAAGGAATGTGAATTACATTGGTCTTAAACCCTTTTAGAGTTTCAGCTCTAGTATGGCAATTGTATTGCTGCAAACGCTGGCAAGAGGCACTTCAGCCATGGAAACTGGTCTGATCCCTCCTCCTCCTCCCAGGGATGCTCTTGGTGAGCTCTTTGCCCTGCTGCCTAAGGAAGGTCACACGTGGTGTCCCAACCTCATTGTTTCGTGTGCAGAGAATCTCAATCAGCAGCGACTCATCTGTCCCAGCCCCCTTCATTGCCTTCTGAAGCTCTCGGGCCTCATACTCGCAGGGCAGGTCCAGCAAAGCCAGCACAGCCTTTTCAAAATTCCCGCTCAGGTCTCCCTTCAGGTCCTCTTCCATCTCCTGTGGGGACAGTCATGAGGGTTAGTGCAAAAGCTGAGGTGAGATTAGAGGATTTCTTAATTTGTTTCAGGAAATCTAATGAGTTAAAAGCTCCTTCTGTACCAAAAAGTGACAAAACATTTTTAAAAAGGCCTTAAAATATGCAGACTTTTTTTTCAAAATAAGTTCCCTAAAAATTTTGGTTTAGATTGACTGAAATGATTGTCCCATCTTCAAATACCAGCCAGTATCAGTCCAGTTATGACTCTTACATGAGTAAACAAATGCAAACCAGTGTTTTGAAAAGCTTAACAGGAGTTTACTCTGAAACAAAATACAGAAGCTTCCTGCTTCAAAAGAGCTGCCACACAGGACATCAAACTAAGAACCTTCTGTGTTAGTTTTGGTTGAAACAGACTTACTGGAAAAAGCAGCAGATTTCTGCAAGGTGCGTTTCTGCCAAGCAAACAGCATTTTTTTTTACACACACACACACACACACACACACACACACACACACACACACACACACAGAGAAGAAAAAATCAACCTTCTTTGATGTGATCTACTTAATTAAAAATTCACTAAGACCCTGGAGAAGAGCTGGCTAGTGCATGCTAGCTAACCTTGAGGATGCCTGCTGAGGATGTATTTGAAGTCCTATCTGCAGTCAACATTTCCTGCAGCATGGGACGCACTTGACAGGTTCAGAACACTGAATGAGAAGTCCAGCTCTAAGTCTATTGTGCTCAAGTTCCTCCTCCCACAACCGCATGTGAACACTCAACTGTTCAGGTCAGAGGCTGCCATCAGTGTTGGAGCAGTTTCAACACACACACCATGAATGCTGCAAGTTCCTGGAGCAGCAGGAGTGTGAGATGGTACCACTTGTGCCTCCTTCCCGAGAGATTCAGGCTGCCCAGGAAAGCAAGAAGGGTTGCTATGAGCTGATGTCACCATGATGTTTCATGGCATTTGATAATTTCTAATGCCTATTTTTATTAACCCTCATTATAGAACAAAATCTACAGTATTTATGTAACCAAAATCTAGATCATGCTTGCTGTAAAAATTTTACATACAGAAGGCTTTCATTCATCTTCAGTGCTGACTTTCTTATTGACACTGATTAATGAGCAAGCACACAATTTAATAATAAGGTCTGCAGGATTCAGCTGTTTACTGAAATAATATTTTTCTTACACACAAAATCATTACGGCAGTTTATGCCTCCTCCTGCATAAATCAAGTGCCCAATGAAACTTCTTAGTTTTGCAACATGTTCTGCTTCATCACTGGGAGAAATCAATATTACTTCTATTAAACTCAATAAAAATATAGTTGTGCAAGATCAAATAGTTTGTCTGAATTTGTATCTGGTCTAAGTGGGACTCTGACTTAAAATTTTCCTTTTACATTAACTTATTTTTCTGAATGTGCTGAAGATGAACCCAAGCTCAAATACTTTCTATTTCAGTTATGAATTATTTTCTAGCTCTCCCAGCTTTGATTAAAGTGCTCTGATCTGGTTAAGGCTGACTTCAAGAAGACTCAGAGGCCTAAAGTTAGAAATATAATCAGTATTTTAGGAGATAAAATAAATTGCTGAATCAGAAAGTAACTGCTGTCCCCCTTAAATCCACTATGCCCTTGATATTTTCAAAAGCAGAGGCCTGTAGGCTGTATTTTCAGAGGCAATGGTTTGAAACAGAGAGGCCCCTTATTTCAAAATACCTTGCTATACAGAGCCTTGTACTTCTGTTTTATTTGTTGTCTCTGCTCCGATGTTCTATTTGATAAGACTTCGATAATTTTCTTTTCATTGGTTCCTGAAAAAGAAGTTGTGCATAGGGATTATATAATCAGGAATCTAATGCAGATGAAAGAAAATGTGACCTCTAAAGAGAAAATAAATCCTGTACATATATCCCCAGTGGTTCCACCTTTAGGATTTGTAGCATCTAAGATTCTTTTGAGGATAATTTTAACTGTAGTCAACTACAATGTTCAGACCATAAAAGTTCACCATCTCATGCTGTTCATATCAGGGAAGTTGAGTCTTCTGTTTGAGAAGATCAGACACTGCTCCTAAAATCAGGGTTATGCCAGTGCCGATAGGCTGACATACACGTTTTTGGTGACAGTGCTTGTTTGAGTAGTCCCAAGGGATCAGCCCCCAGATCCAGTTTATTACGTGTGTGAATGCTGTGCTGGCACAACAGAATGAGGGCAGTGGGGCAAGAGGCTGGAGCAGGCTAGGATGTGTTTGAATCAGCTTCATTAACCCAATGCCTGGATGTACAGCCTGTAAAAAAATGGTTTTAATTTTGCTAAATGGAGTCAGGAAGAGGAGCTGGAACCAGCCTGGATGGTTTCAGTCTCTGCCGATGCTGTTTTGCTTGGCAAAAATCAGAGTGAAGTGGGAGCGTGGGATGCCCAGGGAGGTGCAGCTGCTGTGCTGCCCATCACAGAGGGGAGCTGGACATGCAGCCCCCCTCCAGGGGAAAAGCCCTCAGTCAGCTTTGAGCTCTAACTTATGCAATGGATTGAAGAGGCTTACTAAAGGCAATGACCTTGCTCTTGTACTTTTCTTCCCCTCAGTCATATAAACAGATGTTTGCATGAAACAGGGCTGCTGGAAGGCATTTGTTATGGCTAAAAAGAGACAGGACCACAGTGATGTTACCTGGATGGACAAAAGACACAAAAGGGCAGCTATTGCATTAACATAGGTGTCCTGGTGCACTTCCATCTCAGGGCCAGCAGCTTGACTCAGGCATTATTTCTTCAAGACAAGTATTGAAATTGAGAATGTGAGCCAGGACAGACATATGACCCAGCATGTGATGGGCACTGCCCAAATTCCCATAGCATATCAGGGGTTTAGATGGTAGACCAAAGGCATCACGACATATGCCAGGCCTGCTGATGCCTGCACATCTTGCTGGTGGTCACTGCTTCATGCTCTCCATGTGCTCTGCCACCTGATGCATTTGTGTTGCCATCCCTGGGATTTGTGCTGTGCCTCATCTCATGCTTTTAGGAGCAGGAACAAACAAGGCTTTCTGAGTAGCAACCAGCACAAAGGATAAAGATACAAATTATATTGGCATTCAGCAACAGCTGATGTGTTTTCATTCCTCATATCACTATCAGGTACATGCAGGACAACTTTAGGGCATTTTGTCCAGTTCTTCCTGCTTAGATCAGAGGCAGAAGGCATGGTCCAAGTTTGGAAGAAATTATACTCCTATTTGATAATGTTGGGCTAAACTTTCAGTAGGAGAGTCCTCTGGGGAACTGTTTTGAGAGGGCTCAGTTGATAGGACAGGAACAGTTCCTAAAATTCAACGCTTAACTAGCTGACTCTGAATGTCATTACCATACCAGGAAGAAATCCTTAAATACATATTAACTGTGCAAATACCCAGAGTGAATTAATAACTTATTGATCTTGTGTGCTGCCTGGATGTTCTTCCTCTACGGAACATTGTCACCTCCATGGACCTTAGGATTCCATGAAACACTATGCATTCCTCACTCACATCAGTGCAGTCAGGTATCTTACTTCAAACTACCTCAGAAGACGGGGAGGGATGGTATTTTCAGTTAAAAATCACTAATGAAGGTTGAAATCACTGTGAATTCCTTTCAGCTGGTGGAGCTGCAGGGGGATCTGGTGAAATATGGAGGTGATAATGTTCTTTTGTGGTCCCTGGAGGCCTGACAAAGGATATACAACCCTGACCTTAATCTGACCTGACTAGCTGGACCCCGTGACTGTCAAATTAGTCTTGGCAGCTTGATGTTCCTATCATAGGGAACAAATATCATATTTACCCTAATCATGTGGAGCCATGCAGTTAACAAACTAGATCTTACCAGTCTTTGAGGAACAAGCTGGCTTCCCTTCCCATTTATCTTCATGGGTGTGAATGTTCTTTGAGTCAGTACATGACAGAAAGCATAAAGATTACCTAAAACTGGAACAGCTGGTTGGCCTAAGTTCATGTATATGCTCTTTATAATACTGATCTGCCCTTTGTACAAAATCCAAAAATCTACAAAATCTTTCTTACCTGCTCCTTTGCAGGCACTGTGTATTTTCTTGGCATCTCGCTCTGGATCAAAGCTGTGATGGTGTTGTTTGTGGGTTGACTGGGAAGACAGAGGCACAACAGACACACAGGAAACAATTTTGCATTAGAATGACAGCAGTTTGGGCCAGGTTCTTGCTTGATCTTTGTTCCCACCATCTAAACCTTGAAGTTCACGCTGGGCTTTGCTGAAATACGGTATCTAACCCTAGGGCTCCTGGAATGGATCCACAAAGAGCTGTCACCACATAAAAAACACAGTGGTCTATATAACTTTGTCACCATATTTATATATGTATATGTCACCGTACATAACATGTCACCACATGACACACATGACCTTATAACATGACATATAACTTTGTTCTGCCAGTTCTGGCTTACTCAAATAATTTAAGGGTAATAACTTCATACTAGGCATCTTCATGCCAGATCAAATATTTTTGGTTTGTACCACTTTAACAACAGGCCAATACAAACACCTTATCAGAAGCAGGACCTATCTCTGCAGTACAGTTGTAAGTACTGGGAGCTTAAAATCACAATCATCTGAATGAAAACTTGTCCTGAAAACCTTTCTTGTATTGATGCATTCATGCAAACAAGACAATTGGAGATATATAATGTGATAAATCTGGGGGCTTTTGTTGTTGCTGGGGAGGTTTTTCGTTTATTTTTTTAATTTGGAAAAATAATACATGTGGCTACCTTGAGCTAAATTTACAGGGACAGGATAATAACTCAAAGTCCACAGCCACAGCATCAGTTTACAGCCTGACATATCAATGTAAACAGAAAACCATGTCTGCTCCTACTCCGACAAGCTGCGAGTCACAGGGGCTGAAATTCTGGTACACCCTTCATTCTGCTGTTTCTCAGAAAAGGGTAGAATTGTTTGAGACCCCAATGACAGCAACAATTTCAGCTCCCCTTATATGATTAATCAGATATTTTAAATGCCCAAACTCCAAAACAGTAGTAGAAAATAGATCCTGGGCTCCAAAGTAAAGTAGCACAAGTCAGTATGCACATCATGGACTCAGGCGTCCAAGTGGGCACGGGCAGTGCTTTGGCATTTCCATTCAAATACCAACATGTGGATTGGGCTGCTTGCTTTGCAGGGCTGCCAGGCACTGGCACCACCACTGTTAATTAAGAGTTATGATACTGCAGGGCATGGCAGTCTGCTTAAGCCCTTCTGAAAGTGCCACCAGTCTGCTGAGGAGCTCAAGAAGCTAAATGGCTGATTAACCTCCTTGTCTCTGGGGACTGCACAGGGCAGAGATCATTCCTGATAGACATTAGGCACAACATCATTCTGCTTGTGGAATAAAGAGAATTTAGCCGTGTGGCTGTGGGCTGTGCTCTGCCATGTACCCATCTGTCCAGAGAACATGTTTTATTTACAAGTATAGTTACAACCTGAAAGTCTGTTTGTTGGTATGCTCCAAAAGTTTCATGCTGTCATCTACTAGTTCTGGTGAAAGAGCTGCAACTCTGACTAAAGGGGGTGTCTGTCAAAAGGCAAAGGGTCAGTTCTCAAGGAGGAAAACCCAAATCCAGTCCCCACACTGCTCTACCAATGTACCTCTGTGATTGACTGAAGCCAGTTAGGTACCTGGATTTTTCAATGCAGTTAGCAGCTAGAATACAACCTACTGCTAATGGTAGCTGAAACTGAAAGTTATGTTTACGACTATAACAATTAGTAAGGTACTGTAACAATGCAATAATTTCTCTTCATCTCCACAGCACAAGGTAACACTTTGATTGCCATCATTATGACAAATGTTGCTTTTAAAGATGTATCCTACTGTATGCTCACACACAAGTGAGAGCTTTTCAAACAAGGTGGAAATAGTTGCATAAAAGTAACTAATGTTTTCTAGTGACACATTTTATTTAACGGTCTTCAAATTTCCCAGGAGTTTGGGTCAAAATGGAAAGGGAAAAACAAAGTTAGAAAGCAGATGCACTGATAACTATTCAAAATGAATTCCATTCACAGTTTTCTATTATGGCAGAGTGTAGTGCTTCTCTTAGATGGCATCGTGTACAAAGGAAAGGTACTGACGGGCTGAGAGAGCTGGGGTTGTTCAGCATGGAGAAGAGAAGGCTCCAGGGAAATACCATTATTTTGGCTCTGTACTGTTGGTATGCTTATGGTTGATCTTGCTGTCTGTGTTAGGCAGCCAGTACTGAAGTTATTCTAGAGTTGTTTGCACAGCAAACCAAAAGGACCAAAGAAGCAGCTGAAAAATCAGACAAAAGGAGAAAATTCTGTAGCACAAAATACAGAGAAAAGTGCTAACATATCAAATGTAGACATTTGACTACTTTGCAATTATCCAAGTGCTATTCTAATTTATAGACTCTCAGATTCTCTGCAGCAATAAGAGCTGAGAACTGTTGCTTCACATTCACTGCCTCCTGACCTGGGAGAGAAGGTGCAGTGGTGAGAAGTGAAGAATAAAAAGGCTTCATTTGGGATTCTCTCCCACTTTTCAGACATTCAGCCTGGACAGAAACACCTGCACAAACACAAAAAGGCAGGAGCTGGTTTGTCCTTTGCCTTGCCTTGCCCACCAGCAGTGCTGGGCTGTGGGAATTGCCCTTATCAGGCTCGTGCTGCTGCCTCTGCAGCTCCCACTGCCCCAACCGTACTGCAGGTGCACCTGGTCATGGTGAGGTCATGGCAGGACATCGAGAGAGTGGTTTTCTCTCTCATGCCTTGATGGCTGGTCAGTTATCCTCAGGTTTAGTGAGCCCCTAATTCCTGGGTACAACTTGTATTGTAGGTGTTGTGTTTGTGTGTAGCACAGGTGCAACAGGCAGGAAAATGGTACCACCAGAAACCGAAACAACATTGTAGATTTATGATTATTCATAAAGACATAAATACAAAAACAGTTATTTTCAAGGGAAAAATCATACAGAAAGGAAGGAAGGCCCGTTTTGATGTTCAGGACGTGTTTGTTTTAAAGTACGAGAGGAATTTATTGAGTCAGCTCTGCTAAAGCCTCCGTCTTCAAATAAATCATTGCAAAACATTAAATGATGTGCCTGGGGGATACCATTCTTATAGTACTGTGTGTAATACTAGCATCAGCTCTATAGAGAGAAATCTGACACTGTGGGTAAGTGACTGTCAAGACCACCTCCTGGGTCATCTGAGAAGTAAAATTCACTACTTGCTGAGTCCCATCCTTGACCTTCCCACTGACATAGCTTCCCAATGCAGGAGAGGGAGAGCTGTTTCAGAGCTGTACTCCTTACCCCATGGATTTTGACAAGTGGATTTTCCTGTAAGGGATACATGGCAAAATCAATTGATGTTTAATACCATTTGTAACCTGTAGTCATTTTTCTTCTACAGGTATGGGCACAACCACTTTAATATAGTTCTTTTTTTAGAGTTAGGACCTTAGATTAGATTTGAGTAGTTACTGACTTAGAAGTGTTCTAGCAAATTTGGTGATAGCATGATGTGGAGTCTGAAATATCAGGTGGGCAGACTGCAAACAGCTTTGAAGCTGGACATAGGGTATGAGGGAACTTGCTTTCACAATTTGGTCCGGCTCCATCCACTCATTTATTTCATTTTCTTCTTATTTCTGTCCAATAGTTCTATATTAATTAATGTGACCAGAGTTCTGACAGTAAAGAATATTCTTTTCACTTCCAGAATAGCTGTATCTATGGCCTGTGTTGACTTCTCTTATCCTGAATAGTTTTTGTCTCAAGCAGGTTTTAGACAATAATCTGTTTCCCTTGCAGCTTTGACTAAAATTGCCACAGATTTATTTATATTAAATTGGACAGTTTATAAAAGATCTAAAACTAACTCGCTTTGTTCTAACTTGCTTTCAAGCATACAAGGTTTTTCCTACTATAAATTACATCTGACTTTAGGGAGCTGTAAGATGAGTTTATAGTTGAAGATGATCTGCCATGCTTAGAGAAGCTTTGTAGAACTTTGATGTTTCAGCATGTGGAGCCCTTATGGAGCACAAATACACAGTTTAACAAAAAGGTCAGCAAACCCAAGAAGGATGTAATGGGGTGGGGGAACAAGAGCTCTTGCTGCAATACATTGCAGACACTCCTGAAAAAATCTAGTATCTTCCTCAGGCTAAAGACAACTAAGCTTGCAGTAGATACAAAGTGCTCATCAGTCATTAGACAAGAAGAGAAGACATGCCACCATGAACATGCCAGCTAGCTTCCTGTATTGCAAAAGAGAGCCCTCCCTGAAAAGAGCTGATAATGCAGCTTGAGCAATCACAGCTATTTTTCCATTTCCATCATCTCATGCAGATGCCACAAGCCTGCTCAGGAACAGGTTTATGGAGGAGTACTGTCAGAACAATGAAAAGAGCAGCTGCTCGGGGTGCTGGTCACCCACTGCAGCTCTGACAGAGATTGATGCTGATGATGTATAGGGATAAATGCAGGCACAGACCCGTAAAGAAAATCACTAGGAAGAGCCAGCAGGTGTGTGGCTGCTGACCAGAGCAGATGAGATGCAGCTTTAGTAGCTGTAGGCAGAGCTCTAAAAAGATCTGGATTGATCCAAGCATGCAAAGTGCTTACCCCAGTCTTCATTTCTGCCAGGTCCAATTTATGTGCTTTATTTAGTGGATGTCTAACTTCAAGCTTCTCTTTGGCTGCTGTTTTCATTTTTTCTTTGGTTTAACAGAAATAAAAATTAAATCTCAAAGTGGTAGTACACAGAAAGGGCAGACTGACCCAGCCATGCTCTTTACAGTGTTAACTCATGCACTTGAGTGGGGTCAGGAATAAAATTTGGGGCAGTGTTTAGCTGTCTAAACATAGGTCTCTGGTGCTGTTAGAGATGTCCCAGGGTAAGCTGCCTGATGCCTGTCAGACATCAGTGGTCTCCTGTGGGCCTGCACCCATCAACCTGATGTGGATGTCTCACATACCTGAGAGCATCACCAGTGGATACTGGAGGTGGGCTACACAATCATGCCAGAGTTTTTCCACCCATTTTCTTATTCTTCACATATTTAATTATGTTGACAAAAATGCATTAAAGAAAAATGAGGTTTTAAAAAGAATGACATAAACTAGTTCCACGTGCAGCAATCTGAGCTTTCCTTTCTATGAAGCAGGTGAGCACCAGAAACCTCTCTGCCCGATTTGCCTGAGATTTACAGCTCCTGTCTGCCTGATTTTGGTTCCTCTGCTGCCTACTGCAGCTGAAACAATTCCTGTGATGGGCGCAAGCACAATGGCCTAACACTGTGTGGATTCTCTGGTGTCTTATAAGGGTGGAGTTCATGCCTCCGTCATTTGTTCAGGGGATTTCTAATACAGTCCCTCTCTTCTCAAGATTTCCAAGAAACATAACAGGCACTAATAATTTTGAGATTACCACCCTACTGGTAAATTCTTCTAAAGTTGTCTGGTGGGTTCAAACGTTTTTAGCTAGGATAACAGATATATTATATATGTATAGTGTATATTATATAATATACATATTGCAGCATCTTGCATCCTCTTGCATCCTGTTTCTTTGGGAAGCCAACTCCCAAACAATCCATAATGTCCCAAAGGTGAGGACAGGAATACCAGAAAAACAAACAAGTCAAAACAATTGAAAACCCATTCCAGATAGGAGGCTATAGAACCTGTTGAGATTTCTGAGTTCTCACCATGCACTGTCATTGAGCCACCAGTTCAAAGACCTTTGGGGAGCCCAGTCTCCAGCTAATGAACCATTTCTCCAGCTCAGTACTGGGAGAGCTGTCAGGACTGGTTTGGGCAGAGCTTCTTATTCTTCATATATATTTAATTATTGCTGTAGGCAATGGATAAGTGAGTTGTCATCTCAAGGTGCCTTCCAGTTCTATGATTCCTGTCTTTATCTTTTGTGTGGAGAAGAAAATTTATTTTCTCTATCTACCAGGAAATATTCCAAACCATCTAGTCACCTTGTTAGCATAACAAACAACAGGACCTGGGTGTGCATCTCATTGGTTAAACGGTATCTAATACACTGGGATCACAGAAGACAGCTTTTGGCAAATCAGCACCTACGTGATTAATTTTTTATAAACACACATATACTCAAGATTAATTATTTATCTTGGCAGAAGTCTTTAATGAGCTATAATGCAACTGGAATCCAAGGTTAACTAGACTAACAGTAATGACTAGGGGGAAAAAAGGACATGTGTTCTTAGATCTTGTGGTTGAAACCTTCTAGTACACCACATGTTGTCAGGATAACATCCTGTTATCAGAAGAAACTCTGAACTCCCACCCAAAGTAGTCTTAACGACAGCTCAAACCTCATCACTCATCTCAAGTATTTCCGTCTGTTGAGAATAAAACACAAGAACAAACACAGGAGTAGGCTGCTGCATTTTGATCCTGATCTACTTCCAAAGACAGACTGAAAACATGATGCTGTGTTTGTGCTTCATCCATAGTCTGATTTACTAAAACTGGTATTGCCAGTCATAATGATTTTTTTCACCTTGTCGCAATGCTACCTTAGGCCCCTCTGGATTGGGTCAACTTTTTGGATAACAGCAGAAGACATGAGCATAACCAACTCAAACTACTCTATGATCTTATAACAATAATAGCCAGAGCCTCCTACCACTAGATAGGGTTTATTATGCTTATATAAAAATAGTGTCACCTTATTTTAAACATATGCATTCCTAATAGAAAGTGTATCTTACGGCTCGTGTCAGCTAATGACGCAGCTGAGACTGGAATGAACACCAACAGAGATGAGGACAAATCATTTCAGTGGTAACATCCAACCTGCCCAACGAGCAACACACCTCCCTCACCCATGGCAAAGAGCCTGGAGCCACATATCACACATCACAGAGCTGTGCATTGGAGAGCTCTCAGAGTCAGCAGGCAGATCGCTCCTCCAACCAGGAGCCTCCAGCTTTGCCATGGGATGGATGGATGGATGGATGGATGGATGGATGGATGGATGGATGGATGGATGGGGGCAAGCTGGCATTGGTACCTGGTGGTACCAATGCGGCTGCTTTCTGTGGGAGCAAGGCCCTGGGACACCAGCACAGCCCTATTCTTGTCCAGCTTGACACGGGACTACAAACATTCCTGGGGGATAAAATGTTGACCTGCTGAGAAGCTCCAGACCATCAATCAGAAAGGGCAAAAAAGCAGATAAAACCCATTTCATTGCAGTGTGTAGGTACTCCCATGAGAAAAACTCCCAAATATTAGAGCTCTTTAATATAATGGATAAGCAAAAGAAACAAAGAGCAATTACTGGTAGACAAGGTCAGGTCTCATCTAATTGGGAAAGGCCACTCAGGGCATGGATATCTTGTCATTAGTAGATGATGCCTTCACTATCTCCTATCATCCTTCCACCAAAGTAAGGGATTCTTCTGCAAGCTTTTCTCAGAAAAGTTCAAATAATGGGGCTCAATTATTCAGGTAGGAATTTATGAGAAAGGTAAAGGCTTTTACACACAGGTCAGAGCAGATGGACACTAACATCTAAAAACAAACAGAAGCAAACAGCTGTGCTGTGTTCACAGCAGGGCTGTATCAGCAAGCACCGGGGTTTGTGCTGTGGTAATAAAAAGGTGGGGTTGACAAATACCTTTTTGACAAATCAGTTGGCAAGTACAACCTTAAGACAACGTTCTTTTGTCCGCAAGGTTCCTTCTTCTCCTGTTTTGTAAAACATACCTCTCGTTTTTGTTTGTTTGAGCATTTTTCTCAGTCAACCACAATATGCAGCTGGAAAATTGCCATCTGCCTCCTTGCCTGCTCAGAGAATGGTATCAGTGTCTCCGAATGCCATCCGCCATCTGCCAGCAGGCCGTCACTCTCCCAAATCCTTGTGGCTGTTTTATGTCTAACAGCTGCATGACAGCAACACACACTGTCAGCTAGCTTGTTCCTGATGGTTTGTTGCTATTACAATCAAAACAATTTCTATATGAATTCTGTACTGGATAATACGTGTAAGTTTTATGGATTAGTCAACAGCCTTTGCAATGACTCTGTTACTCTTTCCAAATTGAGAGGTGCAAACCTTATTTTCTACATCTGGGACTAAATGTGCAGTGACAACAATATCCTAATAGAATCAGTCACATTTACTTCTTCCTTTTACAAACAAGTGGAAATAGTGAAGATAATTGCCATGACAGTTATTTAAACAGCAAAATTAAAACCATCTTTCTACTACAATGTCCCTCCTGTTTCTAGTAGCTGTTAATACATCATCTAATAATACCTTGTGATTAATTTTTTATCCAATTTATTCATGCTCATCACCATAACAGAGAAACCCATGATTAAGAGAAAAATGTAAGTTTGGGGTGGTTCTCTCATGTCTGATTTTTATACTGTCCAGTTTTAATGTTTTCAAAAATTTTTGTGACTGATGGAACACCTTAACACAGAGTACTTTTAAAATCAGTTAGCTACAAGGGCATCATGCAGTGGGAATGCCAAAGTTGCAAGACTGCAGCCTTTATTTCTAGAGGGCTCAATCCAGATGCTTAAATACAGACACCTCTGAGATGTGTGAGATCACCCAGCACCTGCATGGGGCTGGCAGAGGGGACATGGGGCTGACAAGGACCTGACTCACCTGGTGGGGCTGCTGAAGCCAAGGCAGGAAAGGATGCTAGAAATCTTCAAAGACACCATGCCTGTGGTTAGACATGAGTCACGCCTCACATCACTTCCTTTGATTACTTATCTTGCAAATGGTAGCCATAAAAAATGCAAACAAATGGCTTTATTCACCACAGATAAATCTAGTATTTCAAGTTGGCAATAATTCTTTGTTAGGATGGGGGCAGACTCCTTTTATTTTATTGACCATAATACCTGGTTGGAAGACACTTGGAAAACAGCGTATTTTGCCTCTTTTTTCAGCTGAGAAACCAGATTTTTAACTCAAGTGTTCTTATGTCTTATTAAAAATTTGACACTCATTACCTCCACTAAGATTTGTGATGAGTTAACCTTGATGGAACTGAACTAAATTTTTGTGTATGCCAGCATGAAAGCTAACATGACTTAAGAACACCTACACAGGGCTCAAATACATGGGCACAATCTTTGGGAACATCATGCTGACTCTTGCATTTATTTTAAAGCTCAATTATTTAAAAGGAGAAGGACTTGAAGGATGCTGCACCTCATCAGGGAAGCCCCAAGATGACATGCTTCACCCCTTGGTCCCTTCATTGTTTCTAAAATGCATCTCTGCAAGACACATTATCTAAACACCATCTATACATTCACAGACACATAAGAAGTGCTGTTACTATACAGACGTGCATGTTTAGTGTCCAACAAACCAACTGTGCCTATGGAACAAGTTTGTGTGTCTAACACCTTTGCACCTCACAGGAAGGAGGTGGAGGAAGTTTCAAGATACTCTCAGGCCAGCTGAGTCACCTAAAGCAGCAGTAATCAGTCCACTGCTTCAGCCACAAGTCATAGTTAACAATAAAGGCAGAGTCATTTTCTGGATAGCAAGTGTTGAAAATTTTGTATTATTTGAAAGTAGCTAAGTTTTTGCTTGACTTAAGTAGTTAGAATTGTGGGGCTACAAACTGAACTTTACCTGAACCATATGGCTATGTTGTGTAAGTCAAAGATGGATCAGAGAGAAACCTAGAGCTAATAATCTGATAATTAAGAACAATAAAGATAGATTGTAGTGAAATGTGAACAACCAGAACATTAGTAATAGTTAGAATAGACAAAGCTAGCATCTTAAATATTACTTAAAAATTAATGGCTAGAGTGGACAGCCCATAGATTGTGGTATATGAATTGTAACAATCATATTCCAACATGCAATACAGAACTGGCCAAAACCCCCACCAAAACTGACCTCAGGGGATGTGAAGATGACCACATGGCAACAAAACAGTGAACCAATAAAGAGGGAGAAGACCCCTAATATTACCATTGGTCTGGAGTGTTGCACGAGGGATGGAGAGTTCAGATTGTGAGGGTTTAATTGCCAAGGGGTTTTCTTTGTTCGGGGTCCCTCTTTTGAGGCACCTGAGCTTGAGCTACCAGATACCATAACTGATTTGTGCCAATAACCCACCAAACGGAGATGAGGGTCGAGTGACAAAAATTTCTTTAACAGTAACAACAGAACTTGGTACAGTATGTTAAAACTGTTGTACACAAAGCAGAGCATTAGAGTCCAGATACTTTGGATTTTTTCATGTTTTTGTAAAACATAACTGCTTGACCTATTTACATCATGTAAAACATAAATGCAGCAATTTGTTGATCTTTCAGATGGATTCTATTTTTTTCCACAAATGCATCATAATTTTTTCATGGGTAGATGCTTGTTAACACCTACTACAGCAGCACTCACAGGACAGCCTCAGACCTAAAAGGAACAGCAAATATCTTGGATAATAAGGGACCATGGAAATGAGAAGAATCTGCCACAGCTCTTCCCCAATGGTGGGTGGCTAAACAAGAAGTTATTTCTGTCATCTGTTGACTGTGGGCTTATGGCCAGGGACTGAACAAGAATCGACCGTCTTTGAACACTGGTCTGCCAGGGGAGGCAACAAAGAGCAATTGTTGAGCTTCGAGATGAGATAATAAAATCACGCCATGGTAACACTTGTACTAGGGAAACATTTCTACAAGGACAGTAATGTTCATAGGCAACACAGAAGTCCTTGTGAGTTTTGTGAGCTTATGCCCCAGAGGACTCCTCGGGCAGATATGTTCTCCAGGTTATACTTACTTTTCTACCTTCAAGTTGTCCAACCATATGGCCCACAACAACCTGTCATCCCCTTCTTATACTATAGAGTCACCCCTGGAAGAAGGTTTAGTCTGCTTTGCAATGACACGATGAAACTCAAGGGTGTTGCAGAGAATCTCAAAAAATTTGAATTAAAACCAAAGAACTCACCCAACCCCAAGATTAATTAAACTCACAAACACCAGATAATAACTCATAAACAGTCTTCATGGATTTCTGAGAGACAGAATATTTAAAAAATTACACAATTTCACATAAGTGAAAATCCATCAAACTTTTCAAATCATAGAATGAAAACCATTGCTGCTATTCCCAAATTGTCCCGAAAGCATCTTCCTTATAGCAAAGCAGCTATCTAGATTTTAAGGTGGATTGACTCTATTTGTGTTAAGGACATCAGATGTACATATAAGCTTGATCCAAGACTGCAAACACAGAAAATAATTAAGAGACTTTAAATCACTAAGGATGTGCAGTTAAAAACACTGTTTGATTGTAGAAAAAAAAGTTCTGGACTGAGTTCAGAGAGCGAAAAGCACATGAAAATATGCAGATTTGGAGTTGTAATGTTGCATCAGGTGCAGCTCTTAATTGGGAGCTCAGTTTCTGAGAGAGAAAGATACACTTTAATGCTGGTTGGTAAATTTTTGCTGAAAGCGTTTTTTTCAGTAAAATTTTATATCTTTGTTCAGACTAACATGTTCAGGAAGATATTAATTTTGATGAAAGCTCCATTTTAAAATGAGACATTCTGATATAGCTGAAAAGTTCCATTTTAACATCCACATAGTGGAACCTTTTCACTGAAGAATATGGTTAGCTTTCAATGAAAGCTCCATTTAATGACAGTTAAAAAAGAAGTTTTAAAACCTAAACTCATTTGACCAAATAAAACACATCATTTGACACAGATGATTATTTTTATATTTCTCCCAGCAGAAGCTATTAAAAAAAAATTAACTTCTGAAATTTCAAAGCAGACAAAATTCTGTTGCTGTATTATTCAACAGAATGAGACAACCCATTTTTACCCAGCTTTCTAGTGCCAGTATTGACCACAAAAGAGAAGCTGCCTCTGTGCATTGCAGTGCCTCCCAAAGCCACCATAAACCACAGCAACAGGTGCTGCAGCACCACAGTGCCCCTTTCATCCTCCACAAAATAAGTGCTTACTGGCTCATCTGCTGACAAACTGGTAGCCCCTACGGCTGGTTTCCGTATATCCTCCGCGAGTTTGTAAGACTGGCTCTGGAGGTTTAAAAAACACAATATATGAGACACTCATGAGCCTGTGGTTACAAAACATGAGATTAGGAGAAACAGCAAACTGCAGATTAAATGCTCTGTAAAGAACTTCTATTTTATTTTCTACTCTTCCAGAAGCCATTCTCTGACACACATACAGCCATTTCTCCAAGATTACCTGTAACTTTCTAGGAACAACAGAAAGATGCAATTCCCAGATGAGTCTGGGCTGAATGATGGGATTCTCTTCCAACATGGGATCACCCACCCCTGTTCCCACTGTAGCCTACAGCACAACAGAGGTGTACTGCACCCACATCCAGACTACCTAGTCCAGCATGGAGCTCATACACCTGCTAAACCTGCCTGAGACGCAGTGCTGTGATCACTCCTGCCATAGATACATCCAATCTGGACAGTTTAAACCTGAATGAAGTCTGTTCGCAGTTCACTTCATTCCATGCATTGTCCACTGAAAGGCTCTCCAGGGCCGAGACCCTCAGGAGATGCCTGTTGAGAACCCTATGACGTGTGCGTGTCCTGTGCAGCAGGAGCCTTCTTGGCCTTGTTTCCTGTGCACAGGTAGGATCGCTGGATACAGGTAGTGTTGCTGAACTGCTCACTCCTCTCCCCTAAGGCAAACAGCCAGTCTGCAAAGAGATGGTGTTGAGATGGGACCATCCTCCCATTCACAGGGAGACAAAAAGTGCCTTGGATCTGTAGATGGAGCTTTGTGCAAATGGTACGGGGTGTCTTGCTCAGTCTGCCAAAGAAAATGTCCTGGGGAGCTGGTCCAAAAGCATCAAAACCTTGGCATGTCTCCAGGACTTGCTGAATTTGGACTTAAAAAATAGTTACATGATAATATAACTCTTACAGAAATTAATGTCACTTTAGCCTGTATCAGCAAGCAGGCTGTCTTCTACTGATCCATCTCAGCATTCAAGAAGAAAATTCACTGCTGAATAAATATTGCTTTTATCCACTAGTTTCAAAATCAGAGCTAAGACCCCCAGCTTCTTCAGCACCAGCTACCTAACTTGCACAGGAACCAATCATTCACAGCTGTTACACAAAAGCTTTTGACAATCAGGTCATTTTGAGGTTAAATGTCCTCATGCAGAAATACAAATTTTAGCAAAATTTGTCTCAGTAAAAACTCATACAGTAATTTGACGCAGTTAATCCCGACACCTGGATTTTAATCAGGCCCTTCTAGGAGCACTACACTTTGAGATTACTCTTGTCCCTATTGTTCTGTGATAAACAGCCAAATTTTGAAAGTATTGGCCTTTGAGACAGGAAGTTTTTCATATATTTTTAGGGAATTATTTTAGTGTTCAGAATGTTCCAACACAGATTTGCTAAACTAACTAAAATTAGTTTTCCCAGGACATCCTGTGCATCATTTATTTTCTCAAAATGAAAGTGCTGCCCTGTTTAAGCCACAAGGAGCATTAAAACACTCAGGAATAATTTCATTCTTCATGTACTGTAATGTTACAGCAATGTTACCAGCTGCATACAAGTTTCCCCCACAAAGTAGATTTTGAATTTAAATCTTCACTTGCAGCTGTATTAATACCATACAAAGTGAAAATTGACAAAAATAAAACCAGGAAATAATTGCATTCTTGACAATCCAAATTAAGTAACTACTTACATGTGAACTGCCCATTTTTGCTTAGCCTGAATGTGGAAGGTGCAACTCTTCTGCTCTTCAATAAAACAAGCATGCAGTTGGAATAGCTAAATACTACCTAACCCTGAGTTAATCAATAACTTCTGACATTATTGAAATTCTAGTCATCGCAAGGTGGGGTGTATTCGTTATTGCATGGTGGCTTTATTATCCCTACTATCTAATATCACATCCTGTTGTTTCATGGCGCTGACTGGTTTTTCTAAGGAAAATCAGGATTTCACAATGTAAACCTCAATATTATACACACTGATTTATCTAATTGATATTACAATGATTTAAAACATAAAAATATTGTAGCACCCAACATGACCTTTCCAAACATATTAGAGAGAAAGATACCTCCTTTGAAGGGTTTATATCAGATTTTATGGAATTTAATGGTATTTAATATGCCACTGGGGACCCTCAGCTCCTACAAAACATTTTGAGCAGAATCTCACTGCTTTAATTTGGTTTATGTGATCAGGTTTTGGTAGTTGGGGGATTTCAGGGATGTCCTTTGTGAAAAGAGGCCAGGGGCTGCCCCCGTGCTGGACAGAGCCAGTGCTAGCTGACTCTAAAATGAACCCAACTGATATTACAGAAAATACTATAGTTAGAGGGAAAGCAACTGCAGAGCTTCTCTGGAAACCAAGCATGAGGTCAAGGACATCCCTACTGCTTTCACTGGTTGTGAGTAAAATACAGCAATCCAGAAGGTGCAACTAATTAAGGATTTAGAACAAGCACCTGATTGAGCCCTACTATACCATGCTGTGCACACAAATGGTCTATCTAAACATGCAAATAGGCTATCAGTAGGAAAACTATGTGTTACTCTCACTGATCAATTTGGTTGACTTAGCTTATGTTCTGGGACTTTAAAAGTTTGTGCAGTTAACAAGAATTAAGGATTGCATGGTACTTTTTAACTTTGTAAATAACAGGACTGACACACTGCAGAAGACCTGAGGACCATACTCCTATGAGTGACATACCCCAGGCAATGACACAGGGGCACTCTGAGAATTCAGAAAGGTGAAAAGGAGATGAAATATTTTCCCAGGTAGGAAACACCACCACACTGCAGCGTGGAACTGGACTGATAACACTACTACTCTGGAGATCATTGCTGGCGACCCCCAAGCTAGTCTTTGTTCTAAAGGTAACCACAGAATTGTTCACAGCTGATGGGTCTTAACTGAGGCTAAATGGAAGAGGCAATGAAAATCTTCAGTCTACTGAAGTAAATGAAATAGTGAAGCACCAAAGTGGTAACAGGTAAGAACTAAGTGAAACTAGCTTTTTGCAGAGGGTATTTGGGGTAGCAGTGTGCCCTCATGGATGGGCAGTGGGATGGTGCTTTGTCTGTCTGCAAGAAGATGCAGAACTTCCCCTGGAGAAGGCACCTGGATTTCTGTGTGACAGAGAAACACAGCTTGTGGATTACATCAGAGTCAAGAGAATGAATACCTTCACCAACCTTGACCACAGCATTGGTATGAGCTATGAAATGGCTTTTACAGTGGTAGTAGTGTCTGGCACTCCTGTTCAACTCTGCAAATCTCTGGTGATCCTGTGTGAGACTGAGAGTTTTCAGAAAGAAAGACAGCACAAGAATTCTGAACAGTATTTAGAGATTTATTCAGATAAGTCAAAATGGGCCCAGGGTTGACCAGAGACTGATCATGCACTATCAGGGACCAAGAGATTCTCAAAAGACATTCGTTAAGAGCAATAAGCAGCAGGAAGGACTGATGCTTCCATGTGCTCCCTTTAAAGAGGAATTTAAGGGCTTGAAAACTGGAGTGGAAGTCCTAAATAAAAAAATTCAGCCAATCAACAAACTTGGCTAAAATCAGGCATTTACAATTAAATTGTCTCCAGTGTCCTTGAAGGAAGCCACTGGATATGCAAAAAACCACTATTTCTTAAGAAAATTCCCTGGGAACTATTTAATCTTGAGATCTGATCAACAGTTGCCAATTTGAATAAGTGGCTCAGGGGTGCTGCACAAATCAATCATGAGAAAGAGACAAAAGTCATCCTGGAGAGCAAATGTTCTTCAAATGCTGGCGAAGGTGGCATGAGCTGGTCAGGCCAGCCAGGACCAGAAGGAATGTGAGTAGGAGATCTCAGTGCAGCTGCTCAGTTCAGAGGAGAGCTGCACCGATTCAGCTCAGCTTGCTCTTTCAGAGCACTGCATTTTACTGGCAGGTTCCCACCAGCCCATCAAGTTTCCTGAGCACACTGGAAATAAATTTCTTTCTCAAGAAATAGAGGAAGTGACTAGAGGAAGCCAAAATGCTACTTCTGTTTTCAAACAAGGAGGAACTGGTTGAAAATCCAGAAAGCGAAGGTAGTTTGTTTGAAAGTGTAATGGAGTTATCTTGTTGCAAGAAAGAAGAACAAAAGACTTGCAGTAAGGAGAAAAGCAGACTTTAGAAAAGACAGTGAACAAAAGGTAATGCGTTTTGAGAAGGTAATCTCAAGAATGAATGCTGCTGAGAATAACTGGAAGCAAATGTATTAAAACTTGAGAAGCAAATTTTCTCTTCAAGAAGAAAAGATAGGAGGTAGAGTAAGAAAAATGTTTATCAATTAGATTATTCCTGCCAGAAGTTAATGCCTTGAAGTAAGCAGTCATGTGCACCAACCTGACTAGAATGAAAAAAAAAAAGATAATAGTCATTATATAGAGTCAGTGATACAAGTCCATTAAGCATCAAACTAGGGGCAGAAATCTCTGAACCAGGGTTCATTTCATATGAGCATTAATTCAGGTCAAGGAAAGTCATAAACAACTGGAGAAGGCTACACATAGTGCCCATGTTCCAGGATAAATCTGCTCGTTGTTGCAACTGCCTGAAGAGTCAGCTGGAGAAACTGTAAACTGCACAACATCCTGCTCATTATCTATCTATCTATCTATCTATCTATCTATCTATCTATCTATCTATCTATCTATATCTCCATCCTGAGGAGCAGAGCTGGGAGGGAGTGCATGTGGTTATAATGATAGCCTAAGGTTTGGAAAAAACATTCAGCAGTGTGATCCTCCATGCTCACTTTATTTTACATACATGATTTAAACCAATGTGATTATAACTTCAAAGACCTCAACTGAAGGTGCAGGAGTTCAGACTGTTTTATCTATGACCTTCATTTAGAAAGTGAATTTGAATAAATTGTCTGCAAATTCTCAAACTCATTAATAAACAGAACGATTTTTTTGTATGGTACCCTTTCTGGTATTAAATTAAAATCCTGTTAAGAGTCAAGTACTTTCACTGTTCACTTCTAATCACAGGTCTGCTCAGTTACACTGTCTTTTTGGAGATCTACTCTGTGTCAATAGTTTCTTTGTAATTGTCTCGCTTTTTCTTCTCCTTTGCCAGTGTTAAAACTGGAGCAATCTGAGGCAGATGATGGCAATATTATTATATAAAATTAATTATGTTAATAGAATAGGAATACTTCCTACATTACTGTCATTCTGAGCATCTGAATTTTTAGTTTGTGGATTCTCACATCTGTGCCTTACTGAAAATATTATCCAGGTGCTGGTGCCTGTAACAAGAAAATTTACCTGAGAACCATCCAAGAAAAAAAATTGTCCTGCCCTATTTAGAGGTGTGTCTTAATTGCTGGCATCAAAAGCAAACAGACAGTACCAGCCAACGACCCGTACCATCTGGTTTACGTGGCAATGGGCAAGGTAAACCACGTTTTTTATTAATGTCTTTTCATAGCTTATTTATAAACCATTGTGGGGTGTGACAGAGAAGGGCTCTTAAGAAACCCAAGAACTGGCGTTAAAAGAATTTAAGGATGAGGTCAGATTTGCAAGGCTGTGACTGTTCCCGGACTGAATCCTGTCTCTGATATGAGCAGGGAGGCCTTATCATATATCCTGGAGATCGTGTGAGCTGCTCCTTACTGCAGGGAACTCTGTGTTGGCACTGTAGGGCACGTCCACGGGCTGAGGCTTCGTATCTCTGCAGGTACACGTAAGTGGGATCCTGAAGATGCCAGTGATGCTGAAGAAGGAGAACTGGGTCTGTAGTTTTCTAGGGACTTACTCAAACATAACAGAGCACTGCGTTTCTTTCTGCTGCTGTTGGTCCCCTTTCAGCTGTCACCACTGCTCCAAGGCTATTACTGAGCATGCAGGAAATTGAAAAATAAATGGCACAAGGGATCAGGACCTCACTTGCTTTTTTGTTTTCTTTTTATACATAAAATTATTCACTAAAATGTTTCATAGTGTTAAAAGTAGAGCCCTTCCCACATCAGTAATTCCCCAAGAGTAAGAAAATGCTTGGCACTGATTTCGACACAGGCAAAATTTTATCCTAAGATCAGGAGGGGCACCTGCTGCTGTTTTACTTGAAGCAGCGTCCTTGGGGACACTCTCCACCTGCTCGGGACGCCGGGCAGGGGGTACACACAGGATGGGATGCTGCCGGCACTCAGGGGCTCTCAGTCCTTGCTGTGCACACCGGGGCACATTCAGCTGGGATAGCCCAGGGCCACGGCTCAACGCAATCATCTTCCTCATTCAGTGCATTCTATTCCACACTGGAACGGGCTGCCCAGGGAGGTGGTGGAGTCACCGTCCCTGCAGGTGTTTAAAGAAAAACTGGACATGGCACTCAGTGCCATAATCTATTTGACATCGTGGCGTTCTGTCACAGGCTGGAGTCGATGATCGTGGAGGTCTTTTGTAACCTAATTGATCCTGTGATTTCCTGCCGTGAAATGCTCGTTTGTGCCCCTGCAGCCCTCGCTCTGAGCAGCCACTCCCGTCTGTCCGCGTGTAACCTGAGCTGCTAGGAGGACACTGCTGTTAAACCGAACCAAGCAGGCAACAGAGGCATTTCAGGCTTGCCTCTGTTCCCGGTCAGTGTCAGCCGGCGGTCGGGGGCCGCAGCCAAGGTGAGCGACCGCCTTCCCGAGGCATCCGCGCCGCGGCCCGAGGCTCCCGTCCCAGCCGCGCCGAACGCCCG